>JACGDI010003564.1:573882-727271 GCA_014898725.1 Jacaranda copaia | reverse complement strand
CCTCACTGCCACTCAAGCGGCTTCATGCCGCTAAGTCATTAGTTAACCCCGTAGTCAACGAATTAGCAGCCCCTTGCTGCTACTCAAATAGCTCCATGCCGCAACACATGTTCCCATCGACCTCATAGTTGATGGATAAATGGTGTCGTGCTACTAGACTCGCATTGATCCGATAGTCGACAAAGAAACAGCTTCGCACCATTCAATTAATTCCCAAAATTTAATTCAACCATAGCATCGACCCCAAATAGCTGCAAGTTGCAAACTTAAGCTTTTTCACCTAAATTGAATAGTCGACCAAGTACTATTAAAAATCGAGATGCAGTTGTGCAAACAAATTACGATGCATTAGTTAGCATTAAACAAAATCGACAACAGTGTTATTAGATTTTCTTCATTATGATGGTGATAACCAAATGTTTTATCAGGTATTCTCCATATCACTATGACAGTTAAATTGCAAATGACGAGATTCAATAGCTATCTTTAAAGTAACAAGATATAAATGAAAAATATCCTTTACTATTAAGAAGTTGGTCACCATTACCAAAAAAAAAAAAAAAAGCCAAGAAAGGCCAATTTAGTTCTGGTTGGTCCCCACCTAGTCGGCCTCATTCCATTCTGAGTTCGACTCCAGCAATGCGCATGCAAGTGGAAATACAGCTAGAGGTGGCTCAGAAGGCCCAACAACATCAATCATGAAGTTAGCTGAATGCAGAACATACTACGCCACATCGACCTCTTCCTCCCTAAGCTGCACCACAAGGTCTTCTGTGAATGCAAACTCATCGGCCAACTGCTCTAACTTCACGTCAACCTTAGCCTTCTTTTTTTGGGCTTTCGTTAGTGGCTCATCAGGCACAGAGGTCGTAGTTTCTTTCTCCAGGGCCTAGTCGGCTCTCCCCTCCTTAGGGTCGGGATAAGGCTCCAATTTATCATTTAGTGCAGGGCTTATCCTGCTCTTGTCATCAGGCTGAAAAGTATAACCTAGGCACTCGAGCTGCTTTACAGCCCTATGGAAGGCCTCGCAAGCATCATCAAGTGACAAGATCATGCTCATATCCTAAAAAGCAAGGTTCAGGATAAACTACTCGACCACCTCACATCACATCATCGGGAGGTGTCGATTGAAGGCCTCCCTTGCCTTATTAGTAGCTTCAGCATGATCTTAGGCTCGACCAGAAGTAAAGCTTACCTACAGGTTCAAGTGAGCCTTCTTTATTATAAAGTCCATTGAACTCCACTCTTCAACCACTTTGACCAGTTGTTGGTCTTTGGAGTCCAACTATTCTTGGAGCTTAGCCATGTTTTTTTTTAACTGCTCGACCTATAGTTGGGAGGACTCAAGCTGCACCTTGAGGGTTTCCATATCCCCTCCTCCTTGAAGCTTTCCCTATCCGCCAGGGCCAGTTCTAATTGGCGGTAGATATTGTAGCCCAGTTGTCCCACCTAAAACATAGGATTGTCAATCCACAATGCTACAACAAAAAAAGGAGAAGTAAAAGAAATTGAACAATGTTAAGCCAACTAGGTGTCTAGTTCCCCATCATCTCCATAGGTCCCTTCCACCAACCCCTCAAAATGGCAAAAACCCCTAGCCCCCGAAAATAGAAAAAATATTTTTTCCACTTTTAGTCGTAGGAAAAGGTAGGGGATACTAAAAATTTTCGGCGGGGTCGAGCAGTCAAGTAGCAAAAACTAGACTCCTCGATACTACTCGACTTGCGCGACATGGGTAAGTGAAATAAATTCAAAAAGTTGGCGAAAGAGGTGGGTTGATTATACAAGTGTGTTAGCACCGCAAAATTATAGAGGGTGGCTAAATAGTTGGGAAGTAATTGGGTTATGCAAACTTCCAAGCCCACTAAGAGGTCGATTATCGCTTGTATGAAGGAGAACCTAAGGCCACATCTCATTCCTTCCTCAAACACTATTATACACCCTCGAGAAGGTCGATGCATTCTACCCCGAGCTCCTAGCACTAACAGCTCAAACTCCTCAACAATATGGTATATCTCCTTAATTCGTATCAAGTCAGCGAGGGATATTTTGGAGGTTATTTATATATAATAGTTCGGTATAAATAGTCAACCCTGGGTTGTACGAAAATCACTCAAGCCAGCCTCACCCTCATAAACAACCCTCACATCGCTCGAGTTACTGGAACTGCTCGAACTCGAGCTATCACTCGATGAACTACCTGAACCACTCTTGTGAAGTATTTCAAATGCACTTCCATCCCCAGTCCCCCTCTCATAGGCCACACTCCTGGACCTAGTATCCTTGTTATCGGAACTGCTAGACATTTTTTGCAAAAGAAAAAAAAAGAAAAGAGATCAAATGGGCAGAGTGACTTATAGTAGATATCTTGCAAACTCTAAGCGCAAAAAGGACGGAGAACTTTAAAGGTAGGGATTCGACATGATATAATGTCAACAAAAGTGTAAATGAAGACCTATATCCCCATTATTTATAAGCGTTTGTGCACGGGAATCCAAGCTTTAGTTATAATTACACCTTGCCTCCATACGCTTCGTATTCTGTGAAGTAATCAGTGCATTAAATGCAGCGAAACCGCCACAAACCCTAGTTGAGAATTCAAAAACCTTAGTTGACTTAGAAAAGCCACTGTCGAATGTGAATAACCATCATACTCCCTGCTCATGCTCCTCATCAAGCTCGATCAAGACCACGAGTAGGGAGGACTCATAATATAGGATAGCCCAACAGGTCTATTTAGCCCAACAGGCCCATTCAACGTACAGGGCCCAACATCAGTTCTAGGCTAAACCACTCAACAACAACCATCTAATTGAGTATGTTGTTACCGTTCATGCTCGACGAGAAGCGTCATCCATTCTAGCCTATTTAACCATTTCTCCGATTGACCAGCCCCATTTGTTTGACTGTTATCGACCAGCTAACTCAGATTCATGCCACATTTATTATTCTGACAAGCAGCATGCCTCCGCATTAATGGCACATGACAACTAATAATCACTGCCACCAACACTACCACCATCTTTGACAATGAAGCGCCTACCATAGGTATTGTTCACCCTGAAAAACAGGAGATTGTGTTACCTAGAACAATATCGAGATTTGGAATGACCATTAACTCCCTGGCAAGAACTAAAGCCCACTACACCTAATAGGAGCACCTTCAACAAATCACACATCAAGAGAATGCTATAAATACCTCATAACCAACCACGCTCTAGGTAATGTCAAATACACTATAAGCTTTCAATATTTTGTTCGATTATCACCTTTCAACTAGAATTAACTTGAGCGTCGAAGTACCTTAGCCGGGGGCATCTCGACTAGTTTAACATGTGTTGCTGTTGCAGATCTCAAACCTCGAGAAGAATATCAATTAGACACCTCAATCTCTCAGGTTGAATTTACCTAAACACTACCCTTTCATTATAAACGATTTTCAACCTCATCAATAACAATTCCATCTATTGAAAATTTTAACAGAATTCCATCTATATTATGATATATTTATTGTAGATATGTTTGCATAATTAATAAATTAAAAAACTACACAAAAAGCTTTTTCAGATGTCAAGTAGTTAATTAATACAATGTCATCATTTTTAAACTTGAACGCATGATGTCACACCCCAGGGCATTAACCTAATTGTAGTAAGGAAATAAATGTATATTAGTGTCCAATTAATTATTTTTCTCTTAAAATTAATCAAATTGGATGGTTGAACCGCACAAAGATCACCTAGGTTGTACAATGGGATATTGTTTTGTGTAAATTGTTGATTTTATGAAAAGAATTTCACATTTCTATTTATGCTTTGCCGCAACAATAACAAAATCATTTTTTATAAATTGCAATTATACTTATCCTTTGATTAGTCACTAATTTATATAAATTACGATAACTTGAATCATCTCTTTGGATATGTGTTTCATCTTTTATTCACTTTACAAATATAAGTGTATTCAATTCACAATAAATAATTCTTGTAAGAATATAGTTAATATCCATGATATTTAATTATAATTATAATTATAATTATAATATAAAATAAGAATAAAACATAAATCGAAATAGAATAATAGAGGGCAGGAGCAAACCCACTCCACTCGCAAGTGAATTTGGAATAAAAATTTGAAAAGGGAGTGCATAGCGAAGAAATTGAAGATATAGCACATGTCACCAGAGACACGTGGGATGGATGGCAATTGGCATGCATGAGTACAGCATTGCTAACAGCCAACCGACACTAAATTATCCCATTCACACCAAACTTTACATATACTTAATTAATTTGGAGCAGAGCAGCCGCAGATTTTTGTTGACTAACAGAGAAGGAACCATATCAATTTCAGATCCAATGCACAGTCCCAACACATCCATCCATGCAATCTTATATAGATGGGGCTCCCACATCTGCAACCAAACTCAATAATCATCCCACAGTAGTTTCCATAGCTTAAAAAATCCATCACATTCCTAAACCAAAAACAAAAAAAAAAAAAAAAAAAAAAAAAAAAAAAAAAAAAAAAGAAGAAAGAAATATCTACCAAGAAACTGCAACTGTCATATACAAATTTATGGTATTCATCTAATCTTCTTATTATATCAAGTCTACACATTTCCTCATCCCATAAAACACATTCGAAATTGCACATGGGTTTTGCCGTAAATTCCTAACCACGTACATCAATGCTCAATGGGGTAGTTAGTTATCCTTAATAACATGTGAATCTAAACGAACAAAGAAACATTCAACAAAATACAAGCATACACTTTGTAACAACCACTAATTCTAGTCACACAGGTCACAACAGATCCTCTCCATTCTTATCCTAACACCCAAACAAAAGCCACTCAAAATTCAAAAAATACATAAATTTTTTTCATCCACATATATATGCAGTGTCTTCATCAATAAAGGCCAATGAAAAGCAAGCAAAGTTTTTGGGGTTGCCTGGGTCGCAAAAAGAAGGCCACCCATTAATTATCACTCCACATACTTAGCCGCCTTCTAAATTTAACTTCAATAACTTTCATTTCACTCCTTTGGACTGGACAATATAAATAAGATCATTGATGTGAATTCTGAGAATTAATCTCTTAAGATCACGTGAAATTAAATGACATTTTTCTCCCCCACTAAACTTATGAAAGGAAAGAACAGGTTTATCAAAAAGTATCTTTCTCACATATATGATGACATCATTTGAGGATGTAAATGTGCAGATGCTTCTAAATATTGCAGCACAAGCAAAATTATAACTGAAAAGAAAAGCTGCCTAATTGAGGCTCCAATGCAACCGTTTCAAACCTTTCTTCCTACATGAATAATTATAAAATGCACTTGGATTAGGACAGGTCGGATTAACTTTTATATATATATATATATATGCTTGATCATATGAAGACAAGTAGAGATGTAATACCCTAAGCTAATCACATGACAAAGCAAGCATGAAGAAATAAGATGCCTACAGTCATGCATTATTATTATATGTATCGTAAGTTTAAGTGAACAAGTACATCATAGTTTTGAGCATGCAGCAATTCTTACCACATCACAGTGATGTTCGGTTGCATCAAGGAAAATTAGTGATCTTAAATGTAACTACTAAAGATGAATAATATTAAACCAGTATACCAGTTCCTGCAGATGCAAAATGCAGCAGTACCATTTTATGTAAAACTGATACCACCAGAAACTTTCACTACAACCAAAAGAAAAATTTACAGTACTACATTTAACAGTTAAGTATGAAAATTTTGAAATTCATAAAAGATTTTTTTCCCTATACCTTTTGCACTTTAAGATGGAAAAAGTGTAAGCGCATTCAAAAGAAAGCCTGAGAAAGAGTAAAGCGACTTGTTTGATCTTTTGCACTTTTTTCTTTTCAAACTAGAGCCCACCAAAATTGTCTTGTTAATGAACCTAAAGAATAGGTTATCTTCATAAATAAACATCAGTGGCCTTCATCCTTTCCCACATCTCTTTTTTTTCTCAAGGAAAAATGGCTTTAACACTTCATTCTTCGACATCATTTATCAATCTAAAAGATAATAGAAGTTGTAAAACTCCTGATGATTTCTCTAGCATAGTTGGCTTCACCCAGATGAAGCCATCATACCAGCTGCGAGCAAAGCATTCAATGCAAGAAGCTCAAATCTCACGGCCAGAAAGAACCTCCTCTGTATCAGAAGGGGGAAAAACTGAGCAGAAAGAGGAACTTCACGGGATTACAGCTCCTCACAACCATAATAGTTTAAGGGTACCTGTTTTTGTGATGCTACCACTTGACACCATATCTATAGGGGGGAGTTTGAATAAACCAAGGGCAATGTTCGCCAGCTTGATGGCCTTAAAGAGTGCTGGAGTTGAAGGAGTTATGGTTGATGCATGGTGGGGACTGGTAGAAAAAGATGGACCTCTTAAATACAATTGGGAAGGCTATGCTGAGCTCATAAAGGTGGTTGAAAAGCTGGGCTTGAAGCTTCAAGCTGTCATGTCTTTTCATCAGTGTGGAGGAAATGTTGGAGATTCTTGCAGGTAACAGGGATTTCTTGCAATTATTTCTTTTATTCCAACAGTCCATATATCAAGTGATGGGCATTTCACAAGAAACCTGCTCTCAAATTTTTACTTCTGTTATGCATAACCTATCTTCAAAAGAAGTAGCCTAGCTGTATCATGCTCATACATGCGTCCAGTCATCTTCAAAAATAAGCTTTTTGGATATTTGTTAGTACTTAAGCCACAAGCTTTACAGCATTAAATTATTCACCGGATGCTAGAGTTCCTCCAATTGGACTACACGTTAACTAGATAGTAGAGTTCCTTCAAGTACAGAGATAAGAGTTCCTCAAGATTAGTTTTAGATGTTCTATTCTGAAACTTCAAGAATTCAATTCTCATTCTTTTTATTATAGTAATTAGACCTGCTTTTTAGCAGTTGTAGAAGTTGTGACAGCTTTCGTCTTCTAATTATCATAATTAGTTGGAAAAGATTGCACTGGATATACTTTCACAATTAAAAGTTCACCTTTCTGAGTCATTCAGTTGGTATGATAAGGTTGCAGATGACATGAATATCTGGTCTTAATATTTTGCAGTATTCCTCTACCCCCTTGGGTGCTGGAAGAGATTAGCAGAAATCCTGACCTTGTCTATACAGATAGATCAGGTCGGCGCAACCCTGAGTACATATCCTTGGGTTGCGATTCACTACCTGTTCTTAGAGGAAGAGCGCCAATTCAGGTTTATTCTGACTATATGAGGAGTTTCAGAGAGAGATTCAAGGACTACCTGGGAGGGGTTATAGTGGTAAGGCTTCTATTTCCTCCCCCCTTTTATATTTTACAACATGGCAGATTAAATTAGTCAATTTTCTTAAGTAGTATTCTATTGGTTTTCATAAATTGTTATTTCCCATGGTACTATATGCAGAAGAGAACAAAGAAATTGGTATTTACAGAAATTAGTAGTTCTGACAGTACTATTTGCAGAAGAAAGCCAACAACAATAAGAGAAAAAATGTCAGGAAAAAGAAGAAAGAAAGGAAGAAAATCTTTTTTCCCTTTTCCATTGCCTTATTTCTTGCTTCATCATGAGATCCAACTAGTTCCCAAAACTGAAGCAGCAAAATTTTAAAGGCAATAGAGATTCTAAGAAGAAATTAGGGGAATAAATGTATTAAGATCTATAAATAAAACTGAAATATCAATATCAAGGAATCACAACTGCTGATGTTTTAGTCAGACCCAGGACATGATATGGTACAAGCAATTTTAGAGTGCACCACAAAAGACCTAAAATGGAATAAGCTGACAATTTCAGCTATCTGACATGTCAGGTCAACTTATTACTGAAATATATAGCATTTATTTGCAGAATAGCTTGCAGTCTAGTTTGGATAAGACTTATTCAAACTAAAGAGGACAGATTTACTAGAAGAATTAGCACATGCAGGCAAGCGGAACAAGACACAGAATTCAGAGAAAGAATAAGATAAATCTAGTTAACAGAATGATAAATACAGGCAAGCGGAACAAGACACAGAATTCAGAGAAAGAATAAGATAAATCTGGCCAACAGAATGATAAATACTATTACGCGAGTATCTCATGATACTTTGAAGTTAATATCTAAACAATCCGAATTGTGGACCATCTAATTTATGAGATGCTTAAAATATCACTTGTCAAGGCCCACAACATGCACATTTCATTTATCAGACCTACAAAAGAACACACAATAGCTTTCAACTTTTAAAAATTCAAATTTGTTTCTTTTAATGCAGGAGATTCAAGTGGGAATGGGACCTTGTGGAGAGCTAAGATACCCATCCTATCCAGAAAGCAATCGCACCTGGAGATTTCCTGGAATAGGGGAATTCCAGTGCTATGACAAGGTACTTCCCACAACTGGTAAATACAAAAAAATGGATCTTCTTGTTTGTACATTTGCTCACTGAATTTTCTATGTGAAACAGTATATGAGAGCTTCACTAGCAGCAACAGCAGAGGCAATTGGAAAGGATGACTGGGGACGAGGAGGGCCCCACGATGCTGGCGAATACAACCAATTCCCAGAAAACACTGGCTTTTTCCAGAGGGATGGTACATGGAATAGTGAATACGGACATTTTTTCTTAGAATGGTATTCTGGAAAGCTACTTGATCATGGAGAGAAAATTCTCACAGCTGCAGAGAGAATATTTCAAGGAACTGGAGCCAAACTATCTGGGAAAGTGGCTGGAATCCATTGGCATTACAAAACAAGATCTCATGCAGCAGAACTAACAGCAGGATACTACAATACGAGGCATCAAGATGGCTACCTACCAATAGCAAGAATGTTGGCCAAACATGGTGTTGTATTCAACTTTACATGTATGGAGATGAGAGATGGAGAACAGCCAGAGCAAGCTAACTGCTCGCCAGAAGGTCTAGTTAGGCAAGTTAAGATGGCAACTAAAACTGCAAGAACAGAACTTGCTGGAGAAAATGCACTGGAGAGATATGATGGAGGAGCATACTCACAAGTTTTGGCTACAAGTAGGTCAGATTCAGGAAATGGACTGAGTGCATTTACTTATTTAAGAATGAATAAGCGATTGTTTGAAGCAGATAATTGGAGGAATTTCATTGAATTTGTAAAAAGCATGTCTGAAGGTGGTCGAAACACAAGACTTCCAGACAGTGACAGGATTGGTACAGACCTGTATGTCGGATTTATCAAACAAAATAATGCGAGGAAACTAAGTGAAGCTGCCCTTGCATGATGATATAAATGTATATCTATGCATAATTAAGTCTTCTACTTTAGTGAGTGGGAAAGATGTTAAGAGACAAAGAAATCAAAGACACACAAAAATACATATGTGCAAAAATTTACTGATTCACCTCACTTTAGCTGAAGTGAGACTCTGAAAAACACCACCTGGCTATCTTGATAGCAGATGAAAAAAGAGTCAATATGAGACATTTTGCAACTCTTGCAAAGGAGTTAGGGGCTTGAGGCCACTGCATGGTGTATCCAAGACAGTAAGAAATTTAATGGATGTTAAAACATATCTTGTTCAAGGAATAAATGCATATTCACTTCATGTGTAAAACTTTCAATATCTTTTCTTTTCCTATTTGGTGAAATACAAAGGATATTATAATCTTTTTGTCCACAAACTTTCATCAAAAGTTGTATATTGATTTAATATTATGCATATAATGATGATCCTTGTACTGTTGATTAGAGCAATATATGTGCATTAGGATACTCTTAAGAGATTGCATACAAAATGTGCAATGTCAAGAACAAAGAAAAAAACCACAAGTGGCAAAATTAAGAAGCAAACTGGTCATAGGCACAAACAATATCTTCCTTCCTGAGGTTTGTTTGTGTGCATGTGTGTATATATATAACCTCAAGGAATACTCAACTACCTTCAAGTACATTACCACTAAAGAACTACTTTTGCAATGGCAATGACCAAATACAAGAAACTTATTTAAAAAGATAGAAAAGAGAGATTCCTGGATTGAGTGGGGGACTAAAAGAGTAATTTATATGGGACTTGGGGATTCATCCAATGCTTGTGGCACATGTACGAGGTAATATGCCATAGCCAATAATGTGCATTGGGTTAATAGATCTTTGAGGGATTTAATTTATGTAGATGTAATATAATCTTGCATAGTTTTGCATTCTCTGACTGCACTAGTTACACCATCTTTTTGTCTGTTCTGAAAATGGTTCTTTCCACAATGGAACAGCACACAAATACTTTTATTTTCTGTAATATTGTTACTAGCATCCAATAAGCATGTTATATTCCATTTTCTTTTTTCTTTTTTCTTTTTAGTTTTTTTTTTCCCTCCAAATATTCAATGAAAATTGGAATTATGGCAGCTATGAATGGGTCTAAATGCATCTACAGTAGATTCATCAAGTGAATTTCAGTTAGATCCATGCTTTCTTAGGATGACACTAGACTTGTACAAATCCAAATCGAGGTCATTGCTCCTATTTTTATATCAAGAGACAACCTGTGAATAAACAATATACTGCTTCCCAACCTATAAAAATTTGAAAATGGTCAAGTACAATTCAGAAAGAATGCAAAGGTAGTTCAGGTTTATTAATCTCCCATCACCAAAAACTGCTACTGTAATTATCTCTCTCCCACCAAAATATTGATCTTCACACAAACAGGAAAAATAGGGTCAGGGTGAAACTACTACAACGCATTGAGTTGACAAGCTTGCAAGTAAGCCTGTACTGCAGTCTTCAGATATCTGGGAATATCTACTGATCTCAAAAAAGACACAAACATGTTAATGTTTCTAGCACCCATCAACATCAAAGTATTTTTCTCCACTATCATACAGAATTCAGCATAGTAAAACAGCAGGCATATAACAATTCTTGGTCAACAGTAAAAGACTAATATATGAAATGCATGCTTCCAATGTGTATTACAGCTGAAGCTTTGGACCAAGTCTTGAGTACCTCTGGCAGCAGAATCTAACTGACTTCCAACAACAAGTCTAAGAGCCCTATTTCTCTCATTTAGCTTGATGTAGCCTGTCCTTGACTCCTGTAACTGCATACGTAACAGATTATTTGATCAATTTGTCAAGATTCAAAGGTACAGCCTCCAAATAGAATAAGACAAACAAGTGCAAACTCTTAAAAGAACAGGATTGCTCTTGAAACATTTTACAAGCTCAGGAAATGTGCAATTTATGTTTGAGGTCTTGGACATCAAACTGTTTTACATCTTAGTTTCTTTCTTTACTCCATTCAAAACAAGATCTATATAAGAAATTGTCAGAAGCACTAGGGACCTGGAGCTCCTGCATGTTTGAAGTCATGGCATCTCAAACTGGTTTAATTGGCAGATTCTCTGTTTTCATCAATACAGCAATTCTGCTAGTGAGCGCTGAGACCTTAAGGTCGTTTGCTGCCTTTGAACATCTAATTGATGAAATGCATGTAATGTGCTCCAAAATGCACATGTTTCCAAAGTACTCTAGCCAACTACACAATATTTGGAGCTCTAGGGCCCAACATGTAACCTTCAATAGCTTCATGTCATGTCATGTTGATAAATTCATGGTCCAGGAATATCAGCATTTAAAGTACATATTCCAAAATTAAGCCAAAATTTCAACAAATTCCTTCTTTTTAATCAATTTCATATCATATTTATGTTTGGCATGTAACAAATTAAACCCTTGATGTCCTGACATTAACTTCCTCTCCATCAGCATTTGTCTATGAATCCAGTATTACCTGTGGTCATCTCATCCAAACCCAACAACAAAAATTTTGACAACATCAAGGAGTACAGTTGGGTTTTCAACCAGAATCTAGTTATCAAATAAGCTTTACTCATGACTAATTCTCAATGAGGATAATAGAAATTTCCAATTTATAGTTTTTTTAAAAATTATAAACATAGTGATTATATAACCTAGTAATTTGCAGCCAACTAGTCATACGAAGTAAAATGCCTTAGTTTCAGATTACCACGTGACTGTCCCAAGAGAACTAACTAACATACAAACTTCACTAGAAAACAAAGCTCTGAACAACTCTAATAAACATATGCTAAACTCCTGCAAGCAGTGCAGAATAAGACTATGGGGGAAAATTACATTTTTGGTCCCATAGTTTAATTGTATGTACACTATTAGTCCCGTGTTTAATTTTTTAACACATTTGGTCCAAATTTCATAATTGTTTAACACTTTTGGTCCACAGCTGTTAAAATTGATCGAAAATGCCACAAACTTAAATATTAATATTTTTAATATTTTTATTTTGATTAATTACATAGAAACCCCTAAAGTTTAACTTATTTCCAAATAAACCCAAAAAAATTGCAATGACCCCCTAATTTCATCCTATCTGTAATTTTTAAAAAGCATTTAGCATTCATTAACAAATTTATTGACATCATTCGAAAATTTATATGAAAATTTAGAAATATTGCCCAATAATTGTTTTCATTATTTTTTTTAGACTAAATGCCTTTGGACCTATTTGTAATATCTTTTAAATCTTTAGGATGTAATTTTGACATTGTTTATATTATTCATAATAAATTTAAATATATTTTATTATTAACAAAAATTTAAATATTAAATAATTTTTAAATCAAGTTGAACAAGAAAATAAAAAATTAAAATCATACACATATCTAAACTAATTTAATCAGATTTAATTAAATTTATTTATTAATTAAAAATAAAATGAGAAAAATAAAAATTAAATCCATAACAAATATATTTTTATAATTTTAAATTGCATACTTCATAATATTTAAATAATATAATAACTTAAAACTAACAAAAATAATTTTAATAATTTTAAATACATAATTTGATCCATCTAATTATTTTAATATAATTTAAATTATTTTGGACAATATGATTGAATAATTTTAAATAAATAAAAGAAGTAAAAATTAATTAGTTTGAATAATGTTAAATTAATATTTAATGATAATACATAAATTAATACTTAAGAAATTAGTTAAAAAATAAATAAATAAAATTTTAAAAAATAAAGAAAAAAGTTTATTTTTTTCTAAATACACACTCGCCAACATCCCCCCCCCCTCTTCCTTTCCCCTCCACTCCGCCTCTGCAAAACCCCAGCCCCACCCCTCCTAACCCGTCCATTGCCCCTTCCCGGTCAACCCCACAAGCTGATTGTCAGCTAGCCATGGCCTAGTTAGGTCGCCCACATACCCCACCTCCGCACCCACCAACCGCTCCCTCACCTAAACCCCTCTAGCCCATGGTTGGGCAAGCCATGGCCGGCGTCAGGCGATAGCCACAGGCCATGGCCAAGCATTGCCAACCGCCGATCGCAGGATTTCGATTGCAAGTTTGGGGTTGGGGTAGAGGTGGAGTTTATATAAAATATATATGTGTAAATGCATGTATTTAAGTATGAAAATATAATATAGATTTGTATATATATAAAATCAAATATTATGTTAAAATGTTTTTGGTATTTAATTTTATTTTTTTATTTTTTTGTGATGGTCAAATGATATATTTTGTGGTTTTTTCATAAATAGATAAAACTTCAGGGGGCCTTTTATAAATAAATAGTTGTTTACGTTCAAATTTTAACGAAAAATTGGAAGGATGGCCAAAAGTGTTAAAAAATTATGAAATTTGAACCAAATGTGTTAAAAAATTAAGTATGAGACTAACAATGTACACACAATTAAAATATAGGATCAAAAATGTAATTTTCCCAAGACTATAGGTACAAAGTGGGGTATATTATGTTGTCTAGAGCTTTCTAGGATACATGATGTCAGTTTTAATAAAATGTGGCACAGGTTGCCGTTTTCATTTAGTTAATTTTCCTGTATACAAGATCCCCGCTTTCTTGTTCTCATGGATGTTGCAATTAACCATGATTTTGGTGAGAGTTGCCAAATTCGAGACAGAGTTAGCACAATTTGTGTGGGTATTAATAGAAAAGAAAGAGATTGAGAGAAGGGGAAGAAGAAACAGAAAGCAACGGAAGAGAACAGAGAGGATAGGTTTTTGGTGCTCATGAATTGATTGAGCATTTTCTGTTTTCCATTTCCACATTTATAAAAAAAGGTTTTACAACAAATCTTGTATTAAAACCCTAAGGATACGCTAACTGCATGAAAATGATGACTGCTGGTGGTGACACATGTACTTCCTCCCTCTAATTAGTTTTGGCAAAATATGGGCTCAAATGACGTTGTGCCTACTAATCCAAATGGCATCATCCGGCTTAATTCGCTCCTTTATTCCCAATTAACACGAAAACCCTAATTAAAAAAGTGGCACTGTTTTAAGCAAAATGGCAATGTCTTATTTTACAAATGAAAAACAAAACAAAAGAGAGAAATGCGACTTTATTCTTCAGCCTTCAAAGATGCAACATCTCTCCCTCCTTTAGGCTTGTCCACAAGACTTGATGTTGGGAAACTATTCGACGATGACATGATAGTCCTCCCAAGTCGCCTCCTCCCTTGGTAAATACACCCACTGGATCAAAATCTGTGATTCAGGAGAGTCGTTCTTCTTCGCTACTCATCAGGCTAGGATAGCACCTTTCCTTCTTCATCAAATGGTGGCAATGAGCTGGTGACATTACCTAAGGGCCCATCCCCCTCTTCAGCAATAAGATATGGAAGATGGGTGAAGCTTGCTTCAATTGGTGTATGCTACTTCACCAACCCTTTCCAACACCTAGAATGGACCTGCGTACTTGGGGCTTAACTTCCATAACTTGCTCTTTCTTATGGAAAGTTGTCTATAAGGGTGCAGTTTCAAGTAGACATAGTCTCTAACTGATACTTCCACCTGCCTCCAATGCTTGGGCTATGTGTTTCATTCTTTCTTGGGCCTTGGTACAATGCTCCTTAAGGTATTGAGTAATCTATTACTTGTGAGTCACAAGCTCTTCTACACCCATACCAGTGGTTTGTAAGTATGGATCCAAAGCCAAGTGTGTGTTTGTAACCACATAAGGCTTCAAATGGAGTCATAGCCATGGAAGAGTGGTAGTTGGTATTGTACCATACTTCGGCCATAGCTAGCTAATCAACAAACCTCTTAGGAGAGAATCCACACATACATTTTAAGTATTCGTCAAGGCATTGATTAACTCGCTCAGTCTAGCCATCGGTCTGCAGGATGCTCAAGTGCTACTAGATCCCTAAAGTACTGAGTAGTTCCTTTCAAAGAAAGGCTTGTGAAAATCTTGTCTCTGTCAAGGATGATACAAGGCAAACTGTGTAATTTATATATGTTTTTTGTAAAGATATATGCAATGTGTGAGGTAGTGAAGGGGTGTGAAAGTGCAAAAAATTGTGCGTATTTTGTGAATCTATTAACAACCACTCAAATCATGCTTTTCACATCTAAAGTTGGCAACTACTCTATGAGATCTGTAGTTAAGTGTTTCCAAGCTTGATCAAGTACTGATAGTTTCTATAGCAAACCGTAGGGTTTGGCCTTTTGATGTTTATTAATCGGACACACATGGCACTCTGCAACCACTTGCTAGACCATCTCAGCCAAGTTGGGCCATAAAAAGATGTTTCTGGCTCTCTATAATGCTCCTTAATAGCCCCTAACATTGGAGCTATGCATAAATTGAATCACTTTTGTCCTAAGATCAGTAAATATTCCCACATATAGCCCCCCTGATACCTAATAATCCTATCTTGATGGTGGGACAATGATAGATTGTATGGAAACATCATTTGCTCCACAAGAACCTCTTGGGCCCACAGTGTTAGTTTTGTAGCTTTCTTTGACTTCCTCTAACCACAATGGTTGAAGAGTGGTTATGGCTTGACAAAAGGCTTCATCCTACATATGTCTAGATAGAGCATCAACCACTTTATTCTCCCTTCCTTTCTTATATTCAATGGTGAACTAGAACCCTCATAGCTTGATAAAGTACTTGTGTTGGAATGGGGTGGAAATCCTTTGCTCAAGAAGGTACTTCAAACTCAACTAGTCAATTCTAATACTAAAGGGGCTTTGATGGAAATATGACCTCCATTTCTCCACAACTGAGATGACAGCAAGAAGTTCCTTCTCATAAACAAATAACTCTAGTGCCTTTGGTCCCAAAGCCTTGCTAAAATAGGCGATTCGGTGCTGATCTTGAATCAAAACAGCCCCTAAACCTACATAACAAGCATCAATCTTAAGTATGAAAGTTTTTGTGAAGTTACGTAGCTATAATAGTAGGGCTATGGACATTGTGGTTTCTAAAGCTTGGAAGGCTTGTTGGGCATCCTCAGTCCACTAGAACTTCCCCCTTTATAGAGAGTTCAGTTAGTGGCTTTGTTATTACCGTGTAGTGTCTCACAAACTTTCTATAGTACACAATAAGGCCCAAAACTCTTAAACTTTTCACTGATTTAGGTGTCGGCAACTCAAGCATAGGCTAAACCTTGATAGGATCAGCTTCTATGCCATTTCTATTTATGATATGCCCATAGTACTCAACCTTTTCCTGACCAAAAATGCATGTAAAGGACTCAGCAAAAAGCTAATTTTGAGTAAGCTTCTTCAAGACCAATCCCAAGTGCTGTTTATGTTCCTCTAAGGATTGCTCGTTTATGAGCATGTTGTCAAAAAAAAAAAGAAGAAAAAGAAGAATTGAGACAAATTTCCTAAGATACTCCTTGAAAATCTGATTCATGAGGCACTGGAAAGTGGTTGGGGCACTAGTGAGCCAAATGGCATCACCTTGAACTCATAAAGCTCAGAAGAAGTCACAGAAGCAATTTTGGATATGTCTGGGGGCTCATTCTAATGTGTTGATAACATGCACTTAAGTCTATCTTTGAAAATATAGTTGCTCTCCCTAGCTCATCCATTAGGTCCTCTATCAAAGGTATGGGAACATTATCCTTAATTGTGAGAGAGTTCAATTTCCTAAGTCTATACAAAACCTCAATGACCCATCCTTCTTTATAACTAACAAAATTAGGGAAAGAAAGTAGTAGTTACGATGTTGAATTATTCTATTTTTTAGCATTTCAATGACTAATTTCTCAATCTCTTCTCTCTGAATATATTGATGCATGTAAGGTGGTTGTTGAAAAGGTTCTACTCCTTCCTTCAGTAGAATTTTATGGTCACAACATCTAGCAGGAGGTAGAGTGGTTGGTCCAAGGAATAGGTGCTAGTGCCTATCTACAATAGGTTGAAACTCTAGGTGGTGTTGGGTTCCTTCTCTTGTTTAATTGCTATGATCATGCATAGGCAACTTATTAGAGGGTCTTTCTTTTTCTTGATCATCTTGAGGAGACTCTTTCCAGTAACCATACTTAGCCTAACTTCAAGTTGGCCCCTTCCAAGATTATTTTCTTACGGCAATTCCTGATTTTAATGGTTTGTTTCTCAACATCAAATGTGACAAATCCCCAGTTTCTAGAAGTATTTACCCCTACAATCGCATCACACCCTCCTAATCCTAGCAATCTCATTTTAGTAGTGAATTGATGATCCCACATTTCCCATGGGAAATTAGGACACTCAGCATTACATTGAATTTTCCCACCATCAACTACAATGACCAATAGTGTCTGGGAGTATTCTACCTCACAACCAAGTTCCCCAGCAATGTTAGGGTCTAGAAAACTGTGTGTGCTTCTAGTGTCTAGGAGGATGGTGATGTTCATACTTCCAACATGTCCTATTAGCTTAATAGTATCAAGATGTACCTGTCCAGCCTAGGTGCTAACTGAAACATGGATTGGTTCCTCTTCTTCGAACGCTGAGCTCTCCTCTTCTTCACCCAAAATCACAAACAAAATCTTACATTTATGTCCTAGGTGATAAAGCTCGTCACAATTAAAACACAGACCTTACTTCTTTCTACTCTCCATCTCTTCAGTGGATAGTTTCTCAAATTTTCCAGGGTTCGAATTAGTGGTCTTCCAATTTTTTAAGTTGCCTTAAGCATAGTTCTTAACATTTTTAGACCTTTTGCCAAGGAGTTCTACCAAGGTCTCTTGTTTTTTGGCCAAGTGAGCTTAGCGACATGGAATTGAACATCTGCACCATCTACTGATTTCATCTTTGAGGCCACCAATGAAGCTATTAATGAAATACTGTTCATATAAGTTCTATTCATGCTAGTCATAGGGGCCCTAAGCTCCTCAAACCTAGTGGCATACTCACTAATGATAGATGTTTGTTTAAGCTTACTAAGCTAGCCAACATGATTTTCTTCTTTCTAAAAGGAGAATCTCTGGAATACCAATTCAGAAAACCTAGCCCAACCCATCCCCTCCTTACCTTCCACATAATCCAAGTACCAGCTGTCTATTAGGTCCTCTATGTGCATGGCAGCCAGCAGAATCTTCTCATACACACTCATGGGATCAAATAGAAAAAATTTGCGACACTTACTGAGCCACTTCTGAGGGTTGTCTCCAGTGAACTTTGCAAAGTCGACCTTGGGTGTTTTGAGAGCCAAATTACTTAACTGAAACCCTAATTAAAGAAAACAACACCACTTTAAGCAGAACGGCAGCGTCTTATTTTACAAATGAAAAAAGGAACAAAAGAGAGAAAAAAACTTTATTCTTTGACCTCCAAAGATGCAACAATGGATCCTGACTTATTCAAAACTTGAAAGAGAAACAATAAAAATAAAGGCATCTATATTGAGGAAACAATAATTCAAGGTTTAGAATGAGAGTGAGAGGTTCAAAATACAGAGGTGCAAAATGCAAAAATTGCAGTCATGATCAACCATATGCATATTTTCATTTCATACCTAGCAATAATTCAATGTTCTATAAATTATTCTCAATGTTCAATTATTCAACCATAGTGATATTTTTCGAGAATATCCATGACATTTGGCATTTATATCTCTAATAATAAGTGCATGTATGTGATAGGATAGTTCAGGTAGTTAGATCTTCATCTTATGTCTGTATGATGGCCGACTCTTTTTCCCAACCCCAACTAGGTTCAGCTGCATCTTGCATGCACTGCACACAGAGATGCTATGATGATGTCAAATCTCTACCACAGCAAAGGGAGAATTTATCTCCTTGAAATCCATATAACATAATGGGGCATTAGGAAGCATGTTGGGAATCTGTTGGCCACATACTGTCTCATTAGAAAATAGAAATATCCAAGCAAACTTGTGAACTTCACTCCTAGGAACAAATGTCCCCCAGAAGGTAGCAGAGGGATTAAAACCTTGAACAAGGAAAAGGCTTCACAAGAACTAAATTTTTATCTTCCACACGTCAATCTGGATGTGCCTTCTTCAATGCATCTTCTAAATAAGACATTAGACCATAAACTAGCACGAGAGTATTGCTTACAAGTTATGTTCAGCAAAGATTGTCAAAACTTGACCCCTTTCTAACTAAATTGGTTTTACACTCCACAACTTCATGCCATCAAATACAGCCTCAGCACAAAGGATTAGCATTTGCACCATTCTCCATCACAGCACAACAAATAGAAACAGACGCAACTATAAACTTGAAAACATACTAAATATTACTTTATTTTATAAAATTGATTTTGGAAGAATAGATTCTGAAAATTTGTGCTTAGGCAAGACCGACAGTGCGGTCACTTCCAATTCCATAAAATGTTGATTATCATGCTTGGAAACCTGAACTATGGTCTACACAAACACAATTCTAGTCCGGAAGATGTAATACTGAAATGCGAGGTCTCATGAGCCAAAACACCTAACAATATAGCATCAACCAAACAGAACAGCTTCCACTCCCAAGGGCACACACAGCTATACGTCTACTATGACTTACGCTAAATAGTACTCCATTTTTCGGAAGAGTCGGGTATAATTAATACCCTTTTTAGGACTGTTCTGTCGGCAGCGGCCCCGTGGAAGCGGGATCAGAACTCGATCGGCGGAGACTTTCAATCAAATCACCGAGCTCCTTGCGCGCTGACTCTCTGCCGAACATAAACCCATACCTAGCGTCAAATAAAAGGTAGATTACAGTATTAATATCACAAAATAAAGATGGAAAAAGATATGAAGACAGACTAGAAATGTGGGACACGAGGGGTGGCAGACAATAAGAATACCAGAAGGAGACGGCAGAGAAGACGCCGGCGGTGGCAACCGTCTGTATGAGAGTAAAGCCCTTCTGCATCATCTATTTTGTTGGTAAGACTAATTAAAGGTTAATTTTATGATAGTCCTTCACATACGTAATTGTCACCTTTTGAATTCTAAATTTTTAATATATTAATTTGATAATTCAACTTCATTAAATACTAGCGATTTTTATTTTTATTTTTATTTTTATTTTTATTTTTATTTAATATTATAAATTTTTAATAATTTAAGCTTATTTATTCAAATTTTTAGATTAAAGAGTACTTGTTATAAAAAAGTTGAGAAAGTGATACTAGTTAGGCTCTAGAATGACAATAGCTTATAAGGTATTGTAAATAGAAGTTACCATAAAAGTTATAATGATGTTATAGCGGTGGAACTATAAAGTGACGGTATGATTTATAAAAGATAATTTATTTAGGGAAAAAAGAAAGGCATAAGTTACCCATTTTCGAATTATATAAATCAACGGTTAATTACTCTAACCTCCTAAAATTTGGCTAATTTATAGAAAAACACCCTCGCATTGAAGAAATGAAAAGGACCCCCCAATATTTTGCTTCATTCAATATTTTGAAATTTAAAAAAAATTGTTGATGTCATCCAAAAATTTAAATGAAAATTCAAAGTTGCACTTTGGTTAATGGTATAGTTATTTCTTTAGAAGAAAATGCCCTAGGATCTATTTATGATATTTTTAAAATTATAAAATTTTATTTTTTAATTATTTTGTAAGCCATTGTGATGCTGCACAGAAATTAAGTCTTGATCCTTTCTAGTAGTCAACAATGTTTGAAGTTCTCTTTCTCTAAAATGCAATGTAAAGAGTTCTCAACTTCCAAAAGTTCTCAAAATTTGTAAATTCTTACGAATGATTTCTTCTGCTCAATTTTTCTTTAAAGTTTAGTATTCATACTTCTTTTTTTTCTTTTTTCCTTTGATCAATTAGGGTTTTGATGCCCTTCTTAGAGGACTTAGTAAATTGGGCTCTGTAGCCTTTATATTCATTTATTCTTTTGATTTATTGGGTCTTTTTTAATTTTTTTTAAATTTTTTTATTCTTATAGACTTAATTATTATATCTTCATGCCCCCCGTATTTTTTATTTGAAAAGTTCATTTTCATGTTGATATTATTGTAAACACTATTTTAATTTTTTTCATTAGCAATTTCATTTTCACAGGTGCAAATTAAGGAGGAACTTATATTTAACTAAAAAGCATTATGTATTCACTAGTTTTTAAATTTTAAAAAATAATAAAAAAAGGCATAATTTTCTTTATCTGATACTAAAACAAATAAAATATGTACTTTATAATTTTTTCAATTAAAGTTAGATAGACAAAAATAAAAATTATGGACTAAATCAACGCTTCTTTCAATAATTAAACTTGGCTCTGTAAAAAATCACACCCTAATGATTCCTTTTTTATTTCTGATCTTAAAAGCATGGATTTACTCATGCATATTCTTGTAATATGATAATAAATAGCAGAATAAATAAATTAAATTTTCCATTTTTTGGGTAATTACCAAATTCCATTAAATTGAGCTTTTTTTTTATTTTGTGAATGAATGAATTGAGCTTATGCATGATTAAATTGATGGTTAAAGTATAAATAGCATTTAAAAAAGAGTACTTTAAATATTTTGCAAATGTTAGTATTTTATGAAGTATTGAATTAGTAAGACATCAAACTATATTTTAAAGCTATGATGATAAAATATGATAATGAAGTTAAAATATGAATAACAATTATTTATAAATTAATTACAAAATATAAATTTTCAAGTTCAAATTTAAGAATGGGCAAGAGTAAATTCACTGGCTTAAACCCTTTCTACTAATGGACCTAATTTATTCGAGCCTTTTCAAAAGGCCTTGATGATCAACATATAAAATATATTTTGTTTAAGATTGACTTATTTAGAAGTACCAAAAACACTTTTCAATTTTATGATTAGTCCTCACTTGATTTTTTAGGGATCAAGCTTCCTAGTTTTGTAAAAATTTTAGAGTTCACTCTCTACTCAATTGATTTAACAAAAATGTCCTTAAGAAAAATATTTTTCACTCATTTTTTTTTACTTCTTTATCATAAACAAAGCAACAATAAACCCTAGAATAGCAGTATCATTTCTAAATATAGAAAGAAAAGAAAACACGCAACAAACTCCATGGCGAGAATGAGAATAATCGTGGGAGCCAACAACTACCAACCCGACATCTGCATTATCTTCTTTACTTTTCATTTTCATCATTTTCGAGTTTCTTCTTCATCATTTTTAGGTTTCTTCTTTTCTTTATTCTTCTTAGTTGCTTCTAAGTTTCTTGTATTTTTTCAACAATGTCAACTAGTAGTGAAACTGGAGTGTTTAATCAAGTGCTGAGGAATTGCCAATACAAAGACCAGCTCCATATAATGTCAATTAAGGATAGTATGACTTTAATGAACATGTACATTAATCTTATAAGAAAATTGAGTGAAATCAATGCCAAGCTCTTCAATTTGTGATATATAGCTCCACATCAAAGATTGTACATGACTTTGACTTGCTTGATGACGATGATATCCTAAATGTGGTCTTACTGCATTTGACATTGAAGATAAACATTGTTGACATCCTGATAAACCGAAAGGATGAATCAAGTAGCAATGCCAAGAAGAGCAGTGATATTTTAAGGTAATACTTCCATAGAATCTAAATTGTACTGTAGTTTGTAAAGTTTTGTACATCAAGTGTTCTAAAATTGTACTCCGTTTATTTGAAAATCTTTCTCTACTTGGAGCGTTCTACATTATACTTCATTGCAAATAAAATTATACTTCATTTGACAAAAATTTTACACTATTATTTAAGTTTTATACTTCAAGTATTCTACTAATGGATTATCAAAAATTGTACTGCAGTTGTTGGGGTTTTATACTTCAAAAGTTGGGAAATTATATTTCACTTTATCTAAAATTGTACTTCTTTTTTTTTTTTCTAAAATTATACTTCATTTCACCTAAACCTGTACTTTATTTATTGAAGTTCTATACTTTAAGTATTCTATTTAATGATTATCCAAAACTGCACTGTAATTGCTAGGCTTTTATACTTAAATTGTTCTGAAATTATACTTCACTTTATACAAATTTGTACTCCAATTATACAAAATTGTACTTTATTTCACTTAAAATTGTACTCTATTATTTAAGTTTTATATTTCAAGTGTCTTACTAATTGATTGCCCAAAATTATATTGTTGTTGCTAACGGTTTGTTCTTGAAAATGTTCTCAAACTGTACTTCTTTTATCTAAAATTATACTTCGATTTTCTAAAATTGTACTTCATTTTACAAAATATGTACTCTATTTATAGAAGTTTTATACTTTAAGTGTTCTATTTATTGATTATTCAAAATTATACTACTTTTGTTGGGATTTTATACTTCAAGTGTTCTAAAATTATATTTCACTTTATGTAAAATTGTACTTCAGTTTTCTAAAATTATACTTCTTTATTTTACAAAACACGTAATCTATACATTGAAGTATTATACTTCGAGTGTTCCGAAATTGTATTTCATTTTATCTAAACCTTTATTTCAATTAGTCGAATCTATTATTTAAGTTTTACTAATGTATTATCAAAAAATTGTACTGCCTATGCTAGGATTTTATACTTCAAATATTTTGTAATTATACTTCACTTTATTAAAATTGTACTTTTTTTTTTGAAATTATACTTCATTTTACTTAAAATGTACTCTATTTATTGATGTTCTATAGTTCAAGTATTCTATTTATTGATTATCCAAAATTATACTACATTTGCTTGGATTTTATGCTTCAAGTGTAATAAAACTGTACTGCACTTTATCTAAAATTGCACTTTCATTTTCTGATATTATACTTGCTTTATTTTACAAAATTTGTAATCTATTAATTGAAGTACTATACTTTACGTATTTTGAAATTGTACTTTATTTTATCTAAAGCTGTACTTTAATTAACTAAATCTATTATTTAATTTTACTAATGTATTATCATAAAATTTTACTTCTTATGCTAGGATTTTATACTTCAAGTATTCTGTAATTATACTTCACTTGATTAAAATTGTATTTCTTTTTTCTAAAATTATACTTTATTTTACTTAAACCTGTACTCAATCCATTGAAGTTATATATTTCAAGTGTTCTATTTATTGATCATCCAAATTATACTATTTTTGTTGGGATTTTATACTTCATGTGTTCTGAAATTACATTTCACTTTATCTAAAATTGTACTTTTTTTTTCTTCTAAAATTTTACTTCATTTTGTAATTCATTTTATCTAAACATGTACCCTATTCATTGAAGTTCTATACTTCAATTTGTACATCTTTTATCTAAAATTGTAATTCGATTTTTTGAAATTATATTTCACTTTACAAAATCTGTACTCTTTTTTATAGAAGTTCTATACTTTAAATATTCTATTTATTGATTATTCAAAATTATATTGCCTTTTCTGGGATTTTATACTTCAAGTGTTCTGAAATTGTACTTCATTTTATACAAATTTGTATTACAATTATGTGAAATTTACTTCATTTCACTTAAAATTGTACGCTATCATTTACGTTTTATACTTCAAGTATTTTTTTAATTGATTATCCAAAATCATACTATTATTGCTAGCGATTTATATTTGAAATGTTCCCAAATTGTACATCTTTTTTTCTAAAATTGTAATTCAATTTTCTAAAATTATACTTTACTTTACAAAACATATACTCTATTTATAGAAGTTTTATACTTTAAGTGTTTTGTTTATTGATTATCCAAAATTATACTGCTTTTGCTGGGTTTTATACTTCAAGTGTTATGAAATTGTATTTCACTTCATGTAAAATTGTACTTCAATTTTTTGAAATTATACTTATTCATTTTACAAAATCTATAATCTATTCATTAAAATACTATACTTCAAGTATTCTAAAATTGTACTTTATTTTATCCAAACATGTACTTCAATTAGCTGAATCTATTATACTTCACTTTATTTAAAATTGTACTTCTTTTGTGAAATTATACTTTATTTTACTCAGTACTTTATTTATTGAAGTTCTATACTTCAAATGTTCTATTCATTAATTATCCAAACTTTATCTAAAATTGTACCCTTTTTTCTGAAATTATACTTCATTTTTCCTAAATCTGTACTCTATTCATTGAAGTTTTATACTTTAAATATTCTATTTATTAATCATCCAAAACTATATTATAGTTGTTAGGATTTTATACTTAAATTCTTTCAAAATTGTACTTCACTTTATACAAATTAGTACTCCAGTTATCTGAAATTATACTTCATTTCATATAAAATTGTACTCCATTATTTAAGTTTTAAACTTCAAGTATTCTACTAATGGATTATCAAAAATTGCACTATAGTTGCTGGGTTTTTATACTTCAAATATTTTGAAATTATACTTTACTTTATTAAAATTGTACTTCTTTTTTATGAAATTATACTTTATTTGTCAACCTCAAGGGATGCAGTCAAAGAGAAAATTGGTTCGACCAATGCATCACATAATGAATTAGCTTTAACTAACAATTCAAATAATGCATGGAGGAATTGCATATGTAGGGAGGGTCAGACATTCAAGGATGCTCAGAAGTTCAGAATTGTACTTAAGAATTATGCGATGTTTACTTTGTTGTCATTTAAATACAAAAAAAAAAAAAAAAAAACAAAAAAATCATAGCCATTTGCAATGATGAAAATTGCAAATGAAAAATCTATGCATCAAGGCATGTGGTTGATAAATTATTTGGCATTCAAAAATACAATCTAGAGCACACATGTGGTAAGGCTAATCTTCGGACAAGGGGACATCCTAAAGTCAATTCCGCTCGGGTTCCTAATATTGTGAAGGATAAATTGAGATTAGAGCTATGTTATCGGCCCTATACCATATTGAAAGATGTCCACAAAGAATACGATATGAAACTTAGGTCCCATAAAGCATGGATGGGTAAGGAATTAGCTATGTATGACATCCATGGCACTGAAAAGGGATCTTATAATAAGTTGAGGTGGTACTGTAATGCTGTGAAGAGGACAAACCCTAGAAGTATTGTAGACTATGAGATTAACCCATTTAGTCAAAATTTAATTAGCTATTTATATGTTTCAGTGCCTGCCTTATTGATTTTCTTAAGGGATGCAGGCCGTTGATATTTGTAGATGGCACCCATATTAAAAATAAATACAAAGGATGCTTACTCAGTACTGTAAGTAAGAATGCTATTGATGACTTATTCATGCTACCATATGCAGTTGTTAACTCTAAAAATGATATTAATTGGGAGTGATTCTGATTCAAGCTAAGAAGTGTCTTAGATTCTCAATATCTATCTGGCTTATCAAGGTTTATTTTCTTCTCTTATCGACATCTAGGTTTTCTTAAGGCCCTTCCTATGATATTTTCTGATAGCCACTCTGCATATTGCTTGAGACACTTAGTGGATAACTTTAAAAAACAAGTAAGTTTACTTTTTCTTTGTTTGTGAAATAATTATATAACATAAACTCCAATTCATAACGTTTAGTACATTACTGTCCTATTATTTTAAATTTAGGTATTAAAGAAGTACCCTCTACATAACCAGAAACATTGGTGCTTTGTTTTGATAAAAGCTATATATGTGCCTATAAGGTAGGAGTATACACGATATATAGACAACATTTTGGAGTCATTGCTGCTTGCTAGAGACTTTACTATGCAGTTTGACCCACCATGTTGATCAAATTCCTTATTCAATGGAGATCGATATAGGGTAATAAATAATAATCAAGTAGAATGTTGGAATAATTTGGTTAAACCAGCCCAATTTATGCCAGTTGTAGCCATAGTTGATCACATACACATGTCAATAATGGTTATAATGCTTGATCGACAAGAAGAATCTCATAAAATAATTGGTCAATTATGCCCTAAGTAAGAGAAGAAGTTGGCAATTAATTATATGTGTTCTCATAACTTAAAAGTTGTCATGTCTAGTGGTTAGAGCTTTGAGGTGATTGAACAAGATAAATCATATGCTATAGATTTATATATAGGGTTTGTTCATGCAGAGCATGACAGACTGATAAAATACCATGTAAACATGCTTGTGCTTGTATTAAATGAAGGTTACCTTCACTGTATGACTTCACCGATCAATACTACAAAGTTGAGATGTATCAACAAGTATACCAAGTAGTGATAAACCCCATTCTTACATTTGATATGAATCTATTCCCGCCAAATAATAATGGCATCATTAATGCACCTGATTGCTGATCTTAGCTTGGGCGTAGAAGGACATAGAGAATTCCATCACAAATTGAGAAACATGTAATTAAGTGTAAAAGGTATGATAGAACAGGGTATAATTGTTGAACCTGCATAGAATCAGTAAACTAGTTAAATTTTGTACCTAAATTGGGGATAATTATACTTGACTTCTTAACATTTGTACCTCAGAAAAACATATTTTATACTTTGTTAGTTATGGGTTTATACTTCATTTTCTTCGAATTGTACTCAAATTCACTGCCCAGTTTCAATTGAATTGAAGTGAACTTAAACAAAATATATTTTATACTTTGTTTCTTCTAGTTTTGTACTTCATTGCCCTTAAATTGTACTCAAATTGGCTGCCCAGTTTCAAAGGAATTGAAGTGTACTTCAATGAAACATATTTTATACTTTGTTAGCTGTGGGTAAGTACACTTCATTTCCTTTGAATTGTACTCACATTCATTGCCCAATTTTAATTGAAGTGAAGTGAACTTCAAGAAAATACATTTTATGCTTTCTATTTTTTTTGGGGGAGGGGGGGGGATTGTACTTCATTGCCTTCAAATTGCACTCAAATTGGCTAACCAATTTCAAAGGAATTGAAGTGCACTTCAATGAAATAAATTTTATACTTTATTTAAATTGGATTTATACTTTATATTCTTTGAATTGTACTCATATTCACTGCCCAGTTCCAATTGAATTGAAGTGAACTTCAACAAAACACATTTTATACTTTATTTTTTCTAGGTTTGTACTTCATTATCCTCAAATTATACTTAAATTAGCTGCCCATTTTCAAAGGAATTGAAGTGTACTTCAACGAAATAAATTTTATACTTTGTTAGTTATGGGTTTGTACTTCATTTTCTTCGAATTGTACTCACATTCACGGCCCAGTTTTAATTGAATTGAAGTCAACTTCAAGGAAACACATTTTATACTTTTTTTCTCTGGGTTTGTACTTACTTGCCTTTGAATTGCACTCAAATTGATTGCCTAATTTCAATGGAATTGAAGTGTACTTTAACAAAACACATTCTATACTTTGTTAGTTATGGGTTGGTACTTCATTTTCTTCGAATTGTGCTCACATTCACTGCCTAATTTCAATTGAATCGAAGTGAACTTCAACAAAACACATTTTATACTTTGTTTTTTCTAAGTTTGTACTTTATTGCCCTAAAATTGTATTCAAATTAGCTACCCAATTTTAAAGAAATTGAAGTATACATCAATGAAATATATTTTATACTTTGTTAGTTATGGTTTTATACTTCATTTTTTTCGAATTGTACTTACTTTCACTGCTTAGTTTCAATTGATTTGAAGTGAACTTCAATGAAACACATTTTATATTTTATTTTTTCTGGGTCTGCACTTTATTACCCTCAAATTGTATTCAAATTAGTTGCCAAGTTTCAATGAAATTGAAGTATACTACAACGAAACACATGTTATACTTTGTTAGTTATGGGTTTGTACTTCATTGCACTCTTGGCACCAATGTACTTCAACGAAACACTTTTTATACTTCAATTCCCTCAAATTGTACTAAACCCACCTCCCAATTTCAATGGAAAATATTATAAATACTTGATGAAAAATTATTCTTATATAAAAAATAATATTATAAATAGCATATGTTTCAATTTATATATGTATTTACATACAAAGTACAAACATAGTAATATTTCTTGACATTTTTACCTCATTTTGGCAATTTTGTACTTAATATCTTAATATTTTTACAAATATTATTGAACTGAAATTTGTTCAATGATTTGAATCTTAAGTCCTAGTAATTAATAACCAAATTATAAAAATATGTGTAATATTTATCATATGAATAAAATAATGTTAAAGTAATGAAATACATTTTATATTTTGTTTTTTCTGGGTTTGTACTTCATTACTCTCAAATTACACTCAAATTGGCTGCTCAATTTCAAAGGAATTGAAGTGTACTTCAACAGAACACATTTTATAATTTGTTAGTTATGGGTTTTTATTTCATTTCCTTCAAATTATACTTACTTTCACTACCTAGTTTCAATTGAATTGAAGTGAATTTAAAGAAAACACATTTCATATTTTGTTTTTTTTGGGGGTTTATACTTCATTGCCCTCAAATTGTACTCAAATTGGCTACCCAGTTCCAATTGAAGTGAAGTGAACTTCAACGAAACACATTTTACTTTGTTTGTTATAGGTTTATACTTCATTTCCTTCGAATTGTACATACTTTCACTACCTAGTTTCAATTAATTTGAAGTGAATTTTAACAAAACACATTTTATACTTGTTTTTTTTGGTTTGTATTTCGTTGCCCTCAAATTGTGCTCAAATTGGCTGCTCAATTTCAAAGAAATTGAAGTGTACTTCAGCGAAATACATTTTATACTTTGTTACTTATAGGTTTGTATTGTATATCCTTCAAATTGTACTCAAAATCACAGCCCAATTTCAATTGAGTTGAATTGAACTTCAAGGAAACACATTTTATACTTTATTTTTTCTAGGTTTGTACTTTGTTGCCTTCGAATTGCACTCAAATTGGTTGCCTAGTTTCGATGGAAATTGGGCATATTTTACTTCAACACAACACATGTTATACTTTGTTTGTTCTATATTTATACTTCATTTTCGTCAAATTGTACTCAATTCACAACCCAATTTTAATTGAAAATATTATAAATACTTGATAGAAACTACACTTACATAGAAAATAATATTATATACAAAGTATGCTTCAATTTACATATGTATTTACATATAAAGTGTGATTCAAATCTTGGCATTTTCATGAATCAATATTGTATATACCATTGTCGCATGATATTTATCTATGTCAATTGTTCTAGCAGTCCTCTAGAACTTGAGGGTGTCTCTAGCAAAACCTTTTACCTAAAGGCACACATAGACATCATAATCCACTGCACCTTTTTGTTGTCTGCTTTTTTCTGCCTCATGTATTCGTCCACACAACACCCTAATGAAAGCTTCACATACTGAGAATAGAATAAAGCCTAAAAAAATATTGATAAGTTGTTGACTCCCTACTTTATGAAAAATCATAGGGAAAGGAAGCAAACCTACAATAGTAGTAGTTGTCAATTTGTACAAGAAAAAATGAGTCAAGGTGTCGAGGACGACCATTATTAAATTCATGTACAAGAAAAAATGAGTCAAGGTGTCGAGGACAACCAAAACCTAGTGATGGTGCCAACAGATTGGTAGGATTATGTAATGAAACTGGTTTACAACATCCAATGTGAGCTCTTCCAAATCTTTACGGGTGAAGTACTTAAATGTAGATATCAACTCCTCAAATTCTTTATTCATAATATCCTTCATGTTGCATCCCTCGAGTCTATCTAATATATCAACCTATGAAGTACGAAACAAATGGTTAGACTAATTGGAAATGTGAACTAAATTAAGTTAGAAAACTACCACATACCTGCACTATTGTGAACGTAAACCACACCTTGTGGTGACACTTGTTGCCAAAAGATAGGCTATATAATATCGACATGTAGCAATCTGCTATGTCACTGGTAAGTTCTCCTCCAAATAAGAGCTCACAAAAGTTTTTTTCATCTAGAAAGTATCTTGCTCCTTCCTAAACAGTCACCTCACATAATTGTTAATTGTTAGTTCAGACATCAATTTATCTAAAAGAAAAATAATAAGAAAATTTTGTTACCTCAAATTATCTCCTTTGACAAAGTGGTCGATGACTTCTCACTCTTCTACTGAAATAAGAGCACCACCTCTATAATCAGTCCTTTCTTTATAGGGATCAGGCGCTTCAATCTTTAGGCTGGCTAGTTCATTTGCCACCTGGATTGGGCTTATGTCTTTAGTCTCCTATGATACAAAATACAGTACATTAGGTATAAACTATCAACTATTGAAGTACAAAAGATTAGCACATTAAGTACAAAGTATTAACTATTAAAGTATCGCTTATTAAAGTACAAAATATAATAAAACATGGACACATTAAGTACAAAGTATCAACTATTGAAGTATCCCCTATTGAAGTACAAAATATAACCAACCTGGAGTACAAAACTCAGCAAATTAAGTGTAAAGTATCAACTATTGAAGTATTTCCTATTAAAATACAAAATATAACCAATATGGTGTTCAAAACTCAAGTACATTAAGTACAAAGTATTAACTATTCAAGTGTCCCCAATTGAAGTACAAAATATAATCAAACATAGAGTACAAAACTCAAGCACATTAAGTACAAAGTATCAACTATTGAAGTATCCCCTCTTAAAGTACAAAATGTAATCAACATGGAGTACAAAACGCAGTCACATACATGGAGTACAAAACTCAAGCACATTAGGTATAAGGTATCAACTATTTAGCACAAAAAATCAGCACATGAAGTACAAAATCCCAACATGGAGTACAAAGATCAGCACATGCAGTACAGATATCATTAACATGAAGTGCAAAAGATTAGAACATTAAATACAAATATCACCAACTTGGAGTACAAAAGATTAGCACATTAAGTACAAATATCACCAACATGAAGTATAAGATATCATCACATTAAGTATAAATATCAACCCATCGAGTATAAGATATTATTACATTTATTACAAACAGATAGTTTACAAATAAAATGCAAATAGCAAAAACTTAAATTATTAAGTAGTTGACAACACTTTCTCTTCTTGTTCTTTATTTTTTTGTGCACGAGAATGAGGATGATAGGTCTTTGTCACTTGTCTTGCTATTTTGGCTGATGTGGTGCTTGGATGGCTGATAAAATCTAGAGATTTCTATTTTAGCTTCATGTATTCTCGATTACGCACATTTATCACAATCAAGGACATGACATTTGCCACTTCAATCTTAGATTCCTCGAACTCAGCTGCTTGAATTGGTACATAAACTTATGTCTTCAAAGGTTTAAGGAAATCTAAAGGATCATGAGGATGTTTTGTTCAACTTTCTTCATCCACCGTGTCTTCAAATTCATCCCCTTTTTTCAGTGCATCATCTACCAAATCAAGTCCCCCTTCATGTACATACTCACCAACTTCCTCGTCAAGCTCCTCCCTATCAATCTTGTCCTCAGCTAGATGCTCCTCCTCCTTACCCAACTCATTCATTGCCATTATATTGAATAAAGCAATTTTTTCTTTCAATGATTTAATTTTTTTCAACTTTCGCTGCAATAAATGCTTCATATATTATATGATCACAAACATGGACTTCACTAATAGCAGTATTGGTAGCTTCTGATTTCTTGATCAAAATTGTGAATTCTAACTCCTCTGGAGTAGGGTTGAGGGCTACAACCTATTACAATGACAATAATTATCAAATTCAAATTATTATACAAAAAGATAACAATAAATTATTACAATTATTACCATTTTTGCTGTAACTTATTTCAATTTATTCTTTGCTTCCTCCACATTATATAGGAGTTTACTATCCTTCCACTAATAAAAGTGTGGAAACTCAAATAAACTCACTAGTGAAGCTAGTGACGGGATGTGTTCATAAACTCATGCCTGTCATTCATAAATCAAAAAATTATACTCAATTGAATATAAATATAATCAATGTTATAAGAAAAATGAAGCAAACACTTATCATCAAACCGACTGTGCACCTGCCAATGTATTTCTTGGTTTTTTCTCTACATATTCCTAAATGGTTCTTCATATCTTGGACAAGAAAATTGTATGTAACTATGCCCCTTGCATACAGACCAACTCTAGACAAATTGTCTAAGTATGATAGGAGAAATGATGGAGTCCAATAATTAGATGTTGGAAATAAAAAATAATTAAATATAAAAAGTATGTACAACCTACAAAAATTATTCACGTCCTCCTCACTATTCTTATATACATACCCCTTAAACTTTTTTGCTATTTCAGATCTAGTTATATTATATAACTTTCCAGAAAAAAGGCTGTCAAAAGTTGAAGACTTTATCTTCAATGTTATATCAATAGATGAACCTACATATGGCAACCCTAAAACCATAGAAAATTCAGTTGCAGAAAAAGGAACCTCAACCTCTCCAAAAAATGAAATAATAGCTTTTTTGGGTCAAACCTCCTAAGTATAGCTTCAAGCCGAATGAAGCTTGAACTTAACTTAGGCATATCCATGTGCATATAGAAAAGGGTCTTCTTCAATGCATCAAAATATTTTAACCTCGTCTTAAACTTCACAATCTTCAATTTACTCTGAAAAAATTAGGGGGAGCAACAAGAACAGACCTCATAATGTCTTGGTTTTACTACAACCAGATAAAGAAAAATTAGTATATAAACAGATTATAAACTAACTCTTTCAGATAATGTGTACTGAAAACTTGAATATTTTGTAGTACATATGCTTTTAAAATATGCTTCAGAAATGCATAATATATACTACATTTTCAGTTAGTGTATACTACACAGGCTTGAATGTTTTATACTACAGTTGCTTCTAAAATATACTGTAGATACATAGATTATATACTACACTTTCATTGAATGTATACTGCAGGCTTGAATGTTTTATACTATAGTTGCTTCTAAAATGTAATGCTGATACAAAGATTATATACTACACTTTCAGTTAATGTATACTGTAGGATTGAATGTTTTTATACTATAGATACTTATAAAATGTACTGTAGCTACATAGATTATATACTACAATATTGCTCAATGTGTACTACAAGTTTGAATATTTTATTCTATATTTGCTTCTAAAATGTACTACAGCTACAAAGATTTTATACTATATTTTTTCCTAATGTGTACTACAAGTTTGAATATTTTATACTATATTTGCTTCTCAAATGTACTACGATTAGACAAATTATATACTATAATTTTGACACATGTGTATTGGAAAATTGAATATTTTATGCTATATTTGCTTCTAAAATGTACTATAATTACACAAATTATATACTATAATTTTGCCTAATGTGTAGTGCAAGCTTGAATATTTTATACTATAGTTGCTTCTAAAATGTATTGCAGATACAAAAATTATATACTACATTTTTAATTAATGTATACTGCAAGTCTGAATATTTTTGTACTACAAATGCTTTTAAAATGTATTACAGCTATACAGATTATATACTACACTTTTTGTCTAATGTGTACTGCAAGTTTGAATGTTTTATACTATATTTGCTTCTAAAATATACTGCAGTTACACAGATTATATACTATAATTTTTACCTAATGCGAACTGTAAGTTTGAATGCTTTATACTACATTTATTTCTAAAATGTACTGCAGTTACAAGATTATATATTACACTTTTGCCTAATGTGTATTGCATACTTAGATGTTTTGTATTAGAGATAATACACTACCACTTTTAGATAGTTTTACAATATAATTTCATCATATAATTTCAAGTAAAAAGATGTATAAACCCCAAAAAGGTGAAGTTCAACTTTCATGCCCTTCAAGTACAAATTAGAAACTTTCCATCTCGCAATAAAAATCATATGTATATCAAATAAGTTCAAGTGTTTAATGACTAAAAAAGGAATAAAAATCCTCAATATGAGAAAATAGACAAGAAATAAATGTAACACTAAAAAATCATGGACATTTGAAACTGTAAATGTAGAAAACATACATTTGTTTCTTTTGATCACTTTTTTTTGTCCTTTACTTCTTTTTGCAGCCCTTTTTCCTTCCATTGTCGCAAAAAAATAGCAGAAATTTTGGTGTCTTTTTTTTTTTCACTTCTTATTCTTGCTTCAATGGCAGAAGAATAGTTTCGCACCCTTTTCTTTTAGTGCCTCGAGAAGTTGATTTCATGTAACAAAAAAAAAAGGGAAAGCATTCTTCTGGAAGAAAGAAACACATTTCTCAATTATTTTTGTTGTTGTTTTTCAGATACAATGGTATATAGGTCTTTCTAAAAGACATGGGGAGTGATTCCTAAATTTTGTGAAAAAGTGGGGAGTTTAGTGTGTAAAAATTCAAATAGGAATTGAACACTAAAGTGGAAGTAGGGTTAGGGATTTTTCTTAAATGTCTATTAGTTCAATGAACCAAACATAAATAATCAAAACTATAAGTATATGTAAGTCTAACCTGCTCAATAAGTAGTTGTTGGAATATTGTCCTATAGCTAAATAGATTGGCGTGTAAAACTACTCCATGTATAATAGTCTTAATTGAATGATATTCAATAAAATGGCTATCTTCATCTTATGCATTTATGATATTTTTTACATGTATTTGGTTGAAGCCCTTAAATCATACAAAACTATGGAACTTCTTGTATGATACTAAATATTGAAAGAGTGAATAGTATATAAGCTTTAACCAAAGAATTCATGTGCATCCATTGGATTATCCTTTGGGCAAGTTGATCATAGCCTAATTTTAGGATGCACATAATAGGTTTGGAGGTAATTCTTATGACCAATGGGTTCGTAGGCTCCAGGCATGACAAATGATATCAGAGCCATCGCCAGTCAAAATATTGGGAGCTAAGTGCTACATGTATGGGAGCCACCTCTTGATCCTGTAGAAGTCACCTCTAGAGTCCTAACGCCAAGTGACTGATTTTGGATCTATGTTACACCGCAATAAGGACGTCGTGTTTTGAAGGAAAGGTGATTATGATATCCCATCCCACATGGACTAAATATTAAAAGAGTGATTAGTATGTAAACTTTGGCTCAAGAATTATGTGCATCTATTGGATATTCCTTTTAGGAAAGTTAATCATAGCCCAATTCTAGGATGCATTTGGTAGGTTTGGAGGCAATTCTCGCATCCAATAAGTTCACAAGCTCAGGGCGTGACAGCTTGGTCACACATATAATGGTAATTATAAAACAAGTCTCTATGATTATGATTTTAAATATTCTAAGTCATAGAATCTTATGAGACAAGGCATCTAAGATTCGAATAGACTTGTATTAATGATGCATACTCCAAGGAGTTAGATATTGCCCCATGTCATGGGTATTATGTGTATGACATGGATGCACATTAATGGGTGCTTATTGGAGAACAAATATACCGAAGTGTCACTTAGAGAATCCAAACGATAGCTAGAGTGGCATGTCAGTAGTGGAAAATTCGCTAGCTTACGATAGTCATATAATTAATCTTTTGGCTTTAGGTTCCACAATAACCTAGTATTTAAGTTATATGCTTTGATTTTGTCCCGACCATATACCAAATAGCCCGCGGCTTAAGTTGGGCACAAGCTACCCTAGAATAGAGGTTAGTGAGTTTTAAGATGGAATCCGTTTCGCTCGTTTGTAAAAAATAAGTTGATATCCTGTGTACTTTAGAATGATTAGTTCCAAGACATTGTTGTGCAAAGTAGTATAGCAATTTGGCAAATGAGTTTTCCAAAGATGAGGTCATAAATGAAAATTGAATATCAAGAATAGATACATAGTTATCGAGGCTATTAGGGAGCCGATAAGTATCTTGCCCTAGGCCTCTTTCAAAGATAGGAATCAAGAGGACCGTATTTGCATGGCAACCATAAGTGGAATAGGTTCACCCAATATTAAATCATCCAATTGGTTGGGTTCCATACATTTATGTTAGATATCGACTACAGAAATTGGGTACTCATCAATAGGGTGTGCAACAAAAAAAACCCAAAATCGACTAAATCGATTGAAAATTGAAAAAACAAAATTGAAATGAAATTTGGTTCAATATTTGATTTTATATTTTAAAAAAATTTGATTTTTGGTTTGGTTTAATAGAACCAAACCGAAAATCGGTTTGATACTTTTATTATTATTTTTTAAATATTGTTGTTCAAGTAGCTACAATTAAGTGTGGAATAGCTTCTATTATGATTTACGTACTAGTAATGTTAGTAAACTTATCTTTTTTATTAATTTTTTTAAGTTTATTATCTAAGATAAATAAATTTATTTTTTAAAGCAATGTAAATGTTAATGTATTTGTAAGTTTTTTGAGATAAATAAAAAATAAAGTCTTTAATAAGGTGAAATAACTAAGGAAACAAAAAGAAATAAAATTGGAGAAGGGAGAAGAGAAAATAAAACTATATTATTATTTAAAATAAAATTGATCATCTCATTGCAAAATATATCAAAATAGTTATTAAAACTTAAAAGTCCTACCTTTTGTAAATAATATAGATATTAATATTCGATATACAAAAAAGATGAAGAATTATGCTACAAAGAAAAACAAAATGATAGTTTTCTTAAACTCAAACTATATAAGTGTATAATTTATTTATTAAATGAATTAATAGACATCAAATATAAAAAATAGATGATTATGATTTAAAGAGGAAAAAAAATGTGATATAAAAAGAAAATTAAAATTTCACTTTCATTTAATTAATTAAATTTATATATATGGTGCAATGTTGAGTAAGATAGATATTTCAATTTAAATTGCAAATAAAAGGGTTGAATCATATATTCCTATTCCTGTGGCAGTAATACATTGCATATATTGGCCAATAAACATTTTATCTATACTATCATAAAAAGAAAGACTGTTTTGCATCCAAAATGGAATTTATTTGTGTTATTTTACATAATTTGTCCTTCTAATATAAAATATATTCTAAATCCAAATTTATTAGTTTATGTTCAAGTTCTAATTTTTACTTGATAATTTTAAATTTATAGATAAATTATAATTTATAATTGAGAGTTACAAAAATTACATCCTAATTTCTATCTACATTAATATATTTTAGATTCAAAATGTGGAGACACTCCAAAAATCCTAATATTGTATCCAAGTTCAAATTTTTAAATGAAAAAACTAATTTAAAAAATAAAAATGAAGGAATGGGGAAGTGGGGTTGGACTAGTTCGGTAGAACCAAAACCAAATCAATTCGACCGGTTCAGTTTCAATTGGTAAAATCAAAACCAAACCAAATATAGTTCAGTTTAGTTTGGTTTTCAATTTTTCATTTTGAAAAACTGAAAGTTTTATTTAACTAAATCGAAACTTTGGTTTGGTCAGTTTTAACTAAATGCACAACCCTACTCTTTAATTAATAGAGATTAATTGAAAGAATGATTAGTTTAAAAGAGTTTAAACTAATCGGAATAGTTAATATTTACTAAATCACAAAGAGTTGTGAGCTCATGTCTAACTAATTGGTAAACCTAAAGGGTCACACACAAAAGTCTTAAGCACTCTAATTGGAATTTATTTAGGGAGTTAAATAATCAAATTGGTCAAGTTTGGAATAGACCAAGTTGACTAATTAAAAGTTGGTCAAAATGGCTTGATTAATTTAAAGTGTTAAATTAATTGAATAATTTAAGGAGCTAAATTAGGCCAATTAAATTAAAGTGTTAATTTAATTGGAGCCATGTGACAATTTAATTAGTCTACTCAACTTAAAGTGTTAATTTGATTTAATTAAATTAAGGGATTAATTTAATTAATTGACAAATCTTATTTTGGAGGAAAAATTAAAATGGAAGAGTTCATTTTAATATTAGGTGGCATCTTAATTTTCTAATTAAAATTAGATTTTAATTAGTGGATGTGTGAAAGTGCATCTAGAGACATCCATAATACCTTATAAATATCCTGTCATACCAACATGGCTAGCCATTTGCTTCATTTTCCCTCCGAAATCCCTTCATTTTGTTGTGAACAAAAATAACTACTCTCCTAAATTCTCTTCAGGACTCCTTCTCTTCCGAACTTCTCCATCTTTTGTCCACCATATTTCTCCTTCATCTTCATTCTATTTCTAGCATTAGAGTGAGGATTTAGGGTGCAAAAGGCATGTGGATACCTTTAGAGACACTACATTTGGAGTGTTAGATTGTTGTTGAACAAGGAAGAACACTTGAAGAAGAGTTTTTCAAGAGGCAGCCCAAGGAGATCCAACTGGTAGCCTTGCTCATTGGTGCACGACTTTTGCTACTATTTTGCCATTGTTTGGAAGAATTTGGAGGTCAAAAGTTTCTACTCTTGGAAGCCAAGGAGTGAGAAAAAGAGTCTAAGTGAAGAGGAGTGGGAGATCTTCACTAGAAGAGTTTTTTGGAGAATCTTCAAGTTGATTTTTGTGAAAGTCAATCAAGGTACTTCTTCGCCTTAAATTCATAATTATGGCACAATCTAGATCCTTGGGTATAGTGTTGCAAGTTACTTTTAAAGTTTTAATTTCTTATAGTGAATGGATCCTTGCCTCACTACAACCAGTAGCAGCCAATTCTAACCTACTCAATAAGTAACATGTAATCCTTTAAATAATGCGCCGTATATTAAACAACTAGTAGAGATTACCTAATTTTAGACAATCCCATATTTCAAAAATAGGCTATAGGAATGGCACTACATTGATAATTAGCAAACAAACACAATCCTTTTCCTACTAAATTTTAAAATGTTAATTTATTTATTTAACTATTTGTTTGAACTGTTATTATTATTTTTATATAATGAAAGTTCACAGGCAAGGCACCAACATCTCTGGACTTGTGCCTTGCCCAATATCGCACACTTTTTCAAATATTTTATTAAATAAAAAAATTAAAATACTAAAAGATTCTTAAAACACACTTTATATCCATAAAATTTGTATTTTTCAATCCAAAAAATCCACACTATCAACTTTTCATTTTAAAATTATATGACTCAATTTTTTGCTTGTATCACTTTTGTACATAGAAGATAAAAAGATTTAATGAATTTCATTTTCAATAAAAAATTTTCTTTAGATTGTTGAAATTGATTGGTATCAACGATAATTTCAATTTTAATAAATTAAATTATTGAAAAAAAATTAATTTCTTCGATTTATAGATTGATAAGTTATAGGAAAGATAATTATAAAAGTTTCAATTAAATGAAATGATTCAAGATTGGATGCAAGGGGGAAGGGGGGGCAACCCCACCCACCCACCACCACCCCAAAAAAAATTGTACACTTTCTATAATGTTTGTAATAATTTTAGTTTTTATATTAATATATACTTAAAATTTCAGTAATAATTTTCTCTTCCATTATTATATATTTTTAATTTTCATAATAATTTCTAGTATATATACTGTTGAAATTTTAATAATAATTTTTAATTCTTTATTGTCTTACTTTTGATAGGTCTAAAATAAATTTTTAGGCTCATATTTACAATAAAATTAATACGGGATAACCCAATATGCCCAATCCAACAACTTTCGACTAGGAATAAAGATATGATATCGGGCTACCTAATTACACATCAGGCCCAATTGACAGTTGACCGACCATGTCATCAACCCAATTTGACCGCCCTTAACCTCACTCCTCATTACAACCACCAATGTTTAGATTCTTCAATTAGAGTATGATCGAAGACATAGTACAATTGATTGCCTCGACGTGGATGGTCAAAGGCATCTTCCTAGGGGAACTTAAATGCACAAGGGTATTAATTGTCGACTAGAGCCCAGGGATGACCCATAGAAAAGTATTTATCGACTAGGGAGATCAAGTCAGCACTATAATATTGCTGTTGCATTGATTACTTTAACAAGTAGCATGCCTTCGTATTAATGATGCATGCCACCCTCAACACTACCTCTTCTGCCACACTAGGCTTAGGCGCACCCCCAATGTACCACCTTGTCCTAGGAAGCTAAAAATGGCACCACCTAGAATAGTACAAAATGGGAAAAGACTTAAAGGACCTCCATCAAGGACAAGAGCCCTTTCTACATGACAAGGGCAACATAGACATATCAAATGCCTAGTGAAGGCTGTAAATATCCTATTGCTAGCTTCTCACAAGGTATGCACATTATCATTCTTAGCTTTCACTCTACTACTCTATCTTCTAGTCAATTTACTGATTTGAGCATCGGAATGCCTTAGCCAAGGACCTCTTGGCTAGCCTGACATTTGTTGTTGGTTGCAGGACTTAACCATTATATTTACCAAAGCACAGCTCTCGACTTGCCAACGTGGTCAACTATAGTGGTTCACAGCTTAATACATCTACCAAACAATTTTTATCACCATCATTTGGCGCCATCTATGGGAAACTCAATTCTACAACCGCATAAAATGCTTAACACTAGAAGAGACACATCTAAAAGGGAGGAGAACTGGAGATCACCTATTTCTTCTCAACCTCAAAAGCCCAATCTAATGGGACTCAGTGCCTAGCCAGAGCAAGTGGTCACTCTAACCATTCCCTAACTCGTGCAGTTGATAAGTAAGCAAATTTCTGCTCAAATCTCTACTTAATTATCGACTACCCTTAATCAACACGACAACCAACCTGGACCAACTACCAACATAACTCCTCCATTAGCCCAGCATAGGGAGAGACCTCTAAAGGAAAATAAGGCTCAACCAGAACCCAGGTACAAGGAGACAGTTTAATGTGATTCCCAAGAGAAAAAAACCTGATTGAACCCTAAGGCGAAAGTAGCAGATTTAGTCAACCACTATGCCCAACCCATTCGAGCCTCGTAGCGCAATATGGTTAAGCACTAGAAGCCCCAGTCAAATAGGAACATGTCATTGGCCGACAAAGAAAAGTAAGACGAGATGTCCCATTAGATGCAGTAGTTAAATAAAAGACTTAAGGAAATTTCAAAGAGGAATTCTAATAGGAACCCCTACCATGATAGTGGCCAGAGGATTCACCAAGAGTGGGAGTCACCATTAGTCCAAGAAATCATCATCAAGCACATTGTTATCGACACTAAGGTCCCCACTGGGTTACCCAGATATGATGGCTTGTTGAACCCAAATGAGTACCTATTATAATTCAAACACATGATGTAGTTGCATAGGCATAATGATTGCATCCATGTGAAGATGCTAGTCACCACTTTTCGGGGAATTACGCTCGATTGGTTCGTAAAGCGAGAGCCAGCATCGATATACTCTTATGACCAGCTATATAATAAGTTCCTCCACTAGTTTGCTAGTCGAAAGAAAGTGAGGCTCCCTTATACCTATTTGCATACCATCAAATAGAATGAGGGAGAGCCTCTTTGTGATTTCTTTACCAAATTTAACATAGAAGTCTTGAAGATTGACAGCCTGTAGATTGAGCTTTTAATTGATGTGCTCTTTTTTGGCCTCCACCATAAAGAATCTACTAATGCTATGGTCAGAGAGAGGCTGAGGATGATGGAGGAGTTGCTTGACCTTGTCGAGAGATATATGACATAGGAGGATATAAACATGCTTAAATACAATTACTCTGAAATCGATAAGAAGAAGAGGAAGGAGAAAAATGACTGACAACACAAGGATGGTCATTGATCTCTGATCAAATGTTTCCACAATTAAACACCCACAATACTGTCAGAAAGGAGGTCTTATCCACCATACAGCATGACAACCTTTTCAAAAAATTCAAAAAGTTGACAGAGATAGAGGCTATGAGAAAATATAAGAAATATTACCATTTTCATAGATAGAAGGGCCACAACACTAAATACTGCTTCAATCTTCATGATTAGATTGAAAGGCTCATTTAATAAGGCTACCTAAAAAAATTTGATGACAAGAAAGTAACACAAAAAGTAGGTAAAATTGACTAGACTCCCTATAGAAAAAGGTCGGTTACCCTAAGAAAGGAAGACAAAGGAAAAAAACCTGCCCATGATCCCCGCCTACCCATTAGAGGAATAATTGACACCATAGCAGAAGACTCAATTGGGGGAATTCAAAATCATCTAGAAGGCAGAATCAACGTATACTAGAGCCAACCAAATCTTCTTCAGTCGAGATAGTCTATCAACTCTCAACTAATGCAGAGCTAATTTTTTTCGACACCAACCTTGTTCATGTGGAAAATCAAAGGGCTGACAATAAGTTGGACTGCCTCCTGGTAGTGTTTGCAAAAGTTAAAAACTTTGAGGTCAGGAAAATACTAATTGATAATGGGAGCTTAGCAAACATCATTTTCTTGTCGACCTTGAAAACAATGAATGTGGAAAAAGCTGAAGTTCGAGCTAATACGTACCCCTCCTGTCAGATTCGGGGGATTAAAAATTATCCTTGAGGGGTTGATAAACCTATCTACATCATTTGGAGAGGCTTCTCAATGTAGAATGCTTATGATTAACTACTCAGTTATCGATGTGCCATTCATTTATAATGCCATCATTGAACAACAAGTTCTAAATTACTTTCATAGCATTATCTTGACCTATCATGTAAAGGTCAAATTTCCAACAACCGCTGGAATGGGTGAACTCCTCTGCAACATGAAAGAAGCTTGGCAATGCTACACAATCTCAATAAAGGCAAGCAAACAGAAAACCCAACCTAAGCTAAAACCCTTGTGGGACACCCTAATAGCAAAACTCAAAGAGGAACAATCAAGTAAGAAGAGAAAATTGAAAGAAAATAGTGTTGGGCCTTTGGGCTAGTTTAAAACAATAAAGCTGGAGCTAGGCAACCACAATAAAATAATTAGAATTGGAGTGAACTAGGTAGCAGCATGGAGTACCTTATGGTTGATTTTCTCATAAAGAATATTGACATTTTTGCCTATAAAGCTTCCAACCTCCAGGGAATTGACCATAGTATCATCGTCTACCGCTTGAATGTGGACCCTTTTTTTAAATCGATGAAATAGAAAAAAAGAACCTTCAACACCAAGCGACATTAGATCATCGAGGAAGAGGTCAACAAACTTTTAAAGGCAAGCTACATTGTAGAAAGTTAATATCTATCTTAGCTTTGTAATGTAGTCCTTATCCATAAAATGATTGCAAGTGGTATATGTGTAATGATTTCATTTATTTGAATAAAGCTTGCCCTAAAGATCATTATCCCTACCTCATATAGATTCATTAATAGATTCTACTACTGTTGTGATTTATTGAGTATGATAAATGCATTTCAAGAATATTACCAAATTTTTATGGTGCCCGAGGACAGAGATAAGATCTATTTTGTCATCCCTAAGAAGGTATATTATTTTTTGGTCATGCCATTTGAGCTAAAAAATGCGGGAGTGAGATATTAAAGATTAGTGAACTTTCTGTTCAAGAATGAGATTGAGAAGACTATGAAAGTCTATGTTGATGACATGATCATCAAAATAAAAAAAGTAAAAAATCACTTAATCGACCTCCACCGTACATTCTCAATATTACGAGCATTTGGCATGAAGTTTAACCCTAACAAGTACACATTCAAGGTGAGAAGAGGCAAATTTTTGGGCTATATGGTTAGCCAAAGAGGTATTAAAGTGAACCCGTAGAAAATCAGGCCATTTTGGACATCAAACCTCCTTGAACAATCAGGGATGCCCAATGCCTAGTTGGGAGAATCATAATGTTGGGTCAATTCATTACCCGACTAGTCAACAAAAGCTTTCCATTCTTCAAGTTCCTAAGAAATGCAAGGAAATCAGGGTTCCACTAGACAGAACAAAGTGACCAGGCCTTGGTCAAACTAAAGCAATACCTTTCGACACCCCCGATGTTAGCTAAACTAAAGATGGGAGAGGTTCTGCACATCTATTTAGTAGTCTCATTGGTGGCAATCAGTTAAATTTTGGTTTCAACCACAAAGGGCACCAATCAACCTATGTATTATTGTAGCAAGGCTTCATAGGGTCTTGAACTTAACTACCTAAAGATCAAAAAATTTGCTCTTGCCTTGGTCACTACAATAAGAAAATGGAGACCATACTTATAGTCTCACTGAATTGTCATCTTGACAAATCAACCATTGAAACAAGTGCTATCAAAACTCAAGATGTTAGGGAGATCGACAAAATGGACCATTGAGTTAAGAGAGTTCAACATCACTTTTCAACCCCGAACAGCCATTAAGGCCCAGGTGTTGTCAGATTTCATCATTGAAAGGCTTGACCACCTTGACCAAGTCGACCAAGACTCCTTCAAGTGGACTTTGCATGTTGATGGTCCACTATTTCATTAGGGTGAGGAATTGGCATTTCTCTACAATCTCTGTAGACGAAGGAGTATGACTTTGTAGTAAAACGTGACTGTCCTATCACAAATAATGAGGTAGAATATGAAGCCCTTCTTGCTGGCATAATGATGGTAATTGGCAAAGGAATTGAATAGCTGGTAGCTATCACTCACTCTTAGCTAGTCACAAAGCAGGTCAAAGAAAGCTTTGAAGCCAACAAAACAACAATAACTAAGTAACTAGCTAAGGTGAAAAGGATACAACTCCAATTCAAAAAATCTATTCACCCAAGTCCCTCGAGTAAAAAACGAGCAGGTTGACATGTTATCGAAGTTTGCCAGCTTGACCAAAGGGACTAGGGACTGAGCAATCACATTTCTAGTCAACAACAAGCCCTCTATAAGTGTTCCCAATTAGAACTGGGTAAGGCAGTTCAAAGACGTGCAATCTTCCGATAAGATGAGATAAAGGCCTATTTAAGAGATGGAACAGCCACAGAGGACAAGGCCAAGGCACATTAGCTCAAAGGCCAAGCAGCTAAATTGCCCTCGATGATCATGGTCAGCTTTATAAGAGATCAATCTTTGGACCACCGTTGAGGTGCTTTGCACTAGAGCAGGTCCATGAGGTCTTACGCAAGGTCCACTCAAGTATTTGTGGCAATCATTTGGGAGGATGATCTCTATCCCACAAAATCATCAGATATGGCTAGTTTTGGCCAACTTTGTTGAGAATGCAGTTGATTTTGCCAAGAAATGCCCATTCTACCAGGTCCACTCAAATATTCCCTACCGACCTGCTGCAACACCGGTTCCCGTTCAAATCACATGGCCACTCGATCAATAAGGAATAGATATAGTTAGCTCTTTTTTGAAGACCAAAAGTTAGAGAAAGTTTATGATAGTTTCCATCAAGTATTTTACAAAGTGGATTGAGGCAGAAGCAATCCCCAAGATAACTGACACAGCCATCAAATGTTTTATATGAAAAAACATATCTTCCATTTTGGTCTACCTAGAGTGTTGATATCCAACAATGAAATATAGCTCCAGAGCACAAATATCAAGAGCTAGTGTGAAAGCTTTGGGATTCGACAACATTTCATCTTGGTCTAGAACCCCCAAGCTAATGGCCAAATAGAAGTCATGAACAGAACAGTCCTCAACCATCTTAAAGCTCGACTTATAAGAACTGGAGCAAGCTAGGTAGATGACCTCCCAGTGTACTGTAGGTTTATAGAACTACCTCTTGAACAGCCATTGGTCACAATCCCTATAGTTTTGTCTACAATTTTGAAGCAGACATTCTAACTGAACTAATGCAACACACTGCTTGAGTAATACATTATAATCTAATCAGGAATGATTTTGAAAAAAAATTTAACTTGGGGACTATCAACAAGCTGCATCAACTAGCTTACACTACAATACAACATTACAAGTCAAAGATGGCACAACATTACAACAAGGAGTCAGACTAAGAAGCTTCAAGGTAGGTAACCTCATCCTAAAAAAATTGAGGTGTCAAAGAATATAGAAAAGCTCAATCCAAAATGGGATGACCATATTTTTCGGTCAAAGTAGCGAAGCACAACGCCTATCTACTTGTAGATATAATTGGTAACAAACTCTCCCGACCATGGGATGCCGTGAATTTGAAAATATTCTATGTGTAAAGAGACTAAAAAGTTTCCCATTAACTGTACTAAAGTATTATTTCAGCCTAAATCAATAAATGATGTGGTCATTTACAGTCAGCCTCACAGCCAATCAGAATAGTAGCTTGAAACAGTGAAACAAGATGTTTTCAACCTAATTAAATAAATAAATAAGTTCTTCATTTATGGTCAACCCCACAGTCTACCAAAACAATGGCTTTAAGTCACAAAATAAGGTGTTTTCGGCCCAATTAGATGAATAAATGAGTTTACATTGTTTATGGTCGATCTCAAAATTGACTTCCACAACGGCTTCAAGTTGTGAAACTGAAGTACTTTAACATAATTAAATAAATGATTTCATCATTTATAGTCAACTTGTAAATCAAAGACAAACACACTCAACTGTAAGATTTGACCCCCACGATCGAAGATAATCTTGCAAAAAAATAACAAGCTAATGTAATTCCAAAAATTAAGTTAATATGGTTGGTTCACCAAGAGTATTCATTTGATCATGATGAAACAACTTTAGACTAACCCCCAAACTCAATGAGCATATTGGATTAATCTTGTTATGTGTTGCACCAACTAGAACCAAAATCAACCACATACTTGTTGAATTATATTTCATGATTTCACGGATGTCAAATGCAAAGTTATTGGCAAAGTCAAACACTTTGGTCACCTTTAGGTATCCAAAATGGGCTTGAGTGTGAATGCTACAATAGCCTCCTTCTCGAGAGTGCCCTGGTCGAGATCGGGATATATTCTTAGCTGCTCGCTCATTACAGGATTAAGATATTTCTTATCCTCAGGATATAATTGGTAGTCCAAGTATTCCAGCTACTGAACCAATTTGTTGAAAGCATCTTTAGCATTACCGAGAGAAAATATAATGTTGGCATCCTGGAATGCCAAACATAACATGAACTACTACATAACCTCTCATTGCATTAGTGACAGCATTTTAAAAAGCTCATCTTGAGCATACTATAGTGCCACATTATACCCCTGTGTCCGACCAGAATCATACCCATGTTGCGTGTCCAACATAGCCTTCAGTATCAGCTCGTCCATTCTAGTTTTCTCAATAATTGCAGCCACGAGCTGTGTATCCTTCAATTCAAGCTGTTGATTCCTTTGCTAGAGCTCAGTATTCAGCTCCTTGATCCATGACTATGTGGACTCAAGTTATGTCTTTGATGTCTCGACATCCCCCTCGCCCTCCTGTAGTCAATCATAGTCACCCAAGGCTAACTCAGACCTCTTGTAAAAATTGCAGCCTAGTTGGCTCACCTATAAAGAGATATTTTTAGCCAACTAAAATTCTACATTCAAACTATACATACCATTCGATGAGTCACTTACCATGTTCGAGTGGTATGCTAAGGTCCTCAACGCAGCATCCTAGCTCAGATCTATGAATTTTCTTTGGTCAAACGTAAATAGTTTAGCCATCATCACTTTCAGTGATGCGGCCCCAGTCAACCCCGCCATCAACATTGACAAGGAATTATACACGGCTATCACCCTATCAATTCCAAATCAAGGAAATGGCAACTTGGTTAGCTGAAGAGATCATAGTTGGTCTATTGACTGGGTCCCTCAGCATTTCCTTTCCCTTTGTTGATCATACTTTTGTTAGGAACAGGTCATGTTTGCTCAGTCAACACCCTTTTTGGTTGATGGCTAAAATTGCTTGTCGTGACCCCTGCAAGTCGAATTGGTGAAGTGATGAGAGCTAGTATAGCTACCTACGACTGTTACACTACCATCGTAGTAGCATCTTGACAAATAGTTGCACTCTAATGGCACTCTTCATTCCTTTGCAAGCTAAAGCTTTTTCTTGTATTTGATTCATGATCTCAACTCGATTTGCATCGTCAACAACAACAAAAATTCATCAATATCAATCACCAACTTGAAGCAAAAAATAATTTGAATGAAAGTTGGACAATGACATCTACCTAGTTGAGCATCCACTAGTAAATCTAGTTGGGCTGGCGACAAGCCCACCAACACTAAGTTTCTCTCTTTGATATACCCTGAGGCTTCCATCTAGCCTAACTCAACTAAATCTTGAATGAAGGTATTCGGCCTGGTCGGGGTTAGGTTCCCAGGAATCCTGACATGACCCCTCCACCACCCCTTGGGAAGTTGAAACCCTCAGGAGCTCAAACGTGAAGGTAATGCTTTTTCCACTCCTAACCATGGGACAATCAGTAGGTAACAAGAAATTTCCTACGAGGTCAAGCAGTAAGATAAAAAAAGCCTAACTCATCGATGTTGCCCAACTTCTAGGACATGGGAAGATAAAAAAAAGGTTAGAAAAGTTGGTGGAGGTGGCAGGATAACCGTGTATATGCATCACACAATGATGAGATATATGATCGAAAAGTAATTATGAAGGAGTTAGGTTATGCAAACTTCCAAACCTGTCAACAGGTTGATTATCAGTTGAGTAAGGAAGAACCTAAGTGCGGACCTAAAAGCTTCTTCGAACATAGTAATGCACATAATTAGTGGTCGATGCATCTTATTAGGAGCATGGGCATGATCAACTCGTACTCCGGAACATGATAAAGCTGTCTAATATGTGTGAGGTCGATGAGAGTAATTTTGAATACTATTTCACTATAATGGTTAGGAATGAACAATTGACATCGAGATACAGGCACAGTACTAAGCCCAGCATCGCCCCCAGTAGTAGTATGGTCTCCACTCAAATTGTGGAAGTTGAGCTGTCACTGGACTCACTAGTTGAGTCACCCTCTCCCGATCAGAACCTGATCAAACCTAGTAGCCTCACTATCACTCCCCTGACTATTAGTATTATTGAATATGCTCAACATGATTATCAAAGCGATATGATCAAGAAAAGGATTCAAAAAACTTACACATTTTAGAAGGCTAAAGCGGGAAGCAATTGGCAATGAGCATAGTTATTGATTAACTTGACCTCACAGGAAACTATAAAAATAAAAATGAGAGTTTTTACAGTGCCTACTTATAGGCACCAATGTGCGGGAGCCGTGCGGGAGCCCAAACGATTGCAATAAATGCACGACCATCACTTAATGCTTTGCGTCACCCAATGTAATAGATGCATTAAATGCACCAAACCTTGGTTGGCTATACTTTAGTTTTCACAAATTAGCTACTTTCCAATCTTTCTCGTTGAAATTCTCTATCAAAATTTGAAAGTCGGGAGTAGGGGTGTCAAAATCAAACCCAACCCAATGACCTAACAATGACTTACTTGAAAAAAATCAGGTTTGGGTTTAGGGTTTTTGGATTCAGGTCAAATTAGGTCAGACCCGAAAATGACCTGAGAAAAAAAATAAGGTTGGGTTGTTTTCGAGTCGACCCACATACCCAAAAAAAATAAATGGGTGACCTAAAACCCAATAACCCAATAAACTTGACCTAACTCGACCCACCTAAAAAAGTTAACTAATTAAAATAAAATATAAATAATATATATCTAAAAATCTAAATTTTGAAAATTCAACTACAACTTACAAATTTACAAATTACAATAACATTATTCAAAAATAAATAATAACACTTCCATTCACCTAATTTAAAGATGATTGACCAAATCACCAAACATAACTCTCTTCATCTCTTGCTCCAAAAAAAAAATAGAGAACGCCCAGCCTCCTCTGTCGCCATGCGATAGGTAATCACCAAACATAACCCTCCTTACCTCCTACTCCAAAAAAATAGAAACCCTAGCCTCTTCTAGCGCCATACGCCCTCATCGCACTACTGTTGTCTACCGTGTGCCCCCTTAATTATTATGCCAAATTTTAAATTTTATTGTAGATCACATTTCTACTCAATTATGATGTTGGAATTTATAAGTATGACAAGTAAAATAAATAGATTATGTTAGGTTAGGTCGAGTTTTTCAGGTTGTTGGGTGACTTCACAAAAAATCAAGTCAACCCAAACCTGACACAAAATTTTGTGTATTAGGCTAGGGTTGAGCCTTTTGGGTTTAACATTGGGTTGGGTTAGATTTGGGTTTGGTATTTTTATGTTATACTCCTACCTCAACTCAACTCAAACCCACCTAACCTGCATGAATTGACACCCCTAAGACTCGGAAGGACTTATGGTGTGGGAATGCCTAATAGGCCCAACCCAACAACTCTCAACTAGGAATAACGATATGATGTTGGGTGACCTAATTGCCCATCAGGCCCATTTGATAATGGACCGACCATGTCATCAACCTAATTTGACCACCCTCGACCTCACTCCTCATTGTAACTGCCAGCGTTTGGATTCTTCAACCAGAGTATGGTTGAAGATAGTACGATTGATTACCCCATCGTGCATGGTCAAAGGCATCCTACCATGGGGATTTAAATGCACGAGGGTATCAATCATCGACCAGGGCCCTGGGGATGACTCACAGATGAATATTTATCAACCAGGGAGATCAAGTCGGCACTATAACCTTCTTGCTACATTGATTACTCTAACAAATGACATGCCTCCACATTAATGGTGCATGGCACCCTCAATACCACCTCTTCTGTTGCGCTAGGCCTAGGCATCCCCCAATGTACCGCCTTATCTTAGAAAGTCAGAGATTGTGCCACCTGAAATAATACACAAATGGGAGAAGATTTAAAGAACCTCTATCAAGGACAAGAGCCCTTTTTGCATAGCTAAGGCAACATAGACATATCAACTACCTAGAGAAGACTATAAATACCTTATTGCTAGCCTCTCACAAGGTATGCACACTATCATCCTCGGCTTCTACTTTGTTGCTCTATCTTTTGGTTGATTTACTGACTTGGGTGTTGAAGTGCCTTAACCGAGGCCTCTTGGCTAGCTTGACGTTTGCTGTTGATTGTAGGATTCGATCCCGATATTTATTATTCAAAGCTTTCAACCCGCCAACGTGGTCGATTATAGTGGTTTACAGCTCAATACGCCTACCAAACAATTTTTATCACCGTCAAAAATAATTTACAATTAGGTTAGACCTATTAGAACAAAATAATTTATAATTAGGTTAGACCCATTAGAACATTTCTATTTTATTTGTTTGATAATATATTCATAGGAATCTAATTAAAAAAAATCTTTAAGATTTCATAAAAACTTACAAAACAATTAAATCTCTCTTTTTTGACTTCAACGAGATTGAAAAAAAGAGACAAAGGCAAGTGACTATTTTTTTATAAAAAAGCTTTTTCAATTTTTTTTCTTTCTTTGTTTTTAACATGTATTAATCTCTTTTCTTGACTTAGAATAATAGAAATTGTTGTCTTTATTTAATTTTATGATATATTTTGTATGTTTGCTTTGGCGTATGATAAAATATGTTGTCGACTTATTGTATCTTTCGATTGAAAATAATCTATGTTTGAACTTTTATGTTTTATAATTTTACTCCCCCACAGTTTCAATTTTGGATTCGTCCCTGAATTGATTTATGAAAGTTTTACTGCAAATACATGAATATAATTAAAAGAAAATTAGTGTTAAAATTAAAACTAACAGATAAGAAATCTCCTAATATAACAAGTTAAAGGTAATCTTTTTCAAAAATTAAATAGAAGTTAATAGTTGGATATTTTGAAATCAAAATTCAAATTTCATGGATATTTTGAATATAAAATTTTGAATGGCTTTCCAAATTTTTTCCTAAAAATGTCCAAGCCTCTATAATGTACTAAATTGGCGTACCTACTGATTTTTACAAATTATTACTAAAAAAAGAGTAAATTACTTTAAAAATTAAGGAAAATAAAAATAAATAAATCCTAAGTAAAAGAAATATTGAGCGAAATACAAATAAGCGATAGTTTTCAGAATGACCATGACAACCTCACTAACACCCACTAAGAACGTAGTTTGATAGAAGATGTGAATGCATGCATTCTATTAAATGACCTCTCATCTTCATCCTTTTCATATTTCCAAAAGCCTAACCTGCACCCCTAACACTTCTTCCTCTAAATTCTTTTATCATAAACAAAAGTGAACCTTTAAATATTTACTACTTGCTGGAGTTGCTAATTATTTCTCACAGCATAATATCATCATATATCAATATATGTATATATATAATCACATACAATTAGTTATTTAACTCAACTGTGTATATGTAGTTCAATTTGCAGAAACAAAACACTGGTGCCCAACCAATAAAAGAATATATATATATATATATATATATACTTTATCCACGAACGCAATATATAGTTTATGACTGACCATAACAGTGGTAAAGATAACAAAATCGGTGTCTTCTTCTCATCACTCCCTTCTGCATCTCTATCAACATTAGTTCTTCACAATACACAGCAAAACAAAATCCTGACGTATACATACATATTGCAGCCGGAGATATCTGACATATTACATTCTCATATTTACATGTGGATCCCCTCGCCTTAACTTCCATGCAAATCTGAAAGGAATGCGTCCAAGTATTTGCATTTTGATGAATTGAGTTGGAATTAAACCTCACAGGCAGATTACATTATTATCCTTAACATTCAGGCCTGTCAATAATCAAAAGGGGAAAGTAATCAGACAACATTAATTGAGGTTGTCAAGAAAAAACTACATGATCAAATTCTACAACTGAAATATAAAATCCAGAAAACACTTGCCTGAGCCATGTGGGCTATCTGTTTGGAAGAGCTGCCAATTTCCATTCTTCTTAATGGTTTATTTCCCAATGAAGGATAACTTCTCGGGCCCGAACAAGTGGTTCCTTGTGATTCTTCCATTGCTTGCTTCAGGATCCCCACAACTTGACTCATAGCTGGCCGATCTTTTGGATTTTTGTTCAAGCAGCTATCAGCCAATTTTGCAATTCTCCTAGCAGCATTTAGGGAATATTCATTTTGGAGACGTGGATCAATGATCATGCTAAACCTCTTACTATCAGCTGGGAACTGTCTCACCCATTCTATTAGCTTCTGCTCTGCTGATGGGAGGTTTCTGTCCAATGTCCGCCTCCCGGTAAGTATCTCATATAGTACAACTCCAAAGCTCCAAATGTCACTCTTCACTGTCAAACGCCCAGTCTCAACATATTCTGGGGCAGCATATCCATGTGTCCCGACAGGCTAAATTTAAAAATATTTGAAAAAAAGAAATCAGAAAATGTGACTTCTGATGAGAACCAACTTACAAGCTAATTATGTGCTGGGATATAATTTTTGTAACTGAAGCTCCATGAATGCTAGTGATGCTACATAAGAATCATGCATATTGAAACTCTATATCAAGTGAAATACAGCTAACTACTTAAACATGGAAATCATGACATCAAAAATTATATCCTATAAAAAGCCAATATTAGACAGATTCTTCTTGACAAAGTGTTTTTCCATGTACAGTCCAGATTAAGAAACAGCACAAGTAATTCAAATAATAGTAAAATTGGATCAGACAACCCTAAGCAAGTAAAGTGTTGAAAGAAACGGGTTCCAAGAGAAAGTTACAAAAACCAAGTCATAATTTACCATCCAACTCAATTAAACATGTACTCACCGCCGTAGACACATGAGTCCGGTTCCCTGTTGGGCCTTCCCTCGCAAGCCCAAAGTCAGAAAGTTTTGGATTGAAGTCCTTGTCCAATAGCACATTAGAGGATTTGAAATCTCGATATATCACCTTTACACAAGAGAATAAGAACATATAAGTGATAGTCTGAGAAAATAAGGGGCTCTTTGGTTTCATTTTCATTTCCATTTCCATTTTCAGTTTTTAGCCTTTCTAAATTGATGAAAATTAGTTATGTGATGTGATGCGAAAATGAAAATGTATTTGAATGAACTGTTTGGAAATGTAATGATTGTGTTGGTTTTAATAGGTTGTAGGTGTAGAGAGATAGAAATAATGGAATAGAGAGAGAAGATATATAGGTTATTGGAAGAAGATATATAGGTTATTGGAGAATGTGTCTTGAAAATAAAAATGAAAATAATATTGGGTGAAAATGTGTAAAAAGTGTGGTTTTTATTTCTGGAATAGTAGAAAATGTGAAAAGGTGAATTGAAAATGAAACCAAACAGACCGTAAGCTTTCTGAAATAGTGCGTGTGCAAGAATTTTGTAGCTTGTCAGGAACGTCAACTAGTTTTGCTGTACCTATGATGAGAATCAGAGATAAGATTCTGCCAGTGCCTGGCTACCTCATGGAGGTCTCTTTACCTAGTACTGCAGCTCATTTTGTTTTGAATATCTGAATCCCAGAGGACGAACATCAATTTACAGATGTGCAACTTATGGTTCACGTAGCACACTACCATTCCTACAAACACTGGGAAAATGACATGCTGAGACAAATGGGAAGCACAATATATTTGGTTGATTTTCTAGAGAGGGCACCTCCCAGTACATATAGTTGATGTTCCATTCCTTCAGTAGGATTAAGGGTGGAAAAACTTAAGTTTTATAGGACATATACTTTCTAATCCATATAAGTTTATCTGTGACTCAGACGCTATATAGCCAATGACAACCTCACACACACACTGTTTGCTGAACATTGAACTCAACCATTGTAGTCAACGGTACTGAGAATCAACTAATTTCACTAGAATTGAGGGCGGGGGGGAAGAAAGAAAAAGAAAAAAAGAGTACCTGGACTTCCAAGCCCTCATGCAGATACGCCATTCCTTGAGCTGCCCCAAGGATAATGTTTAGTCTGGTTATCCAAGGAATTGTTGGGATAGCCTTGTTGAATAGATGATCTTCCAAGCTTTTATTGGGCATGTACTCATAAACCAATAGTCGCTGGATTCCCCTTTCTCCATCCAAGGAACAGTATCCTAAAAGCTTTACAAGATTGGGATGGTTGAGGACTCCAAGAAATTGGACCTCGGCAACCCATTGCTTGTGGCCCTACATGATAGGTGAACAAGTAAAGATTAACTATAAGAACATATGGGCAAAATCTATAACTGATTACAAACTAAATACAAACTATAGAATAGTACTGAATTCTTGACTTCAGAACTAGACCAAGAATTAGTCATGTTTCCAGCAGTGCTTTGAGTGGTCAGTGACCTCTTCAATATTTGCAGGTCCGTGCCAGTACATAGTGATGTCTCATAGTCAAAACTCTTACAATACAAGCTCTAGTTGTTGCACAGAGGTTGGTTTCTCTAGTTTGCATACGCGAGCACCACTAATTGGTCTCATTCATCCCCAATGCTGATGATTGGGATATGAAGGGTCAATCAAGAGGTTTGTGGGGACAAATGAACATGAGTGTTCATTCTGAGGCATAAATGAATAAAGATGGGTATATCTGGGGTTAAATGTCTTTGAAGTTTCTATATTCTGTAGACAGCAAAAGTCATCGCTCAACCTTATAGACAAAATTAGTTGTGAAAAGTTAAGTGTCCAAAAAAGCACAATGTCACATCTCTGATATGATCTTTGGCATTACAAAGAACTTAGGAACTTAGGAACCATTTTTTGTGTTCGGTCTTATACTCTTCTAGGGTGATGCATTTCTGGTAAACACACTTTGGAACCATTAGTTTAAATATTTATAGTTTTCTTAACTTGGAGGTAACTTTGTGGGCAGATTCCTGAGTATTTGGAGGTTCATTTAACCCCCATTGGGCGCCCACCCTCCCTCACAAATTAAAAAAGTGTGGAGGTTGATTTATGAGGATCGGCGAGAAGCAAAAAGACTATCACAAACAAAGTCTTCCCTTGTTAAAAGCAGAAATGGAATCTCAATGACTTTGAAATTGTCAAATTCACAGATAGTTACCTAGAAAACTAAATAAACATACAAAACAAACACTCGAAGATGATCAATTCAGCAAGCATCCACCACATAATATATTATTCCCATCAAATATATTTTCTGACAGATCAATTCTTTCTTATTTTTGGCTGGAATATATAATTTGAGATGATTGTGTAGCGCAAGATCCTCTGTATGTTTTTGCTCTTGTAACTTTTTCTAGCTAGTCTTACGGTCAGGTTATTCAGAAGCACGGCAACAAGGAAATTGATCCATTCACAGACACACACAAGAGTGAAACAGGAAGCAGCATATTATTGATCTCAAGAGTAAGGACGATTGAAGCTAGTTGTCTAATACACACGCACACCTGCAATCCTTGTGTGTTGAGTTTCTTGATGGCAACAATGGTGGGATCGCCCTGGCCGTTTGCAGGCTTAATTGAGCCCTTATAAACACTCCCAAAACCACCTTCCCCAATCTTGAGCAACCTGTTGAAATTGTTGGTTGCTTCTCTCAGCTCCAACAGAGAAAATACCCTCAAATTCTGCTCTCTTTCTTTGTACATTTCGGGTATGCTCCGCGGCGATGACATTGAACCGGTTGAGTTAGCTCCACGATTTCGCTCACAATCATCTGGTTTGCTTCTGTTCCTCAATTCTGGGGCTGATTTCCCTTTTGGCCCGGAGGCCCTGGAATTGGACTTGGACCTGGACTTGTCTTTAAATATATAAAAGCACTTCATCATTTTTGAGAAATAATTGCTTCAAGCTTCCACCTTTTCACCTCTTCCACAACCAGAAAGGAGAGCAAATCAAGAACTGGTTTAAAAAAAGCGTCCCAGGAAACAGAATGATGGAAAAGGGGGATGAAGCAGAAGCCAAGATGGAAACCTAAAAGGTGAGCAGAAGAAAAGCAAATCAAGATTCATGAAATTACGTCGAAACAGCACTTGATCATTGTAAAAGATATTGCCTTTTCTTTCTTACGTTTTTCCACAAACCAGTGATGGCCCACCAGGGACGACCCAAGAAAGCAAAATCAAGAACTCGTGAAAGCACTGCAGGAAAGGCTTAAAGGTGGTAGATTAGATAACAGGCCAAAAATGTGCTATCAGAATTAACTGTAGAGAGACCAATTGCAAGACTCGACCAGAGTAGTGGTTAAGGTGGGAAAGCATAGGAGGAAAATGCTAGAGAAACAAACGTGAAAGCTAAGGAAACATCTGAGTGTGTGTGTGAGTGTGTGTGTGTGTTTACGAAGAGATGATAGCTGGAACTTGGGATGACCAAGTACAGCATGATCGAGACCGCTGTATATCTTTTAATTCATTTTGGGTTATATTTCTTATTTCAATTTTATTAATAAATAGATATTAAATATAGGGTCACTTATTTAAAAATATCAAAGTATTTTTTTATTTTGTGATCAATTCCCATTTAATTTTTTTTAAAATAAATTTTCTAGTTTTATTTAAATCTTAGAAATCACTCCCTACCCATTTGTTTGACAAAAATATTATTAAGTATAATATTTTTCACTTAATTTTTTTCACTTCATCATCTTTCACACAAGCAAACAATAAATCCTAACATATGCACTTTCATTACCAGAAATAGAAAGAAAAGAAAAAATATAATAAGCTCCACGATGGGAACGAGAATAATCATCAAAGCCAACAACCACCAACCCGACATCTGCATTGTATTCTTCTTCTTTTTTAATTTTTATCATTTTCGAGTTTCTTCTTCTTTTCAGTTTCTACTAAGTTTCTTTCAATAGTAAAGTTGGAGTGTTCAATCAAGTGTTAGAGAGTTGCCGCTACAAAAATTAGCTCCATATAATATCAATTAAGGATAATATAACTTTAATGGACATATATATTAATCTAGTAAGAAAATGGAGTGAAATCAATGCCGAGCTCTTCAGTTTGCAATACATAGCTCCACATCAAAGATTGTACGTGAGTTTGATTGATGACAATGATGTCATGACTATGATCTTACTGCATTTGACATTAAAGATGAATATTTTTAACATCCTAGTAAACCGAAAGGATAAATCAAGCTGCAATGCAAAGAAGAACAGTAATGTTTTAAAGTAATACTTTTACAGAATATAAACTGTACTACAGTTTGTAAAGTTTTATACTTGAAGTGTTCTAAAATTATCCTTTATTTATTTGAAAATCTTTCTCTACTTGGAATGTTTAAAATTATACTTCATTGCAATTAAAATTATACTTCATCTCACAAAAATTGTACTCTATTATGTGAGTTTTATACTTCAAGTATTTTACTAATGGATTATCCAAAATTGTACTACAACTTCTAGCTATTTATACTTGAAGTGTTTCCAAATTGTACTTTCTATTTTCTAAAACTATACTTCATTCTACCAAAATTTGTACTATATTTATTGAAGTTCTATACTTTAAATGTTCTATTTATTGATTATCCAAAATTGTACTGCAGTTGCTAGAATTTTATACTTTAATTGTTCTGAAACTATACTTTAATTTATACAAATTTATACTCCAGTTATATGAAACTGTACTTCATTTCACATAAAATTATACTTTATTATTTGAGTTTTATACTTCAAGTGTTCTATTAATTGATTATCCAAAATTATACTACTATTGCCAACGGTTTATACTTTAAGTATTTTCAAATTGTACTTCTTTTATCTAAAATTATACTTCATTTTACAAAATTTGTACTCTATTTGAAGTTTTATTTTTAAGTGTTCTATTTATTAATTATCCAAAATTATACTGCAGTTGTTAGGGTTTTATACTTTAAGTATTCTGAAATTATACTTCACTTTATCTAAAATTGTACTTCTATTTTGTGAAATTATAATTTATTTTATATTTCATTTTACATAAACTTGTACTCAATTCATTGAAGTTTTGTACATCAAGCGTTCCAATATTGTACTTCATTTTATATAAACTTGTGTTTCAGTGATCTAAATATATTATTTAAGTTTTATACTTCAAGTATTCTACTAATTATCAAAAATTATATTGAAATTGTATTTCACTTTATCTAAAATTGTATTTCCATTTTTTAAAATTATGCTTCATTTCACCTAGACATGTACTTTATTAATTGAAGTTATATACTTTAGGTGTTCCAAAATTGTACTTCATTTTATTTAAACTTGTACTTCTGTTATTTGAATTTATTATTTAAGTTTTATACTTCAAGTGTTCTACTAATTATCAAAAATTTTACTACAATTGCTAAGGATTTATACTTTAGCTATTCTGAAATTGTACTTCTTTTTATATAAAATCGTGCTTCTATTTTTTGAAGTTATACTTCATTTTATATAAATCTATACTCTATTAATTGAATTTTTATACCTTAAGTGTTTAAAATTGTACTTTATTTTATTTAAACTTATATTTCAGTTATCTAAATTTATTATTTAAATTTCAAGTGTTCTATTAATAGATTATTCAAAAATTGTACTTTATTTGTCAATATCAAGAAATGCAGTCGATGAGGAAATTGGTTCGACCAATGCATCGCATAATGAATTGACTTTAATTGGCAACTCAATTGATGCATGAAGGAATTACATATATGGAGAGGGCCAAACATAGGGATATTCACAATTTGGTAAACCGACCGAACCTAATCAAAATCGAAATTTCGGTATTCGATTATTTTTTTAAAAAAATTAGGTATTCGGTTCAATTTTGATTTTTTTTGCATCAGTTAACCGAACCAAACTGTATTACCGAATTGAATATTAATATATAATATTAAGATATATTATATATTAGTATTAATATTAAAAATTCGGTATTTCAATTTTTAACCGACCCAAATAGAAAAAAAATTCAATTTTAACTAAACCAAATGGTTAACGAAGTTTCGGTTTGGTTTGTATTGAATGAACATCCCTAGTCAAATATTCAAGGATACTCAGGAGTTCAGAATTATACTTAAAAATTATATGATGTCTACTTTGCGATCATTTAAATATAAGAAAAATAACAACAAAAAAATTATAGCCGTTTGTCTAAGATATCAGTTATTTTGTACTATAATTTGGGGGAATTATACTTGATTACATAAAAATTGTACTTCATTTCAGCAATTATGTATTCAATTTAGCATGAAATTAGTATTTTTGCGTGTTATCTGAGATATTAGTTATTTTGTACTTCGATCTGGAAGAATTTTTTTTTAATTTCATGATAATTGTACTTCATTTTGGCAATTATGTATTTCATTTAGTGTGAAATTAGTATTTTTTTCATATTATCCGAGATATCAGCGCTTTTGTACCTGAATTTGAAAGATTTATACTTTATGTTATAACATTTGTACTTCATTTCAACCATTATGTACTTCATTCCTTAATATTTTTACTAATATTGTTGAATTAAAATTTGTTCCATGATTTGTTTTTTTAGTCTTGGTAATTAATAACCAAACACTAAAAATATGTGTAATATTTATCATATGAATAAAATAATATTAAAATTTTAAAGTGTTAACCACTAGTGTTCAACAAATAAATGTTATCAATTGTAGTAATATGAAGAATACTTATGCTTTCAAAGATGTAAATAAATAAACATTTAACGATAATATCCACTCTATCACCCATACAAATACGTACATTACCTAATTGATAATTTTAAAATATTGTACTTGACCATCACTATAATTATTGAAGACTAATTATTCAATTGCAATAAATATATTTCAACATAACACCATTTATACTTTTTTTGTTTTTTATTTGTACTTCATTTTTATTATATTGTACTCAAATTCATTGTCCGATTTTAATTAAATTGAAGTATACTTCAATATAATATTATTTGTACTTTGTTTATTCAACGTTTGTATTTTATTTCCATTACATTGTACTCAAATTTATTATTCGATTTCAAATGAATTGAAGTGTATTTCAATATAACATCATTTATATTTTAAACACATAACACCGTTTATACTTTATTTGTTCTATGTTTGTATTTCATTTCCATTATATTGTACTCAAATTCACTATCTAATTTCAATTGAATTGAGGTGTACTTCAACATAATATCATTTATACTTTCATTATTCAACATTTGTACTTTATTTTCATCATATTGTACTTAAATTCACTATCCATCTTTAATTAAATTGAGGTGTATTTCAGTATAACACCATTTATACTTTGTTTGTTCAGCATTTATACTTCATTTTCATCATATTGTACTCAAATTCATTGTTTGATTTCAACTTAAATGATGTGTAATTCAACATAACACTATTTATACTTTATTTGTTCTACATTTATACTTTATTTCCATTATATTGTACTCAAATTCACTATCTAGTTTCAATTTAAATGAGTTGTACTTCAATGTAACAACAATTATACTTTGTTTGTTCTATATTTGTACTTCATTTCCATCATATTGCTTTTAAATTATACTACAGATACACGGTGATGCGGCTAAAAGTCATGTATAATGAAAGGGTAGTGATATGGCTAAAAGTCGCGTATAATGAAAGGGTAGTGTTTGGGGTAGATTCGACCACGAAGGTCAAGTATTCAAAACTATATATCTCTCGCGGTTTGAGATCTACAACTACAACACATGTTAAACTAGTCGAAGTGTCCCTGGCTAAGGTACTCCGACACTCAAGTTAGTTTTAGTCGAGATATGATGATCAAATAGAATACAAAAAGTGTATAAGGTTTATAACGTATTGGGCACTACCTTGAATGTAGTTGAGTCTGAAGTATTTATAGCCTTCTCCATGTGTGATTTGACCCCAGTGCCCTTATTAGGTGTACTAACTTTTGTCTTTACCAGGGGGTTGGTAGTCATTCCATGTCCAGATTCTGGTACTGTTCCAGGTGGCTACATCTCCTATTTTTTCAAATGAACAGTACCTATGGAGGTGCCTCTCTACCAAAGGTGGTCGCAGGGTTGGCAAAGTTGGTGGCAGCGGCTATATCGGTTGTCACGCATTATTAATGCGGAGGCATGCAATCTGTCAGATTAATAAATGCAGTAGAGATTTGAGTCAATGCCGGAATGGATCTTGAGATCGATACATGTCAACTATACCTGACTATTGGAACATCTGGAGTGGTCCTAAGGTCGATGCGAGTTGACTGCAGACCCTACCAAGTGATGTCGATACTGATCAACCAAACAGACTTGATGTTGGGCCTCTTAGGCTATCTCACTTGATGTTGGGCCTCTTAGGCCTACTAGGTTATCCCATATCATGAGTACCCCCAATTCACGGTCCTGATCGAGCTTGTCGATGAGAAGAAGTAGGGAGTTTACATTTAATTATGGTGGTTACCATGCTCGACTAGGATTTTTGAATCTTTGACCCAGGTTTTTAAACTACCGATCAAGGTTTGAGGTGGCTTCTCTGCATTTAATGAAGCTATTAGTGTGCAGAATACAAAGTGTGCTGGGGGCAGGCTGTCATCATAATAGTTACTTGGATTCCCGCACACAAATGCCTATAAATAGGAGGATAACCAACTCTATTTATACTTTTGCTGTCTAAACTTCTAATCAAATTGCTATCTTTGAAGCCCTTCAAGCTCTTGTGCGCTTTGCCTTTCCAAGATTTCCATTGTAAGTGCCTTTGCTGTTCTTGTTCTTTTCTACTTTTCATTTATAGAAGCATGTCTACCAATTCAGATTTTGATAACACTAGGTTAGAGAGTATTGCTTATAGGGGGAGACTAGGGCAAAGAGTGTATCTAAGTCATTTTATGGGAGTGAATCGAATTCATCCATGAGTGAAAGCTCTAGCTCGAGTAATGCCAGTAGCTCGAGCGATGTTAGGGTTGCATTGGAAAGGAAAGCTAGCCCTATTGATATGCCTGTAAGGTGAGGTCGATTATTTACCCCCGACCATTACATCGAAATATCCTCCAATATACTTATGTTCGGGCTCCTCCCAGCGAGCAGGTTGGGTTTCAAGAGCCTGCTCGACTTCAGGTGGGGGCGGTGTAAATGTCGACCTTGTGGAACCTACTTGTTCAGCAGCACCTTCTCATCGAGCAGCAGCAGCTTGACGGCGTGCTTCGGCACTCAGTGCCCGGACTTGGGTTTCATTGCGGCTGCGAACTATTATTTTCATTGCGATTTGCATGGGTAAACAAAATAAGTAAATCTCAGAATCGAGCAAAAAGATGGTGTTCAATCAAAATAGTCGACAAAAAGTTTCTACCTAGTCGATCACCCGTGGGCATGTCTAGTTGGGCAGGTGATAAGCCAGCCAGAACCAAACACCTCTCTTGGGTAAGAACTGAGGCCTCCATTTGCACAAATCCAACCAAATTCTGGATGAATGTGTTGGGCCAACTAGGTGTTTGGTTTTCAGGCATCTCCATAGGCCCTCTCCACTAGTCCCTCGTAATGGTAAGAACCTTCGGCCCCCAAACATAAAAAAAGTATTTTTTCCACTATTTGCCAGGCTAGTTGTATAGGTGCATTAGCACGGCAAAGAGTGGAAAAAATACTTTTTTTATGTTCGGGGGCTGGGGGTTGTCGCCATTTCGAGGGGCTGGTGGAGAGGGCCTATGGAGATGCTCAAAAACCAAACACCTAGTTGGCTCAACACCTTCATCCGGAATTTTTTTGGATTTGGGCAAATGGAGGCTTCAATTCTAACCGAAGAGAGATTTTGGTTCTAGCTGGCCTATCACCTGCCCAACTTGACTTGCCTGTGGGCAATCGACTAGGTAGAAACTTTTCGTCAACTATTTTGATTGAAAACTATTTTTCTACTCGATTATGATATTTACTTAATTTGTTTACCAGTGCAGATCGCGATGAAATAATGGTCCACAGCCGCAACAAATCCTAGGTCCGGGTACTAAGGGCCAAGGCATGTCGTCAAGCTGCTGCTGCTCGACGAGAAGGTGCTGTTGAGCAGGCAGGTTCCACGAGGTCGACATCTGTACTGCCCCCACCTCAAATCGAGCAGACTCATGAAACCCAATCTACTTGCCAGGAGGAGCCCGAACATAGGTATATTGGAGGCTATTTCGATGTAATGGTTGGAGATAAATAATCAGCCTTAGCTTACAAGCATATCAATAGGGCCAGCGTTTCCCTCCGATACAACCCTAACATCGTTTGAGCTACTGGCACTGCTCAAGCTAGAGCTTTCGCTCATGGATGAACTCGATTCACTCCCACGAGATGACTCAGATACACTCTTTGCCCTAGTCTCCCCCTCATAGGCCATACTCTCTGACCTAGTGTTATCAAAATCTGGATTGGTAGACATGCTTCTATAAATGAAAGGTAGAAAAGAACAAGAATAGCAAAGGCACTTACAATGGAAATCTCATAAAGGCAAAGTGCACGAGAGCTTGAAGGGCTTCAAAGATAGCAATTCGACCAAAAGTTTAGAGAGTAAAAGTATAAATGGAGTCGGTTGTCCTCATATTTATAGGCATTTGTGCACAGGAATCTGAGTAACTGTTATGATGACAGCTTGCCCCCAGTACGCTTCGTATTCTATGCACTAATAGACGTATTAAATGCAGAGAAATCGCCTCAAACCCTGATCGATAGTTTAAAAACCCAGGTCGAGGATTTAAAAATCCTAGTCGAGCATGATAACTGCCAAAATTAAATGTAAACTCCCTATTCTTTCTCTTCGACAAGCTCAATTAGGGCCGTAAGTTGGGGGGACTCATGATATGGGATAACCTAGTAGGCCCAACAGGCTTAATATCAAGTGAGATAGCTTATGAAGCTCAACATCAAGTCTGTTTGATCTACCGATATCGACCTCACTTGGTAGGGTCCGTGGTTGATCTGCATCGACCTCAGGACCACTCCAGATATTCCAATAGTCAGGTCTGGTCGACATGTATCGACCTCAAGACCTACTCCAGTGTTGACTCAAATCTCTGCTGCATTTATTAATCTGACAGGCTGCATGCCTCCGCATTAATGATGCGTGACAACCGATACAGCCGCTGCCACCAACTCTGCCAACCCTACCACCATCTTTGGTAGAAAGGCACCTCCAAAGGTATTGTTCATCTGGGAAAATATAAGATTTAACCATCTAAAATAGTATCGGGATTTGGACATAGAATGACCACTAACTCCCTGGCAAAGACAAAAGTCAGTACACCTGATAAGGGCACCAAGGTCAAATCACACTTGGAGAAGGCTATAGATACTTCAAACTCAACTGCGCTCAAGGTAATGTCCAATACGCTATAAGCCTTATACACTTTTTGTATTCTATTCAATCTTTATATCTCGACTAGAACTAACTTGAGCATCGAAATGCCTTAGTCGGGGGCACTTCAGCTAGTTTAATGTATATTGTGGTTATAGATCTCAGACCGCAAGAGATATATAATTTTGAGTACTCGACCTCCCTGGTCGAATCTACCCCAAATACTACCCTTTCACTATACACAACTTTCAGCCGCATCACTACCCTTTCACTATACACAACTTTCAGTTGCATCATACAGATTATATACTACACTTTCAATTAGTATATATTGCAGGCTTAAATATTTTTGTACTACAGATACTTCTAAAATATACTGCAAATACACAGATTATATACTACACTTTTATTTAATGTATACTGTAGACTTAAATATTTTATACTATACTTGCTTCTAAAATATATTGCAGATACACGGATTATATACTACATTTTTAGCTAATGTATACTGCAGGGTTGAATGTGTTTATATTATAGATGCTTCTAAAATGTACTACATGTATACATATTACATACTATAATTTTATTTAATTTGTAGGCTTAATTATTTTGTTTTACAAATATTTCTAAAATGTACTATAATTACATAGATTATATACTATATTTTTACCTAATGTGTATTGCAAACCTGAATATTTATACTATATTTTTTTTCTGAAATGTAATGCAGTTACATAGATTATATACTACACTTTTGCCTAATGTGTACTGTAAGATTAAATATTTTATACTACAAATAATATATTACCACTTTTAGATAATTTTATACTATATTTGTTTCTGAAATATAATGCAGTTACATAGATTATATACTACACTTTTGCTTAATGTGTACTGTAAGATTAAATATTTTATACTACAAATAATATACTACCACTTTCAGATAATTTCACCATATAATTTCAGGTAAAAAGAAGTATAAATCCCAAGAAAGTGAAGTGCAACTTTCATGTCTTTCAAGTACAAATCAGAAACTTTCTATCTCGCAACAAAAATCATATATATATAATGGGTTTAAGTGTTTAACAACTAAAAAAGGAATAAAAATTGTAAATATGAGAAAATAGACAAGAAATAAGTGTAACACTGAAAAATTGCGGACATTTAAAACTGTAAATGCAAAACATGATCCTTTGTTTCCTTTGCTCACTTCTTTTTGTACTTTGCTTCTTGTTACCGTTGTTTTCCTTTTCATTGTTGTAGAAAAATAGCAGAAATTTGGGTATCTTTTCTTTTTCCTCTTATTCTTTTAGCGTCAATGGTAGATGAATGGTTTCGTACTCTTTTGTTTGGCCGCTTGAAGAAGTCATCTATTTCACGAAAAAAAAAAAGAAAAAAAAGATGAAAGCATCTTCTTGAAGAAAAAATGCATTTCTCATATATTTTTGTTGTTTTCTTCAGCTACAAGGGTATATAAGTTTTTCTAAAAGAAATGGGAAGTGATTTTTAAGTTTTGTGAAAAAGTAGGGAATTTAGTATATAAAAATTCAATAAGAACTGAACACTAAAATGAAAATACGTTTAGGGATTTTTTTTAATTAATCATTAAATATATTTATTTTGAAATTAGTTATTTATATAAGAAAATATCTTATTCATTTAAATATCTATTCATGAGATTAAATACAAAAATAAAATATATAATAAAATAAAGAATCTAAACCGGATCAAATGATGGTTAGATGGGTTGTCTGTCAAGCTAGAGTTGTTTAATCTTGAAATCAGGATAAAAATCTTAATCATTAAAATAATATTTTATTTATTTCTTAATTAATAAATATATTTTATTAAATTATTTTAAATATATTTTCTTGTTTTAATTTATTTTTATTTTTATTCAACTAAAAATTAATTTTAGATATATTTTTAATTTTTAAGCATGAAATTTTATTAACAACTAAATATTTATTTACATTTATAATAAATAAGTTTAAATTTTAAACTTATGTTGATTTAGAATATAACAAGTTTGCGATATTATTTAACAATTTTATGTTAATTATTTGAAATTTTTTTCTTTAAAATTTTTATATATATATATATATATTAAAATTTATGTTAATTTAATTTTCTATAAATTTATGTTAATTTAAATTGTGCGTAAGAGGTTATTCTTAATATCAATTTTATATAAAGAATTGATATTAAGAATATTTATTTTTATTTTTAAGAATTAAAAAGTAAAACTCTTCATAGTAATGTCATATCATTTATAAGAAAATTATATACTAATTTAATAGAAGGAACATAAAAATTTTGACTATTTATTAATGCCCAAAATTTCTTTATCAAAAGCAATAGCCTTTTACGCACAATTTTAAAGAATTTGCATTCGAAAACATTAAACCATATATGTCCACTACAAAAAAAAAAAAAAAAGGGTTGTGACAAAATAATGAGTGACAATACAAAAGTTGTCACTAATTATAAATATTAGATAATAAAAAATTTTGTTTTGTCACTTTAATAATTTTCAAAAATTAAATAGTAACAATAATAATTTTAAGTTATCACAATTGATAATTAGTGACATTCCTATAATAACAATTTAGTGACAATAAAAATTTTGTCATAACTTATAGTGATAATTTTTATTATCACGTGGTTGTCATTGTAGGAGAATCACTAATTATTAATAATGACAATTTAAAACATTAGATTTATCGCTAATGAGCTTTATTGTGACAAAACAAAAATTATTTCACATAAAAAGAATATAAAAACCATATAAGTAGAAGAACTTTTCGTGCAAGCGAAGCGAGTAGGTGGAGGGTTGATAAAAGTATTATTAATTATGAATATTGGTTGTATGAAAAGGAAACAAGTGAAGATGAAAGAGGAATTGGAATTGGAATTGAAATTGAAAGACAAGATGGTAATGCCCAACTCACATGCAACAAAGACAAAGACTAAGACTAAGACTGAATTCATATTTTGTTCTAATTGGTCAATGCTCAATCCTCAGTTTTGAGGATTCTCTTGGCGTACGACACCACCCACAGCCCACAAATTTGGTCCCAGACATTCAAATGGATCTATCTCTGTTCTCCTTGAATATATATAATTTGAATTCTTTATTTAAATGGATAACTTCTACTTCTTTGGTGTACGTTGAATTTTCTACGCACTCAATTTCACGCCTCATGTATCTGCCTGCCCGCCCGTCCGTCTTCTCAAGGCTTACTGCACTTCAATTCAATCACCTGTCTAATGCTTTGTTTTGAATTTGATCGTGTATGGGCCTGGGGCCTGGGGCCTGCGTTCCACAAATAAATTGTCAACACGTACAAATTTATTTATTTGTTTGTTTCTTAAATATAAATATGTTTATATTTATAAATTGTGGGAACAGAACACTGGACTGAGTTTGTTGGTTGGTTGGTTGGTTGGGATTGGGGGAGTCTTGAGTCAAAATATGCACAGGGTTGAAAGAAGAATAGACTTGACGGGTTGGTTGCAGCTGGATTAATTAATTTTGGGTGTCATGGTGTGAATATTCATTCAGACTACCCCAAAAATCAAATCAAACAAAACACGGTTTTGGTTTTGGTTTTGATTTTGATTATGATTCTGGTTGTCTTTGTCTTAAAGCTATCCCAACTCCCAACCAATCAACTCCTTCCCATTAAAGGAATTAATATGTATGTATGTATGTATTTGGACGTTGCATATATAATTTAATTTTTGCTGGAATTAAGAGAATTTGTAGAGAATGCGGATTTATTTGGTGCTGCGGGAGTGATGAATGGTGTGTGCTAGCAGAAATCAATCGCACTCACTCTGCATATGGATTTAAAAGGAAAAATTTGTCAGCTCACCAGCATTCCATGATTTACCTGATTTAGAGTTTTAAGTTCAAAAGCCAATGGTTAACTTACCATCTCCCATGGCCTCATTTCCCAACTGCTCTTTTGCATTATTATCAAGAAATAATACATTGAATCACAGTACCATGAATTTTTAACTTATGATCATAGAACAATTTTCCACAATACTCACATTTCTCTTTAGGAATCATTGCATATTTTTTGAACAAAAAAAACTTCAATTAGAAGAAAAGGAGCATTATAGGAGTCTCCCAACTCCTATAATCAGTTAATAGTCAAACATATCTTTCAATAAAGTTTCAATTCAAAGATTCATTCATCAATTACAAGTTTTCTTCAGTCTTTTTGTCTGCCTAATCTGATCATGTAAATGACAACCAATTAAGGATTAGAACGACGAGGGACCACTATTACTGCCTCTTATTACATTGACGGATCCAGGTGGATAGAAAGATTGAAGAATTTATTAAATGAATTTATGGTTTATTCTATCTAAACTTCTATTGGAACTAATTTGTCTTGGTGAGTTTAGTTGTTAATTGTTTTTATGCATTTCACATAAGTAAATATTAACTTTTCATAATAACATTAATTATTGTCCATATGTGCTATTTGTTTTTGTTTTATAGATGGTAGACCAGTCAAATTTTCACTCCCCCACTATCAGTCGAGGTCAGGGTTCTCACCAAGGTAGCGGGCTTCCCCAACCCATCAAACATACTTGCCAATCAACTAGTCTCCTACCATGGCTGGCCATCGTTTTATGCATATTCCATGCCTTCCTCCCACACATATATCCACAATACTCCTTCTCTCTCATCCTCTTTTGCTACTGTGAGGTCATCCACATACTGTTCCCACACCCACCCTCATAGCAACATTACTTGTCCCAACCACCATCCACTTCACCCATAGGCACTCCATCACCATCCACCACGCCACTCGGCACTTAGCTACCCCCTACTGCTCCATTCAACTATTATTTTATTGTTGTTTTAATAATTATATATTAATATTAAAAATTTTATGTAGGCCTATGCCCTCACTCGACAATAACAAACTCTTGACAAGGGTCATCAAGAGTAAGGTACAATAACCTTATAAGAACATATTCGAATATCCCCCAAGCTCTCTAAAATTTGATGTTCAAACAGTGGGAGGTATATGAATATTATTAATATATTTACTTTTACAAACTGACTATGTCTGTCTATTTTAAGTACATTACTTTATTTCATTTTCTTTCACACAGATATGTTCGTTGGGACCTCGAGAATTAGGTCCATTTTTAGAGGACCTTCAATGCTAGAGAAAAGCACTGACTGAGTGACATGTATGGCCACACACACGAAAGATGGGCAAGAGGCAGGAGTGAATTAGCGAGGATACTTGGGATGCCCTATAGAGGCACTAGCAATCTCAAGATTTTCAAAAGAAATCCATGTAGGATAAGAAGAATTGGGCTTCTAAGACCGGTGGATCCCTCCAGTATAAAGAGAGTATATTCATCAAGACACATGCAGAGCATTTAGTGAGTTTTCTAACTTTTAGTCTTTAGTAAACTTCATCCACTTTGAAATATTTGTTAATTACTTGTGTTATTTTTATAAGCTTTACACTAAGGGTTGGAGCCCTTCTCATTTTTAATTCATTTATTTGGTTGATGGGAAAGGGTTGGTTGGTGCCCTTCTCAATTGATAATGTATTATCATTTATTTGGTTGTTGAGGCTTTCTTATTTTTGTAAAGATCAATTTTAGGGAGGCATTGTCGAATATTTTTCTTATATTCATTGCAGTTTAGCACTATATATATAACACACTTATGTTAATTCTTGTTTTCTATGTAGGCTTGGGAGATGCAGAGGTCCCCAATGGTGGAGAAGATTTTTACTCGTACCCACTAGAGGCGGGTCAATAGGAGGTGGGTAGATGAGAGGGTGAGGAGAGGAGCTGTAAGTTTATTACATATAACATAAAATTATTTTAATTACATTATATTTATTCATTTTTTTTTAATTTCGTGTCTTATAAGAGAGCTTCCAGCAGGTGCTACAGTCCCAATCTTAGCCAAAGGGTGTTAGGAGCAATGCAGAAACCTAATAGTCTTAAGCTCTAGGTGGCCTCAACAAGAAGAGGTGGGTTTATGTTTTAATCTACCAATAGTTGCCTTTTTACACCAGCACGCCTCAAAGGAGCTTAGTGTATCGATTACAGCCTAGTTGGAGGCATGCTTGGAGGCCTATTTGTAGGTCAATATGCAGGACATACAGAGCATGTTCTCTAAGTTGTTGGGCATGATGCGCTCAGTTGTTAATGCAGAGGGATGCTCCATCAGGCTTCGATGGCTCATCCCCACCCCTACCCCTTGCACCCTATCACCAACAGCTTCTGCCATAGTAGGGTAAGTACAACCTCCACTCATAGCAGGATGACTATTCAACTTTAGTGATGATGCTATTGGCAGCTAGTAGATAAAATTCTTTTTTGCTTGTGTAATTATGAATTATATTTTTAAGACTTAGATTTCTAAAATTATATTTTATTTTAAATTATTGTTTCATTTTTTTGTAATTCTGTTATATTATAAGAATATATTATTTTATATACAAGACATATCAACATGTTATAGGTGTAATTAAATTAAATATATAGATATTATTTTTAAAAAATAAATTTATGATAGAAATTCAACAACTTCCAACGAAAAAGATCATAAATAAATAATTATTTCTCAATGAAAATCCATCTAAATACCATCATAATATGATAAAAAAATAAATGAAAAAAATAAAAGGTCCATTGCAAATTTGACAGCAGACCATTGAAAAATGTTCTGATGGAAAACAACTGTGGGAAAATAAATGAAAATTTGGCTATTTTACATGATTGAATCTCTATCACAAAATCAATGAAAATCCATTTAAAAATTTTGCGATGAAGGTTTTTGGTTAAAAAACTGTCCAAAGATAATTTGCAACAAGAGTTTCTTCAACAAATAAATCCCATTAGAGATTTGTCATTCCATCAAAAATTTGTCTGGGTCTATTAGAAAATTCTATCAAAAATGATGAATTTTTTTGTAGTGACTATAACAACCAGGTGGCTCCAACATTGAATAACATGGAGATTTACCAACCAAGAGTACCATTGCACCCAGTACGTAAGCCAGCTTTGAACAAACAACCTACGCCATTGGACACCCACATAGCAGGTACTAACTTCTAGAGAATGCCATTGCCCAAGCAGTGACCAAAGTAGTCGCCCAATATGCTAAGCAGCATTACCCATAGATGCTGAAGTAATCCTCTCACAAAGCTAAGTGAGCATAAAGTCGACACCCACTGATGTTGGAGTCTAGATGCATTCCTTAATACCACACCCATTAGGAAGAGCAAGAAACTAGTAGACGAACCAATTGTCCCTAGCCATCTTAGCAGGAGCATTAGCTTTGGGAACAAAGACATCCTAATTACTAAATTTTGATGGCACCATCGACCTTTAGGAACATTTATACAATTCTCTAGCAATGATAGAACTCTATGACTTGAGCAAAACTACATACTGAAATCTCTTCCACACTACTTTTACAAAGCAAGCTCTAACATGGTTCAATTGGATGCTGGCTGAATGTATTACTAGATGCTTCCTCCAAAATGTTTTTATTAATCATAGATATCTCAAAATGGCTACATACTTATTCAGCATCAAGCAAAAGGATAGAGAGTCCTTGAAGACTTACCTCAATTGTTGGTTCAAAACAATGCACGAGATCCCCCATATCAAGCAAAAGCTCCTACTTAGTACATCCAGCAAAACTTAAAACACCTAAAATTATGGGAATCGATTGCTAGAAAACCTCTTGTTACTTTGGAGGAACTCTTGATGCATGCAGAGAAATACATTAAGATTGAAGAAGTTGCAACTACCTAAGAGGCATATAAGAGCAAAATGCATGATGAAATGAGCAACAATAGCAAAAAAAAGGGGGGTTGTGCATGCAATCTTTTTTATAGCTTTCCACCTCCAGAGCAAAGATACTAATTAGGGCACTGCAACTTGGCCTTATCCAATGCCCTTATCAAAAGACAATGAAGGATCCAAAGAAGCAAAAATTGAATAAATGGTGCTACTTTCCCCAAACACACCATCAAGTGGTATAGACACTTGAAGGATGAGACCAGAAAATTAATCCAAAGAGGACACCTCAAAGAATACATGGCTAGAGGTAAAGTAGTCCAAAGAAAGACCAACAACTATGATGCAACCTGGATAACTTCTCTATGGTTGGAGTTATCTCAATGATCTCAAAAGGCTAAATGGTGGAGACTCTATTAGTGCTAGGAAGGTGCTAATGCAAACAAACAAATGCAAGCCTATGTAGTTGATCCCATACTAGAGGTCTTTGAAATAAGTCCTTTGATACCTAATATTATCCTTGGAGAAGAACACCAAGAGTCTAACCTTAAGGGTTAACCAAATAAAGGTGTTGCATGACTATAAGAACAAGGACAATAGTGTACCCTAAGACATGCATATCAAGTTTGAGATCACCTAAAGAGATACCCTATTTGGATGCACTGCTAGTGACACCCCTTTTTGTTTCCTCAACGTCTTCAATAAATTTTCCTCAAGTAAGTTAGAACGTTTTTTTTCTCTATTTCTAAGTGGTGATCTCTTTTGATTTTGAATTATGCATTTAGGTTTAAATAAAGCCAACCCGTATGAGGTGGTACCATTTCATTATTGACGAATTATTTGGATGAATTTAATTTCCTTTTACATTATTATCTCTGGTTATTATTTGAATCTTTAAAGCCTTTGTGCACTCTACTCTTCAAAGCAAACTTGAATCTTTAAGGCATTTTTGGCTCTGGTAGTTCAATCAACTTTCTGGCCAATGATTCATCGAGATATAAGGGACATTAAAGTCTAAAAATGGGTACTCTTCCTCTTGTATTTCTTTTGGTGTCTATTTATCTATTGAAATACGTTGATATCCAGCATTCATACTAGATTTTTTGTCATTTTTGGGAATTTTTATAGAAATCGCCTTAATCGCCATATAATTTTTTGTAGAGGCCTTAGCATGCATTTCTTTTCTCTGTAGATCTTTCTCATCTTTCTTCTGGTTTTCCATAAGAATCCAAACTTCAAGATTAGCAATGTTGAGCTCGTGTCATTAACATAGGTAAATAGTGCAAGACTTGATTCCTTGAGAAATATACAGAAGTGCCCAGTATATACCTTGGATGCACATCACTACTATAGGCATTTCTATAATCTATCCTTATAGTTCAAACTTAATACATGCTAGTGATTAATGTAGTCCACTACATGCTCATCTTTCTATTGTTTGGCATTAGAGAATTCAATTGGACTCACAATCTGGTGGGTCTTATAGAAGTGGTTCAAGGATTCTCTTTCCATATGATTCTAGCTATCAATGGATTCAAGTTCTAAATTGATTCACAAGTCAAAGACATTACCTTTTAGTGAACAAATAAATTGCTTCGCAAAGAAATCACCATAATTCCATGCATTGTTGCATATCTTGATGAAACGAGCAACATATTTTTTTAGGTATCCTTTCCATCAAACTATAAGAACTATTGTGGTTGATACCCTATTGACTTTCTCAAAGAGTTGATTAAATTGCTTCGTGTAAGCCTTGAGTATATAAAGGAACTTTGAAAAGGCACGCTCTATTGAGCACTAAAAATTTCTTAGGCGGGGGTGCTTTAGTTTTTTCATGTTGCGAGATTTAGAGATCTTTATATATCTTCCACAATGCTTGGTACGTCAACAATCACTTAAACCGTCCATGCAAGTTGTTCATCCATCATTGTTGCTCCAATCACCATGGCAAGCAGCTCAATAAAATAGAATAACTTAGGATTTGTCTCCCTTGGATGAGTAGAGTTTAAATCATCATATGCAGTAGAATCAACAATTCTACCTACAGTCACATGTTGATTGACCACATCAATGGCAGTCAGCGATATATATATATATATATATATATATATTGGTTAAAAACTAACAGCAAGATTGGTCTCACCAAGCATGTCAAAAATTTATTCGCACAAAATTCTATTTGCATAAAATAAATTACAAGACATGAAAAATAAGTTGGACAAATTGAAGATTTATAATTGAAAAGAGTTATAAATTTTGAGAAAATATCTTCTAATGAAGAAGACTAGTCCCCTAATTCTTTTCTCCTAATTTGTAATCTAATGACGTGAAACTTGTTCTTGGATGCATGATGTAGTCTTCCTTGGCTACAAAAAAACACAATAAATTTCTTTGAAATTGAACATTAACTTTAAAATTAAAGGAACTTGATGATTTGATACCTTGAAGAGGCATAAGCCTTTGCAATACTTTATTGTAACAAAAATTTGGAGTTTTGAAAACTAGAGTCTTGGACGGAGAAGTTTGAATATTGAAGTTTTTGGACTTGAGATATGAGCTTCTACTTCTATGTATGTGCTTCATTCATGTTTGACTTTATATGCATCTGTCTTTGTTGAGTGAGCCTCAATGATCATTTTATATAGATGTTTGGGTAGGAGATTCACAAGCAACTTGAACTTCTTTGGTACTTATTTTCTCGATATTGATATTATCCAAGTGATAAAATCAAAAATTACTTTGATTTGATTGGTCCATATACTTAAATATATAAATTGCAACTTGGTTAGTGTGAGACTTTTAGGTTATGATACTTGTTTTGACACGTGGTCACGTTTGGTTTGTTTACAAAGTGATTATTTATCTTTTAAAATTAAATTAAATAAATTTTAAAATATAATGAAAAGTTTTAAAATCAATAGTTAATATATTGTTTAACACGCACCACTTTTTATTAGACGGATTTAATTATATCTACGGGTTGGGGTTTATTTTCTTGGCATAGTTGCTGGTATATCAATGCATTATGTCTGTCTCGCCGAAAATTAGAATTTAATATTGCTTCTCTGTATTAGTAGAACTTTATATATAATGTATTAAAAAAACCTTTTTTATCCGCATCTTGGGTTTAAAGCTTAATATTGCGCTTTTGAATTGAAAATTTGAGCGTGCGTGCTGAACACACCATGCGTCATACCTGTCAAAATTTACTGCAACGACAGATAATTCATAACTTCTACTTGAACCTACAAAGAAGAAATCACGTTAATAATAATATTTGTTAGTATTATTTGGATATGATACGGTTAAAAATTCCAGATCTTAGTTATTTCTGTATTTTGTCATAATTATGTTACCTATTATCTCGCACAGTTAATTTCCACTCGTGCACCTATGAATTCATGCGTCATTTAATTGCCCAATTCTCATCTTTTTTGTTGGGCAGCTTCAACCAAGAAATATAGATACTATATATCGTTCGAATTAAATATTAAACTTTTCCGGATTCACTTTGTGAGTATCACCACTGGCCTCATAATCCATAATTGACACATTTGGAGAAATTTATACCAGTGAACTTCCATCTGTTCTGTTTTTCAATTCTCTCCTCCCGCCGCCCCCACCATATTGAGGAAAAAGCAAAACGCAAAAAGAACACAATTTACCAGTGCACATACACTTAAAACTGTTTTAACATAAAGAAAACTATCTGAATCACAAGTTGAGAGCGCATGCTTTAGTCGTCCAAGAGAAAAAAAGCCTCATCTATAATATAATACACGAACAAGTAAGTAGTACTCCTTAGAAGAATGCCAAATGCATATACATCAAATATTATATTCCTCATTCAAAGAACTTAATCTCGACAAGATACAGCCAGGGGAGGGAATATAAAACAAACAATTCCCAGTTCCACTTAATGCTGGTAAAAATATGGGTTGCTGCCACTTGAAAAATCGGTGAGATTGACACGGGTAATAATGAATCATGCCGATATAATTTTAATCATTCAAACCTTATATCGGCTAACTTAGATGCTCTAATACTGCGCCGACCAAACTTCATCCAATCAAAGCCAGGTAATTTGATTGAGCACTCATTCCTCAATCAGAACTCCATAGTAGTTTCCGAGCAGGAGCTGGGGGTGCCAGCCCTGGTATATCTCGAATATCCTTGTTGTTTGGGTTCACTATCTGAAAATTCAACCAGATATCAATCTCGGACAAATCTAGGTGGATGAAACGCAGGATGCTAAGCAAATTATTAACCAAGCAATGGAAAACAAATGAGATTGCATTTTCCGATGATTAAATGGAAGTGGAAGAGTTCAAATGAACAGCTTGGATCAACTGTTATACTACAATGATGCAATGTCAATCACTGCCAAAGGTTAACAGCTGTGTACAGCAGAAAGAGATACATTGTCTGCTGGGCTTGCACTCATCCTATTGTTGTGGAATTTCACTAGTTCTTAACACATCAAGCTCAATAACCTATTTTAGTATTAGTAGATGAAATGGCCACACAATGAGGAGCAGCTTCACTGTCGTGCTCTGTAGCTGTAGGCAAGGTAGTCTAACACTGAAAATGATCTTAGTCTCTCAAGATGCAAAGAGAATGTTTTGGCTGGTTCGTATCACCAAGTTAAGAGCCACTGTTTGCTAAAAGAAGTTGAGGATGAAATAGGGTTACAAAAAGAATACTGAAAAGCAATCAGCCTTCTGGCTCTGAACCGCATTGACTGCAGAAGATGTTTTTAATGTTAGAGATGGTTGGACATTAGTCTAATATTTAGGGATTAGGTTGCATATTCGAACATGCTGAGAACTAAGACAAATCATTTTATAACTATCTCTGAAGAATAGTGTCAGAATATTTTCTGTGTACGATTATTTTATTTGGGAAATTTGAAGTAATAGATTATATATCTATCCATACCATTATTTACTTTGACCCTAATCCCATCTCTATATTTATGAAATAGGGCTTTACAATACATTGCCAAAATACCGTTCTCACTAACAAATACCATGGCAACCATTTGATGGATAATGACTGCATAGATTTTCCATACCCACAGAAACAAAGAAAGCACTTTCCTTCTTCTCAATCTTCAATTTATTTTCATATCCATCAAACTCCTTTTCTCCTCATGCTTATAATTGATATTGATGTGGAAGGGGAGCTTCAATCTTCATATTCAGTCCCATTACTTCAGCCTCACTCAGGTTTTTAGAGCTTCCGAGTATTTTTTTTTTTCCAAATACATGGAGGTTAGATTCAGACATGTGCCTCGTCAATAATAGGTGATGGCTCAACACTTTAGCAAACCAGTAATCTCATTATATTGGCAAAATTAATCCTGAATGAACCATCTACGGCTTGCAGGAAGAGGAAAAAATGCTCAACTTAACATGTGCACCAAACACAAGTGTATTAGTGTCCAAGTTTAAGGCTTTTCTTTGGTTGGTTTCGGGGTGTTTTCAGGAAAACATTTTGAGAAAAGGTATTTTTGGGAGTTAAAATTGGGAAACAATCCCACTGTCTTGTTTTGTTTTGTGAAAATATGAACAATGAAACCGTTTCGCAAAAGACAAATTTTACTGTAAATGATTTTTTGTTGAGTTTGCAAGGTAAAATTGTAGTTTTAAATTTAATAATTATATGTATATATATATGGATGACTAATGTATGTATATATATTTGTAATGATTAATAATTTGATATACAACTGTGGTGAAATGATGTGCAATTAATTTAATTTAAAAATTATTTTATAATTAAGGAAATTATATGATATAATAATTAGATAAAATGAATAAAAATTTATGGAATTAAAACAATAATATTGAATTGTAAAACTGTATTTAACGATAATTAATCGAAAGAAAATTGTTAAAACATATTATTATCACTGTTAATTAAATAAATTTTTTAAAATTTCTCGAATTAATAATATTAAGCAATATTTGAAATAATATTGATAATATTCGAACTATCGTATAATCATTAAATATTTACTAATTTAAATAATATTTTAATAAGACTTCAATAATATATTTACTAGTAAATACATGAGTTTTTGAAAATATTAACCATATTTTAATAAATCCGTTATAAATATATCTACTATTTAAATAAATAGTTTAAATAAATCAGTAATAATTAGTATAAAAAAATTAATTAAAAAATTAAATTTATAAAAAAGTTAATTAAAATAATAAAATTATATTTTAACTATTATATAAAATAACCTATGTAATATACTTAACATATTTACATTGTAATTAGTAAATAATACATTGAATTATAAACTAATTATTGGTAAATAATATATTTTATTAAAAAATGGAAAAATTAATAAAATAATATTTTTAAATTACAGTTAATTCTTTAAACATTTCAGATGCTTCTGTTAATTTATTTTATTAGTATTTTATTGAATGTTTTAGATTATTTAAAAAATTATCACTGTGTTTAATTTTTTTGGTTAAATTTATAACTAAATGCAAAAAAAAAATCAAAAAATTCTTTAATTAGTAAAATTTTAACATTTTCATATATGTAATATATATATATATATATATATATGAATGAGTGAAGTGCATTGAGAGAGTGAGAAATGAATAAGTAATTTGAAAGGTAGAGTGAGAAAAGGAGGGAGTTGGCATGCTTTTTTGCTTCTGGGGGGTATATTGGGTGGAAAAAAGAAAGTGTTTTGGGAGTTAATCTTGGGGAACGAAGTGGCTTGTTTGTTATTATTCTGGAAGTTGGAAAATGTTTTAAGAGAATATAATCAGGACCAATTTCGTCAAGAAAGTTTGCTTACTAGTAGATAGGCATATGTTGTAACCTTCACTATGGGTGGGTAAGAAAAATCCAAACGGGAATTTTGTACTATAGCATATGTTGCCCGTTATGAGAATTATCCGGGGTAGCAATTTAACCAGACTCCAGATAACAAAATGAAAAGCAAACAGAAATCTGACCTTCACTATAATGATAGCTACGACACCGAGCACAATAAGGAAAAGGAGAGCCATGATACACCGGTCAGTTGCAACCTAATTAAGAAACCAACGTAAGTGAACCTGTATATTGACGAGAATTAGACATATCACAGGAGAAGGAAGTTTGTTATAGATATTAACCTGTCTGCCGAGTTCCTTGACTAGCTGCGAGGCCTTCTTAATTGAAAAATGGATGGAGTCCAGCTCGTTAACAATTCTGCTCATTTGTTCAGTCTGAAAAAGGAAAAACATGAATATGGGAAAAGTTATTGTTGCATCTTAGATTTAACAAATTTCTGGAAAGCCCAAGCCTCTTCTGGTCCAAAACACACCTGAGCTTTGAGAGCTGCTGCAGTTTCAGTTCCGACGTTAATGGTGTCATGAACAACCTATAACAAAGCAAAGCATTCACAGATCATGTTTTGGGGTTATGAAGAGTACTTATAAAGCATTTTTCTTGCATCCTATTTCCAAATATACCTACTTTCTGAAGTCATCTTATGAGCTTAAGAGGCAGGTTTAATTAGTTCAATCTCCTCTGGCTACTGACATATAAATCATAATGTCTGTATGTTGGTCTATGTATCCACTTGTGAGGTAATCTTGTTGTTTGACTTATTTTCTGAGACCACATTGAAGAGGAATTAGACAAAGTGGTTTGGTACTTTCTTTGATATTGTGGCAGACACATGAAAACAAAGTTGCTAGCCTAATGGCTTTGAACCATCCTTTCACATAAGTAGGTTTTGTTAGAGTGTTTTAACCTTCTAGAAACAACACCAGATCATAGACAAAACAACTAAAGCAATTAAAGAACAAAACTGCAAAAGAGAATTTGTCTTCAGTTGATACTATTACCAAAAGTCAGAAAAAGGAATTTATGATTGCATAGATCACCCAGCAAGAGAAGTTATGAATTCCTCTCTGAAACACGAGAATCTAGCTAAGCATTAAAATGTAAAAACCTTTTTTGCTCGGTCAATTGCTTGATCAGTCTCATCCATCATCCGATTTCCATGATCCACTAGCTGCTGATTTGTCATATCTGCAATGTCACATGCCCCCAAAAGGTTAGATTGAAACAGAATAGACAAAGCAGAACTGTTGTTGCCAAAAGTGTCAAGGACTCAAGGTTTTTACAGATTTTCAAATATAGGGATTACAACCAAGTTCATGATATATTCCGTGGTAGCATTCATTGGCACAAAACAAGAATAGAATGGGCTCCTACTCGCAGAGCAACCAAAGATCTTATAATGACAGCTTTATTGGAGACGTGAACTCCTTGAATCTCAGGCACGTTGTTGCCAAAATAGAGGTAAGTGGAAGAACATTTTGAACAAGAATAAATCTAAAGAAGTTGAAGAATTCACAAAAGTTAAATGACAAGACATCATTTCACCACCTAGCTCAGAATTTGAAAATCAGAATGTGACCAAATTTTAAGAGTAACGTTATTTCAATCTTTTCATAACTACAGTGCAGTCTTCTCCAAATAGTGACTGATTCTGAGTTATTTGCTTCCCTCAATTTTTCCACTTCAAATTTGCTGCAGAGAATCTTTCGAAAAGGTAAAGCATGCATGTCCAAAAGACCACCTTTTTTACCTTTACATAGTCATTTCAGCAGCTCAGGATAACTACATTAACTTTAATAGAAGCACGAGTCATTAAATCATTCTAGCTCTAACTTTGCTTTCCTCCTGCTCTCAGATTCGCTCTGATGGATGATAAAATATTAGTAATTACGTTATGCAATCTCCTTCGCAATCCAAGAAATATGTTTTTCACTGATCTATTAATCTTTGCTGTTGCTTCGTTGGCAGCGTCATTATTTGGCTCATAAGAATCAATACAGGTCCAAAAGTAAATGCAAATCATTATAATTCCCTTTTTTCTCCAGAATCATTATAGGCACATTAGAAACCTCTTAAAACTGAAATTATAGGCATAGTAAAAGCCTCTTAAACCTGCAATGTATGTCCAACCATAATGCTGACAAATATGAATGTATTGTCAATCTTTATTCTTTTAGATGGATGGAAGTTGCTTACTTGAAGCAAGCAGCACATTCTCTTCTGCAAACCCTTCACCTGGGCCCTCAAAGAGATCCACCCGCTTGTTTTCAAGATTACTTGCATACCTACAGCATCACCAAGAAAGTTAATGAATTTCAAACTTCCAAGTGACCAAAATTTTGATTTAATGTCATACTTTGACTTCTGGATAGCTACCTCACATTGAGTCCCGCTTCAAATGATTCGAATACTAATAGGCAAGATGGTAACATTTACTTTTTGAGAACACTCCGCTCTATATCTACTTAATAGCCGAACAAAGAAGAAATAGAATTGACATATCACGTGCAGGTCTATTATGTGTTTGTTGGCATATCATATGTAGGTCTAGAATGAATTCACCCCCTCTCCCCACCCTATGCCTTGATGCTTTTTGCTGGGTCATGCGAATGTTTAGGAGACTAGATCAAGTGGTGATATTTTGGTGAATTCAACTGTAGACTTGGTTCATGGAGTTAACTTCATCTCAAAAAATTGGCTCAGCTAGTGTGGTTTGGAAAATTCTAAAACTGGATCCAGCCCTATGTCATATATTATGAACAAATAATAGAGTTTGAAGGAAACATACTAGGCTGCGATTAGTTGTGATGTTGCATAACCTGTGTATGCGTTAAATCTTCATAAAAAGCTTAGCATGTTAAAAGTCCAAAAACTTGACAATTTGTATTCTCAAAAATTAATGATCCCAATAACATGAAAAACCAATTTCCATCCATCCAATTGGATTTAAGAACTGAGGTTCAAAGAATTAACAGCTTGTGAAATAAACTGCTTATCCAAAGTATGAAGCTGAATATCACAGAAAAATGTTCTCCTTTCACTACATCTGTATGTTTGTACACAGTTGATAGTGATGCAAGGAGGTGGTGCATGAAGATATTTGTGCAGATGTATCATTCAAAGCTTTAGCCAACCAAATAACATTGTAATTTGTCCAATTTGTAGCTAAATTTCCCCTTCTCAGTTGCCTAAATAATTTTGGGTAAGATGTAAATTAATGAAATACAATACCATAACAAAATAGAAAACGTATTTTCTTATCATATATTCTAGTTAAGTCAAGTAAATCTCATATAAGGGGTTACCACTTACCATTAATCATACCAATCATCAATCATCATCGTAACACCAACAGAACAAGAACAACAGTATAATAATTGACTTCAACTGGATTAGTTCAAGCACACTCTCTTTGGCAATCCATTTTTATGTTAAATTCTAATCTAAACGCCATCAACTGGTTAGTTGCTTAAAAAAACCAAAATAAATGGCTGTCTCAAACTTAATGAAATTCATATAATGTGTAAACTATTCTTTACTAATAATTTTTTAATATTACGGCATGCAAATACAGTGGATCAATAATTATTAACATTTCAAAATTGGTTTAATGCTTTTGTTTTTTACCTGGTTTTAGCAGAAGCATGTTTCAAAGTGAAACCAGTTCCTTAAACATGTTTAAGCCCAAAAATAATTTACTCAAATCATGCCATTATGTAGAAGCTCATTGTTGAAAATGATGTTCTGGTCATTCAAGCAAGGCTTACACCTACTAAAATTAGAAACAAGTTCTAAGATTTCCCAGTTGCAGATTATATTGATATAGAAAAAAGTGTGATGGAATGAGTTAAATATCGTCAGTTGTATGCTGAACTCATAAAAATGCAAAAGAACCACAGATAAACCAGAAAGTCGATTAAATGCTCTTAAAGAAAAATGCAATCAAATAATCAGAATGGGAAGCTACGTGCAGATCAATCAAGTATTGATAAAAAAAGATAATATAGGTCTTGATTCTTGAAAGGTAATATATTATATATTAGGTCAAATTCCGGTGTGCTTGTTGCAGGTACACTAATATGCAGTCAGTTTGAAGCTCTCAGAATACTAGTTTAATTTAGTACAAATAGAAAATAAAACTGGCAACAAAACTGATGCAGTAAAGCTACAACCACTGGTTAAATACCATATCAAATGCTCCACAATCCAGTTTTGATTGTTCCAGAGGGACTTAAAGTTTCTTGAGTGCAACATAAATCAATTAATTACTGCTACATATATGAGGACAAGTTTCAATGGGCTAATTGCAGGTACACCACCATACCGTCAGTTTGAAGCTTTCAGAAGAATAATTTCTTTTAGTACAATTTGAAATTAAAAAGTGGCAAAAGACATTAATTAGCCAAGGTAAATGCAAACAGATAAACTGATGCAGTAAAGCTACAACCACCAGTTAAATAGCATATCAGATGCTCCAAAATCATAAGGACTCACTGTTTCTTGAGAGCAACATATGAATTCAACTCTTTGATCTGCATAAGGCAGAGAAATCTAAGAAAAGTTAAAAAACAAGTTATTCTCTATCATTAATAGCAAACAAAAATTGCATGAATTATAGCTGACCATTGATTGCTTTTTCTCATTAAGCATCTTGGTTGTATCAGGGTCATTTTTGTAGTCCAAGTCCTTTATCTCTCTGTCAAACTCTTTAATAAGCCTGGAGCACAAAAAAGATAATTTCATACCTCATACATTTGAAATTTATGGTTCTAGACATGCGTGTGCTTGTGCAAGCATGTCTCTATGGGTGTATGGATGTGTCTGAGAGAGACAGCGAGAGACAGAGATAAATATTGATGCAAACTGTAGCACCTTAACATTGGAATATTTTTTTTGTTTCTTAGACTCCAGTTTTCTAGGATTCAATAAAATACTGCTAATTCAGGTAAAACATATATGCTTAAACCTAAACATAAGAAGATCATCTTCAATTATGGATGTGTCCATACATAGCAAATTAGACAGTCAAGTTTTCCATAACTAATGAATCTCATCAACGTTATTATTAAGCCCACTTACAAACTCTCATTTGATCCCTCAAACTCAAATCAGCATCCTGTCCTATACCCATAAAGATTCATGATATACAAGAACTAAAAGATGGCAGAAAAATAAAGTTGCATGCGCAACAAAGGGCTAAAAAAATTCTTACTCCAGTTATGAGAATTCCAAGGTCTTTCGGGTTAAACCGCTTTGCATCTGTTATACTCTAATTTGGCTAAGTTCAATCACTCAGTATAAAGAATTTGTTTCCACAACTCAGGTTTTAGTTCTACAAAGTTTTGCGAAGTCTTGATGGCCTTCTAATTTCTCTCCACTTTCATGTACAAATTTCCACCATTTTTCTTGCAAATATGCAGGCATTACATGTATGAATATGGTGGGAGTTGGTGGTGGTTTTGTTGCAGGTTTTCTCTCAATTAAAATGAAAGAAATCACCATTCCCTCCAAAATGCCACATCTGACTTTGGTTCATGTCAAGCCCACGTGGACAACCAAACTTGTTTTCTAACAGGTGAAGTACCCGAGGTTGATCATTTATACTTTTACTCACTGAAGAAGGCCAACCCTGTTTTTAACTTACAAGTTACATGCCTAGAAGATATAATGTCATAGAAGTTGATTCAGGCATCTCTTGGAGAAAATGTCCAACTTGTCTAGGTGGCAGTGATGATATACAAACAAGAACAATATCTGGGTGACTCTGATGAATATATAAACAAGAACAATACTATTCCCCAACAGCATTTAGTCCTGACATTTATTAGCACCTTCTATAGAAACGGTTCCACTTTGTTATCATGCGCAGTTCAAGATCTAATTCAAAAAACATGCGATACATTCGCAAAGAGCAGGCCTGTGAAGAGCTAAGTCAGAAAAGCTCACATACACACTCAACAAAAATAAGAAAAAACACATTAATACCTCTTGCATTCGCGCATCTTGTCAGCAAGCTCCTCCAGCTGCCTGCTCTGCCTATTGGAATCCTTAATCTTCTCCAATTTTTGGAATCCATTCCTTCATTGGGCAATCAAGAATATAATCAATGCATCAATGCTTAAAATCGCACAATTTTTCCATTCAATATCCTTTGGCTAAAAATTGATTCGGGCTATTGTGTACGGCATATATACAATTAAATAGACCGACACAACACAATGTCATACATAATATTCGCACTTTGTAACCCTTACAAAAAATTGAATTTAAAAAAAAGATGAGAAAACTTACGAAAGAGCTCGAAAAATATCTGAAATCTGGCCCTCGATCTCCGCGAGCTCCTCGCTCACCATCTCTCCGGCAAATCAAAAACTCAAATCCGAGTCAAAGATCTTAAAAAAAAAATCTTTTTCACAAGTTTTCACCCGGAGAGCTATTCCTCCAATCGAAACAACATCAAGAAGAATCAAATTAACGCATAAACGTGGAAGAATTGCGATTGGAAGCAATGTAGGTAGGTCGTTGGATGGATCTGGTTGAATTTTTGGAGTGGAGGAGGAGGAGGAGAGAGGGCCTGGCCTTTGCTGTGAGCTGGCGCCCTCGTGATTTACGAACACTTCTGCCGTTGTTTAAGTTTCATTGTCATTGTCATCCAAATATAACAATTACTATAAATTTCATTTCCGTACCATGGCCTTTTATATTTTTTTATTTTTAAATTTTTGACTTGTCATCGGGGTGAGCATCCTAAATTATTTTGTGCCCGTTTTTAAAATTAAAAAGGTGGGTGTTTAAAATTTTTTTTATGCTTTTATCTATATCTATACTTTTTTTTTCTATATCTATATTATATATATATATATAAAAGGCTCTTTACACATTCAAAGCAGTTGTTACACCGTGCTACGTCAAAATTTATTTTACTAATCATACCTTTAATTTTAAAAGAAAATTTATTATTTAATTTACATTAAAAACACAAATAGTATAACAAAATTTATATAATGTATAGGTTGAAATATTTAATAATTTTAAATTTTTGATGTAGAAATAATTTGCTAAATATAAATTTATATTGGTGGATAATTGCTATAATATGTCATTGATGTGATTATTGTTCAAAGTGTACTATTACTAATATATACAGTAAAAAATTAAATATTTTATTTATTAATATAATTTAACACCAATAATATAATAAATTAATATGCATGCAGAGATGGACTGATTATTTAAGAGAGAGAGAGAGACTCTTACTCTCACATAATGACAATTTTTTTTTTTGTGATAATTTACCAAAAACACCCCTATAATTAAATCAATACAATTTAAAGCGGGCTACTCACAACTACGGTGGGTTTTGCCATCCATCTCCCATCATCTATGACTTACTTCTATCCATTCTTTTTTTAACTTCTTTGCCCGCTTATGCTCTCACTCCATTCCATTCCGTTGTCCCTAACTTCTTTTCTCATTCAAATTTATTTTTCTTCAAATCAGATGGCTTTTAAAATTGTTCCCCATAATCCGTCATTTCTATAGTGTTTGCTATTAAATCTTCATTTATACAAACGTTTATGTAGAATCATTTTTGAATCTTTATTTATATAAATTTTTATGTAGAATCATTTTAATCCTTCAAATCAAGAAAATATGTCTGTCTCTAATTCATCAACTTTTTGTTTTTTCGACAATGACAAACTTATTTCTTGGTGAAATTATTTTGTAGGCTTTCCTCATTCCACTGCAGATAAATTTTAAAAGAGTTAACGTAACCTAACATCGTCGAAGTCTCGTGCCAACTTACAATCTTGCTCAGTGAATTTTTTTAATTTTCTTTATTTCTTTTTTCCTTTCTTATTTTCTCGTAGCCAAGTCTTCTATTGTTTGAAATTATATCAATAGTGTTTTCAAATGTACTTAAGACATTTTGTAGATGGGTTCATGATCTAGTTTAATATGACAACTACTTTTGATCCCACGCATTGTACTAGATAATAATTCTAAATTTAAAATTTTATTAGATTCAATGTGTATTAATTATAATTTATATATTGATATTTTTTAAAATATTATAGATATTGAACAAAAATAATAATTCACGAAAAATAAGAAAATTTTTATTACAAATATCCTTCAAACATCGAACTAACAAAATGGTAAATAAATAAATAAATAACAGGCTAAAGAAAAATTATAATATTAAAAAAAAGTGAAAAGAATCAATCAAAATTGAAAATTATATCTAAAATTTTAATTTACTACAAAATCTGGACTTCAAATTCCTTTTGTAAATTAATCTGGTTAATGAACATAAAAAAATTATTAATATTAGTAAATCATATAAAAATTACAAAATACATGTATAATAAAACAATTATAATTTAATTCACCAAACAAATAATTCTATAGTGGTGAAGCAAACAAAATATTATCGCACCTTTATATATTAATGTATTGCATGATTGGTTATTTTTAGTATATATTATTTGTAAGGATTATGAGCTTCGATTAAGGAACGTAACTTAATTAAAATATCAAATTATGGAATAAAATATATTTTAGGGAATACTAAGTTAAGGCAAAAATTTTCAAACTAAACATAGAAAGAATTATAGGAAATCTTACCATTTAAAAATATAAAAAAAGTCAAAACTACTATTTGGACTTAATGCCTAAATTTATGAAATAAAAAATTAAATATTTAGCATAAATATATCAATAGCTAAATTTGCATACTCAAATTAGCTATTTATATAATAACTTAACATTTTATACACACACACATGTGTATATATATGTAGAGATAGACACACACACACACACAGAGTTTTTTGTCAATCACAAAAGTAAACAAAACTTCGGTTTAAATCCTATATTTCATTTCTTATTCAATCTCCTATTTCAGTTCATGAATATATAACATGTGTATCAAATATTTTCTTATAAAAATATTTGATTGAAAATCAAATATATGTGGCATAAACATAGCAAGTTGGAATAGGAGATGGAATAAAAAATGAAATAGAGAATCCAAAATGACAAAACATACATAATTGTTGTTCTTAATGACTAAAGGTAACGATAGTTATACTTTACTTCGTAAAATTTTAAAATTCCTTAACATATGCAATCTCAAAATTATTATTTTTTAAAATAAATTAGCCATCATTTTATTTTATTTGACATAAATATGTTACATTAATAGCGCCGTTCATAATCTAATTTGAACCATTAATAAAAACATATCTAGTTAATATGTAAATTATAATTGGATCCATAAAAGTGTAAATATTAAACATATGAAAAGCAATAAAATTGCTTTTGAAAAAATTGATTGAAAATAATTTTTACAAAGAAAGTTCTAAGTTTTAGTGATTAAAACATTAAATTATTATACAAAACATATTTTATTATACTTATATTTATATATAGAAAGATATATATATATATATAGAGAGAGAGAGAGAGAGGGAGGGAGAGCTATAAAATTAAATTCCATACATTCTCAATATTTTGCATACATAAACTAATATATATATGTGTGTGTGTGTGTGTGTGTATTATTTTTTATATAAATGTATTGAGTACTTACCAATATTAGATGTGGAGTTACTAAAAAAATCATTTAAAATAGTATTTTATATTAATCATACAATAACTCATTTATATAGCAAATTATATATGGAAAATATTGAGATGACAAAATGTCATAAAATTAACTTATCCATCCACATCATTGCCATGCAATAAACATTCTTAAAATAGTGTTTAACAGCATTTTACTCTCTCTCTCTCTATATATGTATATATATATATATATATATTAGATTTGTTAGTTTGAGTGTCAACATACAACTTTTGGTGACGGAATGTTTTAGGATGATATGGAGGAATCCAAACAAGTTGTAATTCTTGCTTTTCTTAATAGGGTGCAAGGATGGAAAATTTTAAAACTCATGGCTGCTCAAGTAAGTATACTCTTTGTTTGACATTTCCAATTCTGTCATTTAATTGTTTTGGAAGTATTACATTTTCTGTATGACCGATTTCTATTAAAATGCAAAATGTAGATTAGAATTGGGTTAATTGAGAATTAATTGTAATTATTAAAATTATTGTTACACAATGTACATGTGATCATGTTTCATTGGGAAATGCTTAAATCCAGTCTTCCTTTATTGGGTCAACTTTTATTACTTTTTTGTTATTTAAAAAATATAATTAATTATATTATTAGAGGTATTGACAAATAATTTAATTAATCGAATACTTTAATAATATAATTAATTATATCATTAGATTAAATAATATTAATTCTTGGTGATTTTGACATTGTGGAACAATCATAGTCCATTCAATTTTGGGACCCTAATATATTTAGTCTTGAAGATAATTTATTAGTTTTCCACATGCTCAATCACTAAGTAGTTAATTAGTTATATATTAATTCTATAAATTGTGCCAACCATAAGGGCTCATTTGCTTCGATTGATGTCATTATAATTGATATAGAAGCAAACGGATATGTTCTAAGCCTGTTGGGATAAAATGATTTTATCTTATGTTTGGTTGGTAAGATTGATTATAAAATAAATTAAAATAAAAAAAATGTAACTTCACAATTATAACCTTCTAATTATTTATTTTTTATATTTTTTGTGGATTTTGTTTTCCATGTCGTCTTCTTCATAGTTCCTCCACTATAACACACCCTTCTCTTTCTATTTCTTCTTCCCACTATGTTTGGCTCTTTTTCTTCTTTATCTTTTTTTCTCTTCTCTTTCATTTTCTTAATTGTTTCCTTCCTTCTTTGTTTCCCTTGTTGGAATAGTGTCCCACAAGTCAATGAGATTGGCCTTGTACAAACTATTACCTTTTAAATTAATCTTGAATGATATTCTTTATATGTCCACCTTCATCTTATGCTTTATTATACTTCACTTGCATTTGGATGAAGCCTTTAGATCACCTTAGATTGCGGGACTTGGTTTGGTGATCATGGAATAAATCTCACACGGTCGTGATCTTAAAACTTTCAAGTCATTGAATCTTATGAGATGGGACATCTAAGATTCGGATAGACTTACACTAATGATGCATAAATCCAAGAGTTGGAGATTGCTCCGTTTCATGAGCAATTATATGAGATACGAGTGCATGTTAGTAGGTGTTTGTTAGAGAAGAAGGCATTAAAGACCCATCGGAGAATCCACTAGATAGCCGAAGTGGCAAGTTGATATGGCTAATTCTCCTCTTTACGTTAGTGCATATTATTAGTCCTCTAACCTGAGGACCCATGATAACCTTGTATCCGGTCCTCATACTTTGACTCATCCTTAACCACTTAGAGGGTCTTTCCAATTGAAATTAGATATGAGCTACTTGGCATGGAGGTTTGTAAGATCTAAAATAGAATCCGACTCCTCACTTTTGTGAAGAGCGAGTATATCTCCCATGTGTTCTGTAATGATTGATTTCAAGAAATTCTTGCGCAAGGTGGTGTGATAATTTGGAAAAAGAGTTTTTCAAAGGTAAGATCACACAAATGGATTCGAACATTGAGAATAGAGACATAGTATCGAGGCTAATGGAGAGTTGACAAATATCTTGTCCTAGACCTCTTTCGGGAGATAGGAGATAAAAGGACCATATTTGCATGGCACGCATAGAGCGATGATGATTCTCCAAAATATTCATTTTGGCTAATTAGTTGGACTCCATGGGCTTGAGGTTGGACATTGATCATGGATATTGGATACTCTTTAATTGATGAGATTAATTGAATTGAGTTGACTAGTTTAAAAAGAGTTTTTAACTAGAATGAATATAAGACATTCAAAAGTCACAAGGCATTGTGAGCCCATGTCCAATGAATGATAGAATCTATTGGGTCACATACAAAATTCAATTAGCTTTCTAATTGATGGAAAGAATTTTCTAAGGAGTTAAAAAATAGATCTCTCTATCCTAATGGACAGAATTTTGGTGCCAAATTTGAAGGTCAATTTTTAGCTTGATTGATTTAAAAGTTAATTTGATTAACTAATTTAAGGAGTTAAATTAGATCAATAATTAAGGAGTTAATTATTTGGTGCTATCATGGCCATCAATTGATCAAGTTGACTTAAAGAGTTAAGTTAACAATTAAGCTTAAAGAGTTAAGCTAGTTTGACTTAAAGAGTTAAGTCAAGGCATAATTAATTAAATTAAAGAGTTTAATTTGATTAATTAGGAGAAATGCATTTTTGGAGGGAAGACTCAAATAAAATTTGAGATGGCATCTTAATTAATTTGAAATAAGATTCCAAATGTAATTAAGATGCAAATGAAATTTGGATTCCCTTGCCACCTTGGCATCTTGATCGCTCCCTCCTTCCTTCATGGAATGTGTGATGCCACCTTGGCATTACACAAATCCACATCTATATATAGATATAGCATGGGAGCTGGCCAAAGAGAGAATGTGGTGTGCAAAAGGTGTGAAGAATTAGATTCTTCATTTTTCCCTCCAAAATCAACCCCTTGTGCAAGCTAGCATTTCATGTGTTGAAAGCTTAGTTTTTCTTTCTCCTCCTACCAACATTTTGGCCTCCTTCATCCCTAATTCTCTGGTTCTATTATAGATTATGAATTAGAGAATTAAGGAAGTTTTATTGGTGTGTGGAATATCTCAATAAAGGCAAGACATGTGGCTTGTTCTGTTTCTAGAGAGCTCTCTACGCGAGGTCTAACTTTACGAATTTCTATAGGACGATCCAAATGGCCAATTGATCTGAATTTTTTATTGAAGATTCTAAAAGGTTTTGACTATCTTCATTAATTTTTTCATAATTTTTGTAGATGAATTGGTAGGGCGATTGTTGCTATTCTTCCACTATGCCACAAGCAAATAGAATTTGGAATCGGCGAAGAGTTCACTTGTTTCATTCCAGATTTGCTTATCAAGATAATCCTCTATCTAAATTTGAATCCAAGGCATGATTAGATCACTATAATACTTGTAGGCACTAGTTATTTCATGTTTTAAAATTTTGATTATATATTCTAGTGCCTATCTTGCTTTCAAGTGGTATCGGAGCCTTAATCATGCTTAGATTTGGATTTTGCTTGGTTGATTGATTCATGTGATGGATTGGTTTATATCACCATATTCTTGATTCAACTTATGAATTTTGGAATTTGGGTAATTTGTATGTGGCTCCTTGATTGATGAATTAAAAGCATGCTATTATATGATTTAAGTGTTAATTCATGTAGTTAGTATGTTTTAATTCATAGTGATTAATGTTGAAATGTGCTTTGGCATTAATTGATGTTATATGTTGATATAGCATGTTGGATTATGATTGAAAGAGTTTTGGTCTATTTTGGATCCAATTTGATTGGAATTATGTTGGAGATTTCTTGAAGAATTTGATTATCACTTTTTTCGATTTTTGAAAGCATGTTTGAGCACTTTTATTTCTAGTTTTGAAAAGTGTTTTGAATCTGAAAATTGATCAAAAATGTGTGTTATGATGTTGAGAGCATGTGCTAAAATTGTTGGTGTATAAAAGTTAAGTGGAGAATGGACTTGGCACGCCTTGAACTCCAAAAGCCAAAGCTGCCTGCTCCCCTTAGGCATTGGCCGGGCAGCAAGCTCACGCTGTGCACATGAGCTGCCCAGCCGTGCACTGAGGGCTGCTAGGTAGTCTGGTCTTGGGTGTATTTGGTGAGCTTTAAGTTGTTTTCTCAACTCCTTTAATGCTCAACAAGTTTTTGCACTATACACATTGGTTGTACAAGTATTGTGCTATGCCTCAAAATTTTGTTTGATATATTTGAATGCTTTTGAAAATTGGTTAAAGTTGATCTCCTATTAATGGCATAAGTGCTATTCTTGGTTCAATTATTTGTTTATGAGATGAGCATTTAATTAATGGAATAAATTGTTAATTCTAGATTTATTTGTTGTTCATTTAATTGTTGAATGAATGATGAATGTATGGGGATGATCATGAGTTTTTTAAATTGATTTTATTTATTTCAAATTATTGAAATGGGTTGTATTAAATGGGGCTTGCATGCCTCTTGTTTTATCTTGTAAAAGTTATGAGAGTAGAATTTCTAGGGGTGAGGATTTTCATTTCATGTAAATCTTGCATGGAGCAAGGAGTCCAATGGAGGCATGGTGGCCAATTCAAGACCTATGAATATATGGGATACATTTATGTAATAGTTTAGTTTAATTTAACCCACTTAAAATCAATTGAAGTGATGCACATATGGCTCTAAGTGCATCACTTTGTTAGACTTATGGTCATCCCATTCTAAGAGCATGCTAGGCCATTTACTTATTTACATTTTTTGTATCATATTGATGTGTGAGATGCATGATTAGGATATAAAAAACCTAAATAAGAAGATAAAATGATGAAATTTTTGCAAGCAAAAACCTCCACTTAGAACGTCTAAGTAATTTCAATATTAAGTCAAAATGGATACAAATTGAAAGAGTTTTAATTAATTCAAGCCTTCCACCAATAGTGTATGCCATGATGTTGTTATCAATTTTGTGTGATGGTACTCAGTCACGTGGGACACACTTTGGAGAAAAGCTGTGAGCATATACTTAACATGAGATGCACCTTTGACTTGGGAACCCTCACGCATTGGCACTCGATCACAGGGGATGTCGTGAAGCCATCTTGAAATAAAGTTTGATTGGTGGTTTTGACTTAACACTTAGTAGTATAGATGGAGCATGGTAATATGGGTCTATATGAAAAGTGAGGCAAAATATATTAAGAGTTGCATAAGATGCAATTAGCAAAAGTTGCTTACCCTTTGATTGCTTGTGGATGGCATTTGATCACGAGGGTCCATTAGCAAGTCATTGGGGTATTAATTCTTACTAGGAAATGTGATTTCCCGAATTCTTCTTGGGGGGTGAAGGATTTGATAAAATAGTGGAAGAAAAACATGCTTGAAAGACCATAAACATATTTTATTATCAAACTCAATCACAAGCCAATTCTCTTTTTTTTTTCCTCATGTAGATTTTTGAAATCGTCAACAAACAAATGGCTAAAAATCCACTCGCAAGCATTTTGATAACTAATAAACTCATCGGGCCTAACTTCTAAGATTGGTTGAGAAATCTTAAGACAATTCTTGACTCTGATAAGAGGACATATATTCTTGGCTAAAGTCTATCGGATACTTTGGGTAATGATGCAACCAATGAGGTTCGTGAAGTGTTCACAAGATTTGTGGATGATGATCTACAAGTTAGATGTTTCATGTTGGCATCCATGACTAATGAGCTCCAAAAGACTAATGAGCACATGAAACATGCTTTTGAGATCTACATGCACCTACAAGAGTTGTATGGTGTTCAAACAAGACATGAAAGGTTTTGTCTAAGTAGCTTTTTAGGAAAAAGGATAAGTCAAGGGGCAATGTCCATGATCACGGGCTTAAGATGATTGGACTCATCGAAAAGCTTGGACAACTTGACGTGATCATGGATAATAACCTTTGCGTAGATTTGATCCTCCAAACGTTGCCACCCTTGTTTGACCGATTCATTGTGAACTTTAACATACCTAAGCAAATAGTTATGATCAACAAATTGGTGAACATGTTAATGACCTTAGAGGTAATAATGAGAAAAGAAAAACCTCTTATGATGGCATATTTCTCCAAGTCGAAGAGTTCTAGGGGCCCTAGAAAGGGAGGTAAGAGGAAGAAGAGTTCTTCCTTGAAAGGGAAGCAACCCGAAAAGAGTTTCAAAAAAGTTAAGAAGAAGGCTAAAACTGATGCAAATTGCTTTGATTGTAGTGAAAAAGGTTATTGGAAAAGAAACTACAAAGTTTACCTAACTACTCTTGAGAAGGGTATGTTTTTTTTTAAGGTGCATTTGATGACTAATTTTTTCTCATGGGTATTTGATACCGTATATGGTTCTCATCTCTGTAACTCTTTATAGGGGATGAAAAGAAAAAGGAGTCTACATAAAAGGGATATGATCCTCCACTTTGGAAATGGAGTAAGAGTTGTGGTTGATGTCCAAGGCATAGTAACACTAGACTTAGGAAATTCTTGTATTGTTCTTGATCTAATTTACAATGTAGCTAATCTTGTTAAGAACATTGTTTCAATTCTTATTTTGGATAATGAAGGATTTGATTTTTCAATATCAAATAGGAAGTTGAAAGCATTGAGGAATGTTTCCTTAATTGCACAAAGTATATTAGTTAATAGATTATACATGCTTGATTTTTCCACTCCTTTAATGCATGCTCAAACAAATAAAAAAAGGCTTGATATCCAAGAAAATGTTATTCTGTGGCAGGCAAGAATTGGCCATATCTCTAAGAATAGGATGAGCAAGTTGGAAGCTCTCAAAGTACTAAAAGTCAGTGGCATTGAGGACCTTTCCACTTGTGAATCTTGCTTAAAGGGAAAAATGACAAAGGCTCCATTTGTGGGACAAATAGAGCGATCCACAAGTCTTTCAAATTTGATCTACATGGACATTTATGGACCACTAAGAGTTAGTAGCAGAGGTGGCTATTCTTACTTCATCACTTTCACTAATGACCAAGTTGGTACGAACATGTGTATCTTATAAAGTACAAGTTTGAGGCCTTTGGAAACTTCAAGAGTATAAGAATGAAGTAAAAAAGTATAAATAACTTAGTATTAAAGCTCTTTGATCAAATCGAGGGGGAGAATACTTTAGTGATGAGTTCTTGGATTATCTTAAAGAGAATGGGATTCTCCCTCAATGGATTCCAACCGACATACCCCAACCTAATGGAATAGCCAAGAGAAGAAATTATACCTTGTTAGACATGGTACGTTCTATTATGAGTTTATCTGATGTACCCATATTTTTTTGGGGATATACCTTAGAAACGGTTGTGAGGTTACTAAATGTAGTACCTTCAAAGTCAGTGCCAAAAATCCCATATGAGATATAACATGACAAAGCACCCTCTTACCACTATCTAAAGGTTTGGGGATCTCCCACCTACGTGAGACGTACAATGAGGGATAAATTGGATAATAAATCCACTTTGTACAAGTTTGTAGGATACCCAAGAAAGTCTATGGGCTATTATTTCTATGATCCCTTAGAATAAAACGTGTTTGTATTGAGGAACACCCACTTTTTGGAAAAGAAATTTCTATTGGATAGAAAAGGCATTGTTATTGAGCTTGATGAAGTTCAAGATGATTAATAAATCTCACAAGATGTGGAAATAATAGAATTGTAAAAACCTAGTACGCAACCTCTGAAAAGGTTAGACTAAATCAAGAAGCAACCTAAAAGTTTTAGATTCTTTCATGAGATGGGTTAATCAGATGAGGTTCCGAAGACCTATGAGAAAGCTATGTCGGACATAAATTCAGGATGTTGGCTGATGTTATGAGATCTGAAATGAACTCCATGTACTCAAAGAAAGTATAGACTTTGGTAGAACCGCCAAAAAGAATAGTTTCTGTTAGTTGCAAGTGGATCTATAAGCGAAAGCTTGGGGTAGATGGAGAAGTAGTGACTTTTAATGTGCGACTAGTGGTAAAAGGTTACACTCAAAGACCCGATATCGATTTCAAGGAAACTTTTTCACCGATCGCTATGCCTAAGTCCATTCCGATCTTACTAACCATAGCTGTATATTATGACTATGAGATATGGCAAATGGATGTGAAAATTGCTTTACTCAATGGTGACATTGAAGAAGAAATTTATGTGGAGCAACCACAAGGTTTTACATCCAAAGGGAGTGAACAAAAGGTTTTCAAGCTCCAAAGTTCCATCTATAAACTCAAATAGGCATCCTGAAGTTGGAACATATGTTTTGACAAAATAGTCAAATCATGTGGCTTTGTAAAAGATGTGTATGAGCCATGTGTGTACAAAAAGGTTTGTGGGAGTTCAGTATAGTTTATTGTACTTTATGTTAATGACATCCTTTTCATTGGGAATGAGTTAGGAATGTTATAGTGTACTAAAGCATGGTTATCTACACAGTTCTCCATGAAGGATTTGGGAGAAGCATTCTATGTATTAGGAATACCTATCTATAGAGATAGATTGAGGAGGATGATAGGGCTTTTCCAAATCCCGCACATTAACAAGATAGTAAACAGATTTAGTATGAAAGAATCTAAGAAAGGGTTCTTTCCTATAGGACATGACATTCATCTCTCCAAGTCTATGGCCCTCAAGATTGAGGAGAAACAAAGAATGTCCCATATACTCTATGCCTCTGCTATAGGGAACATAATGTATGTAGTTCAATGTATTAGACCAGATATGGCACACTTACTAAGTGTTACGAGTAGGTTCTAATCTAACCCCGATGAGAGTCATTATATGGCTGTAAAAATAATTCTTAAGTACTTGAGAAGAATTAAGGACTTATTTTTAGTGTACGACAATGGAGAATTGAAACTTGAAGGGTTTTCGGATTTTAGTTTCCAATTTGATGTAGATGACCTCAAATCCACTTCTGGATTTGTATTTTAACTCAATCGTGGTGCAAAAAATTGGAAACATTCCAAATAAGATGCCAAGACTGACTCTACCAAAGAGGCAGAGTATATTGCAGCTTCGAAAGCTGTAAAGGAAGGTATTTGGATGAAAAACTTCATTTAAGAGTTGAATGTAGTGCCTAACATTATTGAGCCAGTTGTTGTCTTTTGTGACAACAACGGGGTGGTAGCACAAGCTATAGAGCCAAGATCTCATCAGCGATCTAAGCACATACTGAGATGATATCATTTGATCAGGAAAATCATTGATAGAGGTGACATTCACGTGGAAAGAGTTACCTTAGAAGAGAACATAGTAGATTTATTGACTAAACTTGTATCACAGAAGGTCTTTGAAGGATATCTTGAGAAGATGAGTCTTAGGGCCATGAGATATTGGCTTTTGGGCAAGTGGGAGATTTTTGGAATAGTGCCCTAAAGTCAATGAGATTAGCCTTATATAAACTATTACCTTATAAAGCAATATTGATTTAATAATATTCTTTATATGGCCACCTTTATCTCATGCTTTATTATACTTCACTTGTATTTAGATAAAGCCCTTAGATCACCTTAGATTGCAGGACTTGGTTTGGTGACCACGGAATAAATCTCACACAATCATGATCTTAAAACTTTCAAGTCATAGGATCTTATAAGGTGAGACATCTAAAATCCGAATAGACTTGCACTAATGATGCATAAATCTGAGAATTGGAGATTGCTTTGTTCCATGAGAAACTGTATAAGATACGAGTGTATGTTAGTGGGTGCTTGTTAGATAATAAGGTACTGAAGACCCACCAGAGAATCCATTAGATAGCCGAAGTGGCAAGTCGATAGTGGCTAATTCTTCTGCTTATGCTAGTACATATTATTAGTCCTCTAACTTGAGGATCCATACTAACCTTATGTTCGATCTTCATGCTTTTACTCATTCTTGACCATTTAGTGGGTTTTTTAGGTTGGGATTGGGTATGAACTATTTGGCATGGAGGTTTGTGAGATCCAAGATGGAACCTAACTCCTTGCTTTTATGAAGAGCGAGTATATCCCTTAGGTGTTTTGTAATGATTAATTCTAAGAAATTCTTGCGCAAGGTGGTGTGACAATTTGGAGAAAGAGTCTTTTAAAGGTGAGGTCATATAAATGGATTCGAACATTGAGAATAGAAACATAGTATCGAGGTTAATAAGGAGCCGACAAATATCTTGCCCTAGGCCTCTTTTGGGAGATAAAAGACGGAAGAACTATATTTGCATGGCACGCATAGAGTGTTGATGGTTTTTTAGAATATTCATTTTAGCCAATTAGTCAGGCTCAATGGCTTGAGGTTGGATATAGATCATGGAGATTGAGTACTCTTTAATTAATGAAATTAATTGAATTGAGTTGACTAGTTTAAAAGAAGTTTTTAACTAGAATGAATATAAGATATTCAAAAGTCACAAGGCATTATGAGCCCATGTCTAATAAATGGTAGAACCTATTGGGTCACATAAAAATTTAACTAACTTCCTAATTGATGGAGAGAATTTTCTAAGGAGTTAGAAAACAGATCTCTCTATCCTAATGGACCGAATTTTGGTGCCAAATTTAAAGGTTAATTTTTGGCTCGATTGATTTAAAAGTTAAATTGATCAACTAATTTAAGGAATTAAATTAGATCAACAATTAAGGAATTAACTATTTGATGCCAACATGACCATCAATTAGTCAAGTTGACTTAAAAAGTTAAGTTAACAATTAAACTTAAAGAGTTAAGCTAATCTGACTTAGAGAGTTAAGTCAAAGCATAATTACTTAAATTAAAGAGTTTAATTTGATTGATTAGGAGGAATGCATTTTTGGAGGGAAAACTCAAATGAGATTTGAGATGGCATCTTAATTAATTTGAAATGAGATTCCAAATATAATTAAGATGTAAATGAAATTTGAATTCCCTTACCACCTTGGCATCTTGACTGCCCCCTCCCCTCTTCATGGAACGTGTGATGCCACCTTGGCATCACACAAATTCACATCTATATATAGATATAGCATAGGAGCTGGCCAAAGAGGGAATGTGGTGTGCAAAAGATGTGAAGAATTAGATTCTTCATTTTTCCCTTCAAAATCAACCCCTTGTGCAAGCTAGCATTTCATGTGTTAAAGACTTAACTTTTCTTCCTCTTCCTACCAAAATTTTGGCCTCCTTCATCCCCAATTATTTGGTTCTATTTTAGCTTATGAATTATATAATTATGGAAGTTTTATTGGTGTGTGGACTATCTCAATAGAGGCAAGACGCATAGCTTGCTCTGTTTCTAGAGAGCTCTTTGCGCGAGGTTCGACTTTATGAATTTTTTTAGGATAATTCAAATGGCCAATTGATTTGAATTTTTGAATAAATATTCTTAAAGGTATTTTATATCTTCAGTAATGGTTTTGGAATTTTTGAAGGTGATTTGGTAGGGAAATTGTTGCTATTCTTCCGCTGTGCCGCGAGCAGACAAAATCTAGAATCAGTGAAGAGTTCACTTGTTTCATTCTGAATTGTCTTATCAAGGTAATTCTCTATCTAAATATGAATCCCAGGCATGATTAGATCCCTATAATGCTTGTAGGCACTAGTTATTTTATGTTTTAATGTTTTGATTATTGATCCTAGTGCCTATTTTTGCTTTCATCCCTAAGATAGAAAATTGCCACGCCACCCAACACCGCCCTTTCTCCATATTTGAGATTAATCACTTCACTTTCTCCCTTATTTCCTCATCTTCTTCAACCGAAAAAAGGGAGGAGAAGGAGAATAACAGCAACATCACTTGTTGTCTTCATCATGAAGTGTTTCTGAAGGAGTTGAAGACATCAAAATTTGAGATATGGTGAAGGTCCAAGAGCTCCAAGTATAAATCATCATCATGAAAATTTTATTGTCATCATGAGACATGAGCGCCTACTAGTCTGCCTCTTTGAAGTTATCTTTTAGGCTTGGTTAATTATTGGGTTTGGTAGGATTGGCATGCTAAAAATAAATTTTGCTTAAGGGTAATTTAGTCTTTTCGCATCCTATCCAACCCAGAGAAAACATATCAGGCCTCTCCTCCCCTTATCTATATTCTAAACTTAACAATGAATTATATCGAGCCCATGATTTATCACAGACTCTCTATCAAACAAAAAATCAAGGTTGATTGTGCAACCATCAAACACAATCATATAAAGCAAACAAGCCCTAAATATATTTCATATTCTTTTCATAACAAACGACATGAAACATTTTAATATGCATAATGTTGAAAATTTTATGTGTGCGGGGACTGTGTGTGACAATTGCTAGTTATTATTAAAAAAAAGCCTCTGTGTCTATAATAGAAGTTATGATATCAAATTTTAAATTTACCAAATTTGTCCTTGTACTTATCATGTACATTTAGTAAAATTTATATGTTCAAATAATCATAATGTATTTAAAAAGTTTCCTTGTATTGATGTAATTGAGAGAAAAGAAAAATAGAAAAGAAAAGAAAAATAAGTGGAGTATAAGAAACAAAGAGAAGTTTTTACTTTTTGGATGTTGATGTTGTTTCGAAATAGAGCAAGGTTTTTTTTAGAAAGCAACAATTTTTTGATTTTTTTTTCTAGAATGTATGTAGAGAGGTCTTATTTTCTAAAAAGTTCTTCAATTTTAAGAAATTTTGCGAACGATTTCTCCCCTTGAGTTTTCTTTGGGATTCGGTATGTATAGTTTTTAGTTTTAATGAACTTAGGTCCATTACCTCTTTTTATGGGCTTCACTTGTCCTTTAGGCCCTCTAACCCTTTTATTTAGTTAATTAACTCTAGATTTCATGTCATTTTTAATCAATATACCAAATTATTCTTATAGTCAATTTTCAAAAGTATCTTCAAGCCCCCTATTTTTTATGATAAAATCTCATTTTCATATAAAAAATATAACATAAGTTTTATTTTGATTTTTATCTTATGTTAATTCATAAATTCAATTTGATTAATTATTGTGAGTAGAATCAATTGCATGTATTAGGAGACTTGGTGAAGTTTAATGTAGCATTCACCTAAGAATTGAAAGTATGAGATAGACTATGATCCAAAAATAAAACCAAAATAAGAAAAAATTTAACTAGTTATCCCCATCCCAAGGATCTATCAACATGCCTTAAGTTACGATTTAAAAGGTGAAAAATTACCTTTGAAAAAGGAATCAAAGGAATAAAGATCTTCCAATAGACACCTCCAAATCAAGATCAACTAGTTTCTCTTCCTTGATCCAATTTCTCCACACCAAGGCCTCAAAAAATCGGAAACTTTTTCACACAATACCACCTCCAATACAACCACTCAATGGCCAAGAATTAGGTAGAAAATAGCTTCAAAAACAGCCCAAAGAAGCTTCAAATTTTGGACACTAGAAAGGTTCAATCACCAATTCTAAGCTTCCTAAGTGTGAGGTCTCTAATGTGTAGTCCACACACCTAGGAAGGTCTCTCAATCCACATACTCTTGGCTAGAGAAGAGAGGAGGAAGAAGATGATGAAGGGTGGCCGTTTTGACAAGATGAGAGAGGGAGGAGGGAATTAGGAGGTAGTTACTCAATATATGAATTGGCTACCTTTCGGAGAGAAAAAAAACAAGAGCATGAATCATCCCCTTATAGCTGGCCATCTGATCTATTTATAGGAGAGGATGAAAGCCTTTGCTCACATGTGCCAACTTGCTAGATTCCTATCTAGCTTGAATTTGCATTTTAATTTTCTAAATTAAAAATGTCAACTCACATAATTCAATTGGACTCTTCCATTTGATTTCCCTCCAAAATTTGAATTCCTTATTCAATTAAATTAATTGATTGAATTAACTCTTTAATTTAATTAATTTAACTTAACTCTTTAAGTTAATTGAGCTAACTTAACTCCCTACGTTAACTTTGATTAATTAAAATGTCATATGGCACCAATTAAATTAATACCTTAATCTAATTGACCTAATTTAACTCCTTAAATTATTTTGATTAATTTAACACTTAAATTAATCAAGCCAAAATGACCAATTGATAATTAGTCAACTTGTTTTCTCTCCTTAGGCAAAAACACCTACTAGGTAATTTTCTAACTCCTTAAAAAATTCCTCTTATCAAATAAGAGTTTCTTTAGGCTTTTATGTGTGATCTATTATGTTCATCCATTCAATTGACATGGGCTCACAACTCATTGTGATATTTTGAATATTAAAATATTTGAATTAATTTAAACTCATTTAAACTAAACAATCTATCAATTAATCTCTATTAATTGAAGAGTACCTAATCTCCATAGTCGATATCTAGCAACAAACCCATGGAGCCCAACTAATTGGAGAATGAATTATATCTTGATGAACCATTATGGCTTACACCTACCATACAAATACAATCCTTTCCTTTTCTATCTCCTGAAACAAGTCCAGGGCAAGATATTTATCGGCTCCCTAATAGCCTTAATGACCATATCTCTATATTTAATGTTCGATTCCACTTTACGAACTCAACTTTGAAAAATACCTTTTCTAAATTTTTATACTATCTTGCGTAAGGATTTCTTGAAATCGATCATTATAGAATACATAATAGATGCACTTGTTCTTCACAACAATGAGGAAACGGATCTTATTTTCGATCTCACAAACTTCTATGTTTAAGTAGCTCATGCCCAATCTAAAACCCGGATGACCAGCTACATGGTCAAGGCAAAGTTAAAGCATGAGGTCTTAAACACAAGTTTAATATAGAACTATCACAAGCTTTGAGAATTCTTCACTATCGACTCATTTCTATGGCTATCTAGTGGATTCTTTGGATGAGCTTTTAGTGAACTTATTCTCTAACAAGCACTCACTATCATGCATCCATGTCTAACATAGATTGCCCATGAAATGAGGTAATATCTAGCCTCTTAAAGTTGAATTGTTAGTGCAAGTCTATCTGAATCTTAGATGTCTCTTCTCATAAGATTCTATAACTTAGAATATTTAAAATCGTGACCTTCGAGACTTATTTCATGATCACCATCATATATATGACCAAGTCCTGTACTCTTTTATGATTTAAAAACTTCAACCAAATACAAGTGAAGAATATAAAGTACAAGATGAAGATGACTATTTTATACAATATCATTTAATTGAGATTATCTCATAATTGGAGTAGTATTTACATGCCAATCCTAATTGGCTATAGGGCACTGTTCCAACAGTAGCCCACTTGCCCTAAAGTCAATTCCTTATAGCCTTTAAGCCATCTTTTCATGATGTCCTTCAAAGACCTTATGTGATAGGGTTTTTAGTTAATGAATTTGCTATATTCTCTTCCAAGGCTACCATCTCCACTTGGATATCACCTCTATTAATGATCTCATAGATCAAATGATAATGCCTCAAAATGTCCTTGGATTGCTGATAAGATCTTAGTTCATTTGCTTGTGCAATGGCTCCATTATTGTCACAAAAGATAACTACTGGCTTTGCAATAATGCTAGGCACTATATCCAAACACCTTCTTTTGCAGTTTTCAAAGCGGCAATATATTTTATCTTAATGGTGGAATCGGCCGTAGTATCATTTTTGGAACTCTTCCAAATCATGATATCACCATTAAGGTAAAATATAAATCTTGAGGTGGATTTAAGGTCATTTTCATCGGATTGGAAGCTAAAAGCTGAAAACTTTTCAAGTGACGATTCTCTATTGCACTATACCAAAAATAAATCTTTAGTTCTTCTTAAGTACTTCACATTTACTTTGATGACAATCTAGTGACTTTCATTGGAATTAGATTACAAATGGCTTGTAATGCTTAGAGCGTGTGCTATATCTAGTTTAGTACATTAAATGACATACATTATGCTCCCTATGGTGGATGCATAAAGTTTGTGGCATATTCTTTCTCTCTCAACTTCAATCTTAGGGGCCATAAACTTAGAGAGATGAAAACCATGTCCCATGGGAAGCAATCCCTTCTTGGATTCTTTTATACTAAATCTCTTTAGTATCTTGTCAATGTATGCTATTTGGGAGAGCCCTAATAACCTTTTTGATCTATCTCTATAGATCTAAATTCTTAATATGTAATATGTCTTTCCCAAATATTTCATAGAGAATTGTGAGGATAACCATAGTTTAATACACTCTAACCATTCTCTCTCATTCCTAATGAAAAGAATGCTATTGACACAAAGCACAATAAACTGGATAAAACTCCCACTAGCCTTTTAATACACATATGGTTCATACATATTTTTAACAAAGCCAAATAATTTGATTATCTTATCAAAATGTATGTTTCAACTTTGGGCTGCTTGTTTTAGTCCATAAATGAACCTTTGGAGTTTGCAAACTTTTTACTCACTTCATTAAGATATAAAACCTTGTGGTTGCTCCATATAGATTTCTTCTTCATTATTTCCATTGAGAAAGTAGTCTTTACATCAATTTGCCAAATTTTATAATCATAATAAGCGACTATGACAAGCATAGTCCTAATGGACTTAGGCATTGCGACTGATGAAAAAGGTTTCCTCAAAGTCAATATCAAGTCTTTGAGTATAACCTTCTGCTACTAATCTAGCCTTAAAGGTCGTTACCTCTCCATTAACTCTTAGCTTACGCTTGTAGATCCATTGCAACCAATCAGTACTATATGCTTTGGTAGATCTACTAAAGTCTATACTTTGTTAGATTACATAAAGTCTATTTTAGATTTCATGACCTCAACACAATGACCCTATTCTATTTTTGTTATAGCTTCTTCATAGGTCTTTAGATCACTATACATTTGCCCTATCTTGTGTAAGAATCCAAACATTTCAGTTTGCTTCTTGATTTGGTCCGACCTTCTAAGAGGTTGTATGTTAAGCTTAGGATGCTTTTTTATTTTTATAACTTGTGGAATAATATGATCATCTTGAACTTTATCAAATTCAATGACAACACCTTTTCTAAAAAGGTGGCATTCCTAGAAACAAACACCTTTTATTTTGAGGAATCATAAAAATAATAACCCAGAGACTATTTGGGTATTCCACAAACTTGCACAAAGTGGATCTCGCATCCAACTTGTCTCCTACTACTGTCTTAATGTATGAAGGAGACCCCAAAACTTTTAAATAAGAATAAAAGGGTGCTTTGCAATACCACATCTCATATGGTGACTATGACATTGACTTTTAAGGTATTAGGTTAAGTATCTTCACTGTCGATTCTAAGGCAAATCTCTATGAGAAGATAGACATATCAGTGAAGCTCATCATGGAATGCACTATGTCCAACAAGGTGCAATTTTTCCTCTTGGCTACTCCTTTATGTTAGGATGTGCCAAGTGGACTCCATTGTGAGAGTATCTCATTCTCTTTTAGACATCCCTAGAACTTGATACTTTAGTATTCCCTTCCTCGATACAATCAAAGAGTTTAATACCAAGTCTTTGATGCTTTTCTATTTTATTCTTACACTCTTTGAACCTTTCAAAAACTTTGGAGTGGTACTTTATTGATACAAATGTCCAAATCAAGTGTGATCATTGGTGAATGTGATTAAGTAGGAATAGCCTCCTCTTGCACTAAATTTTAGTGGTGCACATACGTCCGTATGGATCTAATCCAAAGGACTTATGGAATGCTCCATTTATCCTACAAAAGAAGTCTTGGTCATTTTTCCTTTTAAACAGGATTTATAAGTAGGAAGATCCTCTATGCCACTAACATTAAGTGCTTTAAAGGCTTCTATCTTGTTCATTTTATTCTTGAAAATATATCCAAGTCTTACATGCCAAAGATAGGCATTTTCTTGGTTATCTAACTTTGTTTTGTTGCTTTGAATGTGTATAAGTGAAGGTTGAATCTAATATGCATAATCTATTATTTAAAGTACCAAATGCAATTAAACAACCTTTCTTTATTGCTTTCAATTTTCCATCACTAATTGAAAAATCATATCCTTCATAATCTAGGATAGGAATTAATATGGGATAGCCTAATAGGCCCATCCCAATATTTATCGACCCCAGAGAGTGTTTCCAGCCCACTTCACATTTGAAGCCCAACTGCATTTTCAGGCCCGCCCAGGCTGTCGAACATTGCTTTTTTGCCTATGTAGTAGCTGGAGCTAAGTCACTCGTCCATAACCATTAGGTCGAGTAAATGGTTCTCAACCCTACCCGATGGGAGGCTTCAAGCTGCCTAGTCTATTTAGCTATTTCTCTGGTGGACCAGTTACTATGGTTGATCACCATGGACTAGAGTGCTCACTTCAATGTTAAATTGTATTCCTATCGCATTTAATGCTTTGACAATTAGGGTGTCTCCACATTAATAGTGCATGCCGCCCCAGTACCATCTCTACCACCAACTCTGTTAGGAGACACACCTCCAGAGTACTACTCTCCCAGAAACGTAGGAGATGATGTCACCTAAAATAGTATAAGAATGAGAAATGACCTATAGCTCCCAAGCAAGGACAAAAGTCCTCTACACTTGATAGGGGCATTTTAGATATATCATCTACTTAAAGAAGGCTATAAATACCCCATTACCAGCCATCCTCTAAGTATGCCACTTTTACTATATACTTTTACTCTGCTACGTGATTCTCTTACTCGACCAGTGCTAACTTGAGCATTGAAGTACCTTAGTTGGGGGCATCTCAACTAGTTTGATGTTTGCTAGTGGTTGCAGATCACAGCCTAAGAAGATATTACTGTTGGATCATTTGACCACCTAGGTTGAATTAGCCCAAACACAATCGCATTTTGTAAAATAGCTTTCAACCTTATCATTTTGGCACCGTTTGTGGTAAACTTGAGATTGCAACCGAAAGTTGATAAACACCAAGTGAGCCATATCTAAGAGGGAGAAAAATAGAATGATAATATCTCCTTCTCCCCCTCAACCTTAACAAGGATCACATGCCCCAAGCTTCAACGCCCTACTAAAGTAAGTTGTTATCCTAACCAAGCTTCAGCTAATGCAACTAATAAGTGAACAAATTTTTGCCTAAATTTCTACTCAGGTTTTTGTGGCACTGAATAGGCGCACAACTATGCCCACCCTAGTTGGTAGTGCAACTCTACAACCACAACCGCCACCGTCACCACCACCACTAGAAAAAAGGTCCTTTCAAGATAGTTGTGGTTGCCCAGAGTCCAAGCACCTGCCAACTAGGTGAGAAGCTAGCCCCAGGTGCTTCTATGGAAAAAGAGGGCGACCAGAGCCAAGGAAATAGATTGGTAATTCTATAAACTATTATTTTTGACCTAATTGAGCCCCGCAGCGTGATAGGGTCGAATGTTCAAAATTGGATCAGTGTGAAAAGATCAGCAAATTAGTGGATCATACGACCTAGCCCATTTGAGCCCTATAGCATAAGGCCCCAGTTTGACCATAACATGACCTAAGCAGATTGGGAAGAGTAGGAAGAAGTTTTCACTAAGTGCAGTAGTTGAATAGACGCCTTAATAAGATCTCAAGGAAAAACACTCTAAGGATCCCCAACCTCGAGGGTCTCAGAGATCTCATCATGAAAAAGGGCCACCATTCACATAGGAGATAATCGAGGAGCACATCATTGTCGATGCAAAGGTCTCAATCAAACTCCCATGGTATGATGGCTCAATCAATCCCAATGAGCATTTGATGCAACTACGCGGACATAATAAATACATACACACGAAGATGCTAGTTACCACTTTTTAGGGTATTGCACTTGATTGGTTTGTCAAGCTTGAACCATCGTTGATATACTCCTACAACCAGTTATATGATAAGTTCCTACACCAATTCGCTAGTTAACGAAAGATGGAAGCTCTTTACCTATTTCCACACAATCAAGCAGAATGAGGAAAAGTCCCTCCGTGACTTTTTTACTAGGTTCAACACGGAGGTGCTGAAGATTAACAACCCCAGGATTAAGTTCTTGATCGATATGTATTTCTTGGGGCTTTGACACAAAGAATGCGCGAATTCTTTGGTGCAGAAATGCCCACGATCGATGAAAGAATTTCTCAACTTAGCAGAGAGATATATGACCCAGGAGAAAATGAGTAAATTGAAATTTAAAAACCCTAAGGTCAAGAAAAAGAAAAACAAAGAGAAAGATAACCAGAAGCAGAGTAAGGGTTGTTGATTTCTAATAAAACACTTCCACGATTACACTCTATTGAACTACATGAGGAAGGAGGTGTTGTTCATAATCTAGCACGATAACCTTCTTAAGAAACCAAGAAAGCTCACTAATGCAGAGATAATGAAAAAATTAAAGAAATATTACCATTTTCACAAGCAAAGGGAGCATAACACAAAGGATTACTTCAATCTTCATGATGAAATTGAGAGGCCGATCAGGTAAGGCCATCTCAAATAATATATTGTTGAAGGCACCAAAATCGAAGGGGGTAGAATCAACCAGACTTCTCGTAGAGAAAGGTCAGTTAGTTTGAGGAGAGATAATAAAGGAAAGAAACCCACCTAGGATAATTGCCCACCCATTTGAGGTGTAACTGACATGATTGCAAGGGTCATACTGGGGGGACTCAAAATTGGTGATGAGACAATCGCAGAGGAGGCTAGAGTCGACCAAGGCCTTCCCAATCAAAATAATGTTTCATTTATCCGCTAATGCAGAGCCCATCTCTTTCATTGATAATGACCTAGCCTACCTTGAAGGAAAAAACATCGACCATAAAGCTAATTATCCCATGGTGGTCTACATTGAGATTGCCAACTTTGAAGTGAGAAAGGTTCTGGTCGACAATGGCAGCTCTTCCAACATCATCTTTCTCTTAACACTTAAAAGGATAAACTTGTGCCAGTTGAAATTTGAGCATGTGCGTATCTCTCTAGTCAGATTTGAGGGGTTAGAAATCATACCAGAAGGCTCCATCAACCTCTCTACATCATTTGGGGAGGCACCCCATAGAAGGATACTGATGAGAAACTATATAGTCGTTGACCCTCTATTTGCTTATAATGTTATAATTGGTCGATCAGCTCTTAATGATTTTTGAGCCATTGTATTAATTTATCGTATGAAAATCAAATTCCTGACTTCAGTAGACACGGGTGACTTACTAAGCAACATCAAGAAGACTGGCGATGTTACACCATTTTGGTCATGTCGAGCAGGTAGAAGACTTGATCGTAGTTGAAGAGCTTGGCAGATGCCCCTATAGCGGAATCTAAGGAGAGCTAGGCTAACAAAAAGAGAAAGCTGAAAGATACCTAAGTGGAGCCCATCGGGGAGTTTAAAATGGTCAAGTTAGAGCCTAGGAACATCGATAAGACCACCAAGATCAAAATAGATATAGGCCCCCACATAAAATATTTGATGGTTAATTTTCTATAGAGAAATATCGACATCTTTACCTAGAAGGCATCCGACATCTAGGAAATCAACTCTAGTGTGATCATTCACCATCTCAATGTTAACCTCCCAAATGAGCCGGTCAAGCAAAAGATGAGAACCTTCAATACTAAGAGGAGCCAGATCATCGAGGAAGAAATCAATAAACTCTTAGATGCAGCTACATTGTAGAAATTCAATACCCATCTTGGTTTTGTAATGTTGTACTCATTCCCAAGAATGAAGGATAATGACGTATGTGTAATAATTTCATCGATTTGAATAAAGCTTACACTAAGGATCATTACCCGCGCCTCGCATAGATTTATTAGTAGATTTCATGCCTGGTTGTGAACTGTTGAGTATGATGGATGTATTCCAAGGGTATCACCAGATATTCATGGCCTCCGAGGATAGGGACAAAACCTATTTTGTAGTCCCTATTAGAGTTTATTATTTTTTTGTCATGCCCTTCAAACTCAAAAATGCTATAACAACCTACCAAAGGCTAGTCAATTTTATGTTCAAGAATGAGATTAGCAAGTCTATAGAGGTTTATGTTGATAACATGATTGTTAAAATAGAAAAGGCCAAAAACCATCTGCTCGACGTCAACCATACCTTCGCCATATTGCGAGCATTTAGCTGAAGTTGAATTTAAATAAATATATATTCGGCGTTTGATGAGGTAAGTTCTTAGGTTATATGGTCAATCAAAGGGGCATTGAAACTAATTCGTAGAAAATTCAAGTCATATTAGACATTACTCTACCTTGAATGGTCAGAGATGTACAACGGTTGGTTAGGAGGATTATAGCCTATGGAAGATTCATCGCCCGTTTGGTCGACAGAAGCCTATCTTTCTTTAAGATTCTCAAAAATGCCAAGAAATTAGATTTTCAATGGAACGAGCAGTGTGATCGGGCTCTAATTGAATTAAAGTACTACACATCTATTTGGCGATCTCCAAAGCGTTGATCAGCTTAGTTTTAGTTTTGACCAAGGACAAAAATGATTGACCAATTTATTATTGCAGTAAGGTACTCCAAGGATAGAAATATCACTACTTGGAGATCGAGAAGTTTGCCCTGGCATTAGTCACTGCAACTCAAAAGCTGCGACCATACTTCCAGTCCCATACAATAACAGTACTGACAAACTAGCTATTAAAATAAGTACTCTCGAAGCCAAACATGTCAAGGAGATTAAAAAAATGGGCCATTGAGTTAGGAGAGTTTGATATTACCTTTCAACCTAGAACAACCATCAAAGTATAGGTTTTGGCTGACTTTATTGCCAAATGGGTTGATTTCCCCGAAAAGAGTAGCAAAACTCCTTTTGTTTGGACTTTACACATTGATAGATCTTCAACTATGTCAGGAAGGGGAGTAAAAGTGGCTCTCCACCCCTCATCGATAGAAGAATATGATTTTATCAACAAACTTGATTATGCAGTCATTAATAACGAAGCTGAGTATGAGGCCCTCATTATAGGGATAAGGATGGCACTTGATCAAGGAGTCGAGCACCTAGAGGTGATCATAGACTCCCTATTGGTGGCATAATAGGTCAAAAAAAATTTTGAGGCCAAAGACTTGACAATAAGTTGGTACTTGACAGAGGTCAAAAAACTACAGCAGTCATTTAAAAAATTCGTGCTTAGCCGAGTACCTTAATTTGAGAACGAGCGCGTAGATGCCTTGCCCAAATTTACTAGCTCGACTAAAGATATAAGAGATATGATAATAACATCTTTGGTTGTCGATGGATTATTAGTAGACACCCTTAAAGAAAATTTGGTGAGAAGTATTGATGAGACAGTTCACTCGTGATAAGATTCAATAAAGCTCTACTTGAGTCACAGCACGATCCCCAAAGATAAAAATGAGGCACGTTGCCTTCAAGGACAAGTTGTTAAGTTTACACTCAACGAACATGGCCAACTCTATAAGAGGCCAATCTTTGGACTGCCCCTAAGATGTCTGGATCATGACTAGGCTAATGAGGTCTTCCAGGATATCCATGCAAGTGTGTGTGGGAACCATTCAAGAGAAAAATCATTAGGTACGGATACTTTTGGCCCACTCTACTAAAAGATGCTATTGATTTTGCTCAAAAGTGTCTATCATGCCAAGTCCACTTGAACCTCCCACACCAACCCATTGCACCCATGGTCAATGTTCAGATTGCTTGGTCATTCAACTAATAGGGGATTGATATTCTAGGATCATTACCAAAGATGATGAGTCAGAGAAAGTTCATAATTATGGCAGTTGAATATTTCACCAAATGGAGCAAACTTGAAGTTGTCTAAAAAAAATAGACACAACCATCAAGAGTTTTATCTAGAAAAATATTATTTACTGCTTTGGTCTCCATAAGATCCTCATTTCAGACAATGGGATAGTTTCAGAGCAGAAATACCTAAAGTTGGTGCGAGGCCTTGAGAATTTGCTAACACTTTACCTCAATAGGTAACCTTTAATTAAACAACTAGACAGAGGTAATAAACAGAATAATCCTTGACCATTTGAAAGCCAGAATACAAGGGACAAGGTCGAGTTGGGCAGACAACTTTTCTAGGGTGTTATGGGCATACATGATCATCCCTCCACAGCTACGGGTTACAGCCCTTACATTTGGTACATGATTCTAAAACAATCATCCCTTCTAAACTCGTACAACATACAACTCGAGTGATCTACTTTAACTCGATCAGGAATACCTCAGAAAGAAAAGTCAACCTAGAGATAATTGATGAGCAGAGAGAAGAAGCATAAAACACCACACAACACTATAGATCAAAGATGGCAGAGAACTACAATAAAGGGGTTAGGCCATGCAGTTTTAAGGTTGGAGACCTTGTTCTCAAGAAAGTGGAAGTATATAAGCATGTTGGGAAACTTGACCCAAAATGAGAGGGGCCCTATACTGTCGTGAAGGTATCAAAGCACAACATCTATCAACTTGCTAACATCGATGGGGACGAGCTCCCTTGCCTATGGAATGCCATCAACTTGAAGAAATTTTATGTATAAGAATGCGTTGTAATCTTCTTTGTATTCTGTAATATAAATAAAATTTTAACAACACTACTATTATTCACTTATAATGCTATAGCCATGAACAATCTCATCTGCCTCGCATAGCTCAAAGTTTCAAGTAAACCCTATAGTCAACTCAAGACGCAACTTCAAGCTGCCAACTCAAGGCTTCAAAGCCGAATATTTCAAGTCAACCCCATAGTCGACCTAAGAAGTAGCTTCAAACTGCCAAACCAAGGCTTCTAAGCTGAAGTTTCAAGTCAACCATGTAGTTAACCTAAGAAGCAGATTGAAGCTGCCAACTAAAGGCTTCTAAGCTAAAGTTTCAAGTTAATCTCGTAGTCAGCCTAAAAGTGGCTTCAAGCTGCCAAACTAAGGCTTCTAAGTCATAGTTTAAAGTTGAGTCGACCCAAGAGTGGATTCACATTGCAAATTTAAGGCGTTTTAGCCAAAACTATATAGTTGACACCATAGTTAACCTAACAAGTAGCTTTATGCTACCCAATTATGGCTTATCAACCCTAACCCTGCAATTGACCCCGCAGTCAACCAACAAATTAGCTCCTTACTACAAAATTAAGAAACCTCAGACTAGATCAGAGTAATGAAACTTAACTATAAAGTTGAGAGAAATTTTAAAATAGAACGTCGAACATGTTTTGATGAGATCATGTGTATCTCTGCTATAGTAACCTCAATCAATAGTAAAGTTTTTAGGGGATTCATGTTAATTAATTCTGTTATTAACCACACATTTGTGATGAGATAGTTGTATTCGACAAGAAAACTATAAAAGAATTAATTACACATCGAAAAAGATAGCTTATACTTCATTAAACTAAGTTGTCGATTATAAACTCGAAGTGCAAAAAAAAAAGAGGATTACAAAGGTACAACATTGCCCACAATGGATGACCACAATATTGGACAATAGGAGTTTCAACTTTAGCTTGACCTAGTAGCCTTCGCTCGACATGCTTGGGAACCCTCTTAAACATCCTAGTCAAGCTCAGGCATTGCTGGTATGAGGGAAAAAATGCTTGCACTGACTACAAAGGCCCCACCACATCGCCTATAAAATTATTTAAGCGCAATAAGTACTAGGCAACATCGACTTGTCCATCCCTAATTTGGAAGGCAAAGTCATCAGCAAAGGCAAACTCCCTCACCAAAGCAGCAAGCCTTCTCTTGGCTGGGCCTGTTTGTATTGAGAGATTGTTATAGGCTTAATTGGAGTATTTGTTGTAGTGCCCTCTTTTGTGTCCTCCTTGACTGTGATCTCCTTGGACTCTGGAAAATGTTGCAGCTTCTTATCCAAAATCAAGCTTATTCTATCTTTGTCATTAGCCTAGAAGGCATAGCCCAAGTGCTCGAGTTACTTGACTATCTTTTCAAATGCTATATGGGCATCATCAATCGAGAAAACCATGCTCACATCTTGGAAAGAAGAGCTGGGCATAAACTATTCTACTATCTCCCTTTGCATCAAAGAGAGCTTTCAAAAGAACACTGCTCGGGCATCCTTGAGCACAGCATTATAGCTGGCTATTTGACTAGAATCATAGCTCACTTATAGGTCTAATTAAGCTTTTTTCAGCATTGAATCCATTCAGCTCCTCTCTTCGTGGCTTTTACCACCTGTTGGTCCTTCATATCGAGCTGCTCCTGGAGTTTAGCTACTTTCTTGGTCAGCTGGTCTGCCCAAACTTGTGATAATTTAAGCTGAACCTTGAGAGTCTCAAGGTCCCCTCTCTCTTGTAGTTATTCTTGATTAGCTAGAGCCAAATTCGAACTTAGATAAAAATGATAGCCAAGCTGGCTTACTTGAAATAGAGATTATCATTAAACAGTATGATCGACTGAAGATAGCATTTGACAAGAAACTAATTGACCTTAAACTTACCATATTACTGTAGTATGCTAGAGCCTTGAGTACATCGATCTAGATCAAGTCTATGAATTTTCTTTGGTCAGAGGTAAAGAGCCTGGCTACCATACATTAAAGGGCATTGGAGCCTATTAACCCCAATGATATGATCGAGCTCAAGTTAGTCATCTCCATAGTCAGATCAATCTTAAATTAGGGTGACGGTAGCCTAGGTATTTGAAATAAGACCCCCAGTATTGTGTTTGCCGAATAGATCATAACCTGTGGTTGTCTTCTATCTACTTTTATCACCCACCAACCTCTTGCGCAAGGCCTTCTTGCTCGACTATCTATCTTTTGCCCTAACTTGTAGGGTTGCTACCAACTTTCTCTATTGGTCAAGTAAGTTGGGGCACCTATTCGATCTTTAGGATGACTAGGGCGTCGGTTGAAGGTACAACAGTAGCTATTGAATCTTTGTCTCATCCAATGGCCGCCCAATAGCATTTCTCATTTCTCTGTGCCCTAGCCAATGCTTTTTACCTTGCACGAGTCATGAAGTTTTCTCGATCTACCAATAAAAGACAATCCAAGAAGCAATTAAAATTGAGCAGAAAGATGTAAAAGTACACAATTATTGCAATCAATAAGAATTTCTACCAAATTGGTCACTTGCGGGCAAGTTCAGCTCGATCGACAATAAGCCAGCTAGCACTAACCATCTTTCTTTGGTTAGTACCGAGACCTCAATTTGGCCAAACTTGACTAGGTCCTAAATAAAGGTGTCAGGCTAACTAGGGTTAGGTTTCTTGGCATTTCGACATGCCCCCTAGGAATATTAAACTCCCCAAGCCCTCAAACATATAAATAGTATTTTTTCCACTCTTAGTTGTATGAAGAAGCTGGGATAACTAAGAATATTTTATGCAAACGCACCGTCAGTTAGTGAAACTCAAACTCCTAGGTGTTACCCGACTTTCGGGACATGGAAAGGTGGAACAAATTTGAAAAATTAGCGAAGGAGGCCAATTAGCCGAATAAGTGCATCAGCATAGAAAAACTATACACAGTTGCAAAATAGTGATACAGACTTTCAGGCCATCTAGGAGGTCAATTATGGTAGGTGCAAATGAGAACCTAAGTCCACACATAAACCCCTCGTCAAACATCATAATAAACCTCTTCAAAGATCAATGCATCCTACCCTATGGCTCAGGCACCAAAAGCTCAAACTCCTCAAGATTATGGTAAAGTTCCCTAATACGTACTAAATCAACAGGGGGTAATGGTCAAGTGTGAACAATCAACCATGCGACGTTGGCACTTCACTTGGGCTAGCCTCGCCCCTAGAGACAGCTCTTTCATCACTTAATCTACTTGAGATCGAGCTATCAAATTTTCTCTCATCCAAACCTCCCTATGGAATTATGCAACATGGGACTTAATGTCCTCACTATCTAACGTGCTCGATGTGCTTAAAACACAATTGAAGGAAAATAAAAACTAGAAGAAGAACTTATAGGTTTTTGATGAAAAACTCTAAATTGCAGAAAGGAATTAAGAGCTCTGAATGTAGAAATTGACTAGATCAAATGTGGTAAAGATGTAAAATGAATGGTTTTACCGCATCTATTTATAGGCATTTAGATGGAGGAATCCAAGTGGTAGTAATAATTACACCACCACTTTGTATGGTTCAATGTACCAAAATTATTAAATGCACCAACCTTGGTTGAGTATTCAAAAACCCTAGTCGATAGTTTGAAACCTCTATCGAATGTCCATAACCATCAATCAGTTGTCTACTCCCTACTCATTTTCATTAATAAGCTCAATCAAGACCACGAGTGGGGGGGAATCATAATATGGGATAGTCTAATAGGCCCAGCCCAACAATTATCGACCCAAAGAATACTTCTAAGCCCATTTCATATTTGAAGCCCAACTGCATTTTTAGGCCCAATCAGGCTATCGAACATCATTTCTTCACCTATGTTGTAGCGGGGGTCAAGTAACTTGACCATAATCGCCAAGTCGAGTGGATGGTTCTCAACCTTAGCTAATAGGAGGCTTTACGTTGTTTAGTCCATTCAGCTATTTCTTTGATCAATCAGTCTCTATGGTTGATCATTGTTAATCGGAGTGCTCACTTTGGCATTGAATTGTATCTCTACCATAGCTAATGCTTTGACAGTTAGCATACTACTGCATTAATAGCATATGTTGCTCCAGTATTGCCTCTAGCCCCAACTCTATTAGGAGACGCACCTCTAGAGTACTATTCTCTTAGGAAAGTAAGAGATAATACCACCTAGAATAGTACAGAAATGAGAAATGATCTATAGCTCCCAGGCAAGTACAAAAGCCCTCTACACTTGATAGGGGCATTTTAGACATATCATCTATCTAGAGAAGGTTATAAATACCCCATTGCTAGCCACTCTCCATGTACCTTTGCTAGGGGCATTTTACTTGACTAGTGTTAACTTGAGCGTTGGAGTACCTTTGCTAAGGGCACCTCAGCTAGTCTGACGTTTGCTATTGATTGTAGATCTTAGCCCAAGAAGATATCATTGTTGGATCATTCGACCACCCTGGTCAAATTAGCCCATACATAACCTAATCCAGTAAAATAGCTTTCAAACTCATCAAGAATTGAAACGATATTTTTTATAATATTTGATATACAAAGGCAAGGATCTAATATAATCTAAGAGTTCCCCAAGTGTAACTCGACTATATCTTCAACTTTGGCTGCAACCTTTGCTCCATTGCCTAGGCAAAGGATTATATCCTTATTACTGAGTGTTTATTTTCTTTTCATCACCTGTAATGAATTACAAAGGAGAATACCACAAGCAGTATTGAATACCCATGAGGAAAAATTTGTGGTTAAGTGCACTTTAATGAACAACATACCCTTCCCACAGGTTGTAAGGTACTCCTTGTAGTTGCACTTCCAATGCCTTGTTTTGCCATAATAGAAACATATGGCAGCCATTTTGTCCTTTTTCTTTTTATTTTTAATTCTTCCAGATGGCTTCAATGATTGCTTCCCTTTCGAACAAGAACCGTACTCTTTTTACCTCCCTATTTCTTTCCTTTAGGGCCCTTAGACTTAGAGGATGAAGCAAGCATTAAAGGCTTGTCCTTTTTCATTGTAGTCTCTGTGGTAATGAACATATTAACCAATTCATTAATCGTAACATCTTGTTTTAACATGTTGAAGTTTATAACAAATTAGTCAAATGAACTTGGTAATGATTGGATGATGAAATCCACATAAAGGTTATTGTTCATGACCACGTCCAATTAAGCAAGCTTCTCAATGAGACCGATCATCTTAAGGTTATGGTCATGGACACTTGCCTTTTCAATCATTCTTATCCTAAATAGCTCTCTAGACAACATGTGACGTTCATGTCTAGATTGCACCCCATACAACTCTTGTAGGTGCATATGTATCTCAGAAGCACTTTTCATATTCTCGTAAGATTTTTGGATCTCCTTGGACATTAACTCCATCATAAGGCAATGGGTTTGAAGATCATCTTTTACCCATTTTGCGAATGGTTCATAGGCCTCATCGTCAGCATAATCAACAATAGTATCTGATGGACTTTGAGTAAGGACATAAGTTCTTTATTTGGAGTCAAGAATAATTTTGAGGTTTCTTACATAATTATGGAAGTTAGGCCTGGTGAGTTTATTGGTTTTCAAAATAACGCTAAGTAGATTCTTTGCTATTGATTAAGATTTCAAAAAATCTACAAAAATGAGAAAGAGAATATAAGTATATGATTAAATTTGATATTTGAAAACATGTTAATGGACTTTCAAGCAAATTTTTGTCCCACTATTTTATCAAATTCCTTTCCCTCATAGTAATTTGAGAAGTCGTATTTCTTAGTGAGAACTAAAGTAAAAAAGGCATCATTTGTGAGCCCATGACTTGTGAGACATCCATAAATGATCCTAAGGTAAGTAAATATTACTAATTGCATTTTTATACAATTCTTGATTTATTTTGCCTCACTTTTTCATGTAGACCTGTGACTCATGCAATATCTACACTACTTGGTGTTAGGTCATACCTATCAATCAATCTTTAATTATAAACACCACTATGATCATTTCACGACTCTTGAGATAATATCATAGTGAATTTTAAATTAAAGTGCATTATATGCCGAGGGAGTGATCAAAGCCATTCTCTAAAGAAGTGTCCTACGACTCATGAGTCAATAATAAATTAGGGTAGCATCTCATGTCACTTTCTATTGGTAAAAGGCTTGGATTAATTAAAACTCATTTTAATTTGTGTCTACTTTGACTTAATATTATTTTGTACTAGACTCTTTTAAGTTGAGGGATTTTCTTGCTTTGAAAAATCTCGTCAATTTTATCTTCTTATTTAGGTTCTTTATATCCTAGCCATGCATCTAATACATTAATAGGATAAAGAAAGTGTAAATAAGTAAATACACCTAGCATGCTCCTAGGGTGGGATGACTGTGAGCCTTAACTAAGTTCTTCATATAGAGCCATAGATGTGCTACTTAGTTGATTTTAAGTAGGTTGATTAAATCCTATCTATTACATGAATGTATCCCATACGTACATAGGTTTTTAAGCCTCATTGATCCTCTTGACCTCCTTTGTCTCCTTGCAATATTTTACAAGAGAAAAGAAATCCTTACCCCTAGAGTTCTACTCTTATAACAATGACAAGGTATAATATCAAAAGGCATGCAAGCCCTATTTAATACAACTATTTTTAAACAATTTTGGACAAAATAAAACCAATTTAAAGGCTCATGTTCATCTCCATTCATCATCCATCATTCACTCAATAATTAAATGAACAATAACAAGAATTAACATTCAATCCAATCAATTAAAATGCTTTTCCCATATACAATTAATTAATAGGCAAAAATAACCATAACTCTATGCATCTCAATTTTACACAAACTTGAAGATTAACTTAAACTTGATTTTAAAAGCAAGCAAAAGTGACCAACATTACTTTGAACACTTACACAATTCTTGTGCATCAAAATTGCATGAATTAAAGAAATTAAGGGGCCAAAATTGCACAAAATAAGGCCTCCAAGCTATCCCAAGGTAGCCCCACCGGCTACTACCTAGCACGCACACTCAATCGCACAGCAGCGTGCACATAGCACGACCATTGCTCGGTCAAGTGTTGGTAGAAAAGCGATAGCCTTGCCATTGGCCACCTAGGATGAAGTTAAGGCCAATTTTGTGCCCTTTTCGTGCACTAAACTTATGGACACCTCCATAACTTAAATTCACACAATTTATGACAAATTTCCATTGCTCAGAGTACTTCATAAATCAAATCTAAGTAAGAAGCAATAGTTTCCAAAAATCTCCAATAAAGTCTAATCTAATTGGATCAAAAAATAGCCAAAACATACTAAAGTTATAACTAACATGCTATACCAACATATAACACCATCTAATGCTAAATCAATATTTAATATCATAAGATTTGAATCAAAATTCATGCCAACATATGAATTAACACTCAAATACATATCAATCTAACACAACAAGAGCCACATACAAAATCTCCAAACACTCAAATTCATCAATTGAATCAAGAATTTGGAGATCTAGAATCAATTCATCACACGAATCAATTCACTAAAATTCTAATTAAGGCATGAACATGGCTCTTATACCACTTAAAAGTAGGAGATAGACTAGGATCCATAAATTAAAACCAAAATAGGGGAAAGAATTTAACTAGTTATCTCTATCCCAAGGATCTATCAACATGCCTTAAATTAAGACTTTAAGGTTGAAAAATCACCGTTGAAGAAGGAATCAAAAGAATGAAGAAGATCTTCCAATGGACACCTCCAAATCAAGATCAACTAGTTCATTTTCCTTGATGCAATTTCTCCATACCAAGGCCTCAAAAAATTAGCAACTTTTGCATTCAATATCACCACCAATACAGCCACTCAATGGCTAAAAATGACCAAGAGAATAGCTTCAAAAATTAGCAGAGTGAAGATGATAGAGGAGGGCGATTTTAGAATGAAGAGAGAGAGAGAGAGAGAGAGAGAGAGAGAGAGAGAGAGAGAGAGAGAGAGAGAGAGAGAGAATCATGGAGGTAGTTACTCAACACATATGTTGGCTACCTTTTTTAGGGAAAAAAAATGAAAGCATGAATCATCCCTTTATGGCTGGCCATGTGATGTATTTATAGGAGATGATGGAAGCTTTCCATCACACTCTACACACATGCGTCAACTTGCCAACTTGCTAGATTCCCATCTAGCTTGAATTTGCATTTTAATTTCTTAAATTAAAAATCCCAACTCATGTAATTCAAATGGACTCTTCCATTTAACTTTCTTTCAAAACTTGAATTCCCTATTTAATTAAATTAACTCTTTAATTTAAAATTTAACTTAACTCCTTAAGTTAATTAAACTAACTTAACTCCTTAACTTTAACTAATTAAAATGTCATATGGCGCCAATTAACCAATTAAATTAACACCTTAATTTAATTGGCCTAATTTAACTCCTTAAATTATTTTGATTAATTTAACACTTATATTTATTAGGCCAAAATGATCAATTGATAATTAGTCAACTTGTTTTCTCTCCTAAAAAATGCCTACTAGGTAATTTTTTAACTCCTTAAAAAATTTCTCCTATCAAATTTCTTTAGGCTTTTGTGTACGACATATTAGGTTCATCCATTCATTTGACATCGGCTCGCAACTTTTTGTGATATTTTGAATATTAAAATAGTTGAATTATTTAAACTCGTTTAAACTAATAACTTTATCAATTAATCTCTATTAATTGAAGATTATCCAATCTCCATGGTCGATGTCTAGCAACAAGTCCATGGAGCCCAACTAATTGGACAAATGAATTATATCTTGATGAACTATTATAGCTTATTCTTTCCATGCAAATACGGTCCTTTCATCTCTTATCTTCTGAAAGAGGCTTAGACTAAGATATTTGTCGCTCCCTAATACCCTTAATGACTATGTCTCTATATCTAATGTTCGATTTCACTTTATGACCTCAACTTTGGAAAACGTCTTTTCCAAATTGTCATACTATCTTGCACTAGGATTTTTTATAATTGATCATTATATAATACATAGGAAATGCACTCATTCTTCACAACAATGAGGAAATGGATCCCATCTTGGATCTCACAAACTTTCATGTTTAAGTAGCTTATGCCCAATCTAAACCCTGAATGACCTGCTATGTGGTCAAGGTAAAGTCAAAGCATGAGGTTCTAAGCATAAAGTTACTGTGGATTCTCAAGTTAAAGGACTAATTTTATTTACTATCATATGCTTTGAGAATTCTCACTACTAACTCGCCACTACGGTTATCTAGTAGACTCTCTAGGTGGGTTTTTAGTGAAATTATTCTCTAACACACACCCACTAACATGTATCCATGTATAACATAGATTGCCCATGAAATGAGACAATATTTAGCCCTTTGGAGCATGCATCGTTAGTGCAAATCTATCCAAATCCTATACACCCTTTTTCATAAGATTATATAACTTGAAATATTTAAAATCATGACCTTAGAGACTTGTTTCATGATCACCGTCATATGCTTGTCCAAGTCCCATAGTCTTGTATGATATTAAGGGCTTCAACCAAATATAAGTGAAGAATAAAAAACATAAAATGAAGATGGCCATTTTATAAGATATCATTCAATCAAGATTGCCTCATAATTAGAGTAGTATTTATACACAAATCCTAATTAGCTGTGGGGCACTATTCAAACTAGGGTTTGGATAAATTTCACATATTAGATGTTTAGAGGCTTATGAGGGTCATTTGCCATAATTATATTGGGACTTAGATATATTTTAAGTATTGTTGTATCATCAACAATAAGGAGATGTGCTAAGGGGGTCCATGATAGTGTGAGTTCGAGGGTGAGCTCTCTTAGAGAGATGTGTTCACATTTGCACAAGAAAGAGCGCGGGTGCTTTCTAAAAGCATTCTTAGTATGGTACTTTGTCATTCTTATGACAAGGGACAATGTAACATCATGGATAGACTTAGAAATATTTCTTGAGGGTAAAAGGTGTGTCTTTAAAAACATCAAGGGATTTTTTCCAAGGTTCACACTTTACGAGCGATTTAGAAGACTTAGCTCAAATGTTTCATGTTTGGGAAAATTTTGTCAAGTTGTGACGTTAGGTGGGTATTTCTTAATACCTACAAGGATTAGGTTCTTTTCAATAGGCTTAGAATTATGTAGACTTTGCTCCATGTGAGTTTTAAGGTTTCATGTTGACCATGTCTAAGTCAGAGGTAAGTGCTCAAATTTATATATTGCATTGAGGTAGACCCATATCACATTTTGCATTTTATATAGGACTTGATCTCCATGAAGTTTTAGTCTTTGACAATCTTTTAGGGTTACTGGTGAGTTAAGTGTTCTCCAAGATACTAAGGCATTTTTTTGAAGTTTATGAGGTTGTTTCTACAACTAGGAATGTACGAGTGGCACGTTTTAAAGGATCGCCTTAGGAAGGCCCTACTATTGGTAGTCATTCAAGCCCTCCTAAGTCGATGAGGCACGCGTTCTATGACTTCTAATGATATGTCTGCACACTACCATTAGAGAGTTCAAATCGCTACCTTAGTCGAGAAGCATATGCATAGAGCAGCATGTAGCAGGAAATTTTACCTTTTAATGTTGGAGAGAGCAAGGGACTTTTCTACTAATTCTTATACTGATATTGTGGCATAAATTCTCATGAGGAAGTGGATGAAATTGTTTTTAGCATCCATCACATGGAAGATGTAGTTAGTAAATACAATCGAGGGTAGTTGGCATTATTTTTCTTTTTTTAATTATCTAAGATAGTTGCTGGCGACTTTGTCCGAGTAAGTACTTATCTTATAATTTTAATTTATTTTTTACTTTTTTCTCTTTTCTTTGTAATTTTGCATAGATTTTTTATTCTTTCCTATCTTTGTATCTTTGAGTGCTGGAGTAAAACGTAGTTGAGAAAATATCTTGTCAAGCAGAGGGATCGATGTTAAGGTTAAATTCCATAAGGTGAAAGCTACTAAAATAGTTAAGGGGTAGGGTAAAAAATAAAAGAGCAACTAAGCTATTAAAGGAGCATGAGCGCTTGAAGGTGAGGTATGTGAAGGAGGTAAAGAGTGGTGAGAAGTTCATAGACTCTTCTTGCTGGAAGGACCCTCACAAATGCTACTCATGAGGATATGATCAAGGAATTCAAGGTTCCGAGATGGTTGAAGTGAAAGTGATGGTGTTCTATAAATAGACTATCCGGAGTTTGTTGTTGTATTCTGAGTAAAACCATAGCCGTATCCTGCAGAAGATTTATTAATGCTAGACCCCACTATCCCAATCAACCTTACTATGGAAGAGCCTAAAAAAGGTCCTAAAGCTGAGTAGAGATTATGATGGAAGAACCAATGGAAGTAGCTCTGCAAGAATGAATATGCTTTACATAGGATAATGGTAGCAAGTATAGTTCATGTTTAGTACTTTGTCACTACTTAACATTTTTCAATTAGCTTAAGTAGTACTTTGACATGTCTTTTGTTTTGTATGGTTATTTACTTTTAGAGGCTAAGTATTGGCTAAACATTTTTTTTGTTGGTTTCAATGAAGTTTCTTTACTTTTGCTTATTTTACGTTCATGCATGTACTTAGCCAATTGAGTGACTGTTGATTTTGTACACTTGTAATTTGAGAGTTGAGTAGTAGGAGACATAAAGACTTCAACCTTAGGTACCTAGGAAAATAGTGAGACGTGCACTTCTACATGAGAAGACCATCATGGGGCTTTTATTTATTTATTTCGCATAAGTCTTTGCCAAAATTATTGATGGAATTGCACCTTTGTTGTTGCTTTGGCACTTAAAAAATTTATTTGGAGGAGCACAAGATCGATTTAGTAAGTTTATTCATAGGGGATTACCACATACTCTTAAGAGGAGCTTATAGTAGGCTATTTTAGAGGTCGTCGCACACTCCCAAGGACAGCTAATAGTGGACTTTTTTAGAGGTTGCCATATATTTTTGAGGTGACTTGATAGTAGGCTTTCTTAGAGGTTGCCACATACTTGGGGGGAAATTAATAGTAGGCTTTAGTGGAAAGGATTTTTCTGTAGATGGAGCTACTTCAAGACTTTGGTGGAAAAAACTTTTCATGGAGGGAGCCATTTCAGGATTTGACAAAAAAAGTTCTTTCATGAAGGGATTCATTCTAGGACTTTGGTGAAAAAGGTTTTTCCCTGGAGAGAGCTATTTCAGGACTTCGACAAAAAATATTTTCCATGAAGGGAGCAACTCCAGGACTCTAACGAAAAAAGGTTTTTCTCCAATCAGTTGTAACTTACCAAAAAGAGATGGGTGTATAATAAAACTTCATAATTCTTCATTAGATGATTAAAGGGAAAAAAAATGGTCATCTTAAAAGTGAAACTAGCTTTAATTTGTGATGTAAATGTATAAATTCCCTTGTTAGATAAAGTAACTAATGGAAAAAAGAAATATTGCTAGACATTCGGAAGGGCATGCTTGCTAAAATTGGTGGCAACTTTAACTTTTGCTACTAGACTACATTGCTAATAACAAAATCTCTCTCCTCAGTTATTATTTGGACATCTCCTTTAGCTCTGATCTTTCACTAGGTAAATATAGGAAGCTTCCACTCTTTTTTGGCTTGGGTCACTTTTTAGGTTTATTCTGCCTTAGGCCAATATATTCTTTGAGGTAGTTGAGTTAGATCAACTTTTCTATCTCATTCCTTCAATTTTAGCATTGCTTAGTAGTATGCCCCCTAACTACAGTGAAAGTTGAAGTACTTCAAGGGTTTATGCCTTTTTGGATTCTCTATGATCTTTAGGTGCCATTTGACCAAGCCTTATGGTTCAACAATTTGGAGTATCTCTACTCTCAAGATACTCAAGGGAGTGTATTTAAAGGTTGTTTGTGGTGGACTATATTTTTGTTCATTCGATTTCTTATTAAAACTGGCTCCTTCTTCACGCCCCTCGTGCTTGTTGGTATGCCGAGGGATCATATTGTCCATGATCTTGATGTACTTATTTGGATGCACTTGGAGTTTTTCCAGAATAGTGGAGAGCTCCCCATAAATAAATTCTTAGAACTTCAAGTGCATTAAGTTCTATTGCATGCTGCTAACCAGAAGCTCCTGGCTAACAAGGGGGATCTTGTGTATTACGTAGACAAAGTAGTTTAAGTAAGTCCTTAAGGACATTTCACGCTTTTGCTTGTGGTTAATATATATCCCTCTATTTTGGGATATCTATGGTTGATGGAGAAGTTTTGGAAGATACAAACACCGTTCCAACACCTCCCATCTAGTGATGAATCTAGGGGTTTTCAAATCCAAACCAAATTGAACAAAATAGATCATTCAATCCAAACCAAATGGAAATTAATGTAAATAGAATTTGTTCGGATTAGTTTAGATTGGATTTTTTTGTAACTGATTAGTTCAGTTTGGTCATCGGTTCCACTCTCACAAATCGATCCAATCGAAAACAAACTGAGCTTTTATATACTACTAATATAAAAATATACTTTAACTATAAAATACCATAAGTAAACTAAAATAAAATATGACATAGTTAAAGTAACCTAAACTTAATGTTGTAACTTTTTCAATTGCTTGCTTGGAATTTACTTCTTGAAACTTTATTATTTTATTATGTTGTCTTGAATTTGTATAGATTTTTTTTTTTTTTTTTTGGTTCTTGTATCTTTTTCAATACTAGTATTAACTTGTATAATTCATTTTATTTATCTTCAAGCATTATTGTTATAGGCTTTATAGTTTGTAGTTTATATTTTCATACAAAATTTAATTGATAAAGCCGGTAGTAATATCAATATCAATTCAATTGTCAAAAAAGATTTACATTTATGAATTGAACATTACATGATTGATTAAATTGGTTAAATTACAAAATAAATTGTTAAATATTTCAATTGAGAATCTAAATAAAAAAAAACCAATTAATGGGCCTAATCCAAATTGATTTAAAAAAGAATTGGATTGGATTTACAAAAAGAATCAAACTGATCTAATACAAATTGCATAGTTTGGATTGATTGGCTTTTTACTCCAAAACTGATCCAAACCAAACTACAAACACTCCTACATGAATCCAATTGGCATTTAATTAAACCATGTCATGGCATGCTTGATGAGTGTGGTATGGAACAATTTTAGTGCGTAGCTTTGCTCAAGTTGTAGAGCTTTATCCTTGACAGAAAATATCTAAGTGCTCTTAGGGGTCTACAGTGTCATCAAACTTTGCTAATTGGACTATCTTCACTCAAAGCGGAAATGTGTTAGCCAAGATGGTTGAGGAGAAAAGGCTACGCTAAGAGAGAGTGGCAATTAAAAGGTGGTATTTGGCTTTTTACTCTTGCAAATGATTGTGGTATCAAGGAATAAATTTGGACTCCAATGTTTACTGGCACATGCACGACACAATCCACTTTAAGTGAAGGGTATGTGTCTTCTTGCTGGGGTAAAGGAGGAGAAGCAACATCATGCTTAGAGTTGTCTTTTTGCTTAGTTCTCTGTAAGGACAAAGAAGCCCCTTGACTTCTGTGTAAGGATTGCTGCAACTCCTGAGGGTGGTACTTCTCAACATTGGGCAATTGCGTAGGCCGCAACTTGAGTAGTGCTCTACAGCAGGGTCTTCAGTCAGCATCTCTTGGGTCATAGGTAGAATAGGATCTCCAAAAGAAGGTGCTTGTTGAGCAAGTGTCTCCTCTAGTAAAGGTTGTGCATCAGGAGTTGGCTCTGGCACTAGGTTCAATGGTACTTCTGATTGGTGACTCTCTATATTCTCCAAGATAAGGGCCATCTAATTACTAGGGTCATAGAATGTTGATTTTGTTTGTATCCTTAGTGTTCCTATTTCATTCTTTAGAGTTTCCCATGGATGACGCTAAAATGATGTTGTTTGGAAATAAAGCAAGGTCTTTTTCTGAAAACACAGTGTGTTAGTTCATTTTCTTTGGAATGCATGTAGAGAGATCTTCTCTCTTCGAAAGTTTTTGGACTTTGAGAAATTTTGCGAATGATCCCCCTCAACCCAAATGCTCTTTGAAACTAGGTATTTGTAACTTTTAGTTGTGATGGGCTTAGGCACCTATTAGGGTTTTTCTGCTCATCTTTATGGGCTTGGCTTATTCTTTAGGCCATCTAGTCCTTTTATCTAGTTAATTAATTTCAAGTTTAATGTTGTTTTAATCAATTTACCAAATTGTCCTTATAGTAAATTAGCAGTATCAGATGTTTATCAAAACTAATTATTATTTGAAAGTATCTATTTTTTATATTTGAGCCATACAAAATTATGAAAAAAAATGAATAAACAAGAATTTTATAAATTGAAGATTTTAAATGTAATGACCCATAATTCTACTTTGTATTTAATCAATTAATATACTTTATTTTATTTTATTTACTATTTCTATTAAAATTGTAGTAAAGCATGAACTATATTTTTGGAATAATGTGTTTATATATAATATATAGATAATATTATATTATCTTTTGATCAAGTAGTGATAATTAATATTATATATACACATTATAGATACTCTATATTTTGGAGAGTATAAGTTATAGTTCTACTTAAATTAATATTATATTAATACAAGGAGTTGAATTATGGAATTTTGAGAATTAACAATATAGATACTAGAATTGTAATGGGATTATCCTAGTCCTAGAAGGAAATTGATTAGAGTCTTACTTGAACTAAACCACTTCTTTCACATAAATATCGTCTCTAAAAACAAAACCTTAATCACATTTAATAGGAAACAAAAGAGGAAAAAGGGGAAGAAGGAAAAGGGACAGCAGCTGTGGTAGAGGGGAAAGGAAAATGAGATGGCATTTACTGGAAGTGCAATAGAAATTGCACAAGGTAATTCATGAGTTTGTAGACTTTATATTTGATAGTTACGGAATTCAATGATACTATTAGATTTTGATTTACTACTTCTTGATAGCATTAAGCAAAGTGATCAACATAAAAATTTTATATCTCTGTCTTAGGTTTCTTATGCCTCATAAATCACCTCAATCCAATTTAAATTTAGTAAGTTATGGCCAAAATACTAAGTGTCTAGTCAAAAGATATAGGACTTTGATGTTTCTGAAAATAGACATTGGTGATACCTTTACTACAACTTCCTAATATAATTAAATGAAATAATCAACATAGGAATCTTAAATATTCTCTTAGGTTTCTATTTCCTCATGAATCACTTCAATCCGATATATATGGAGAAAGTTATGACTAAAATACAATGGTGTGGCAAGATAGAAAATACAGGGCTCCGATTTTTTTGGAATCGAATATTGTGATACCTTTTGCTACTTGATTTAGATTTAATTTGGAAATATGGTCAAAATAATAACTGAATATATGTCTCTTAGGTCTTTACATCCTTTAGAATCACTTTAATCCAATGTATAGAGAGTTAGATATGACTAAAATACTACAATGTAGCAATGTAAAAAACACAGGACTTTGATTTTCTTGGAACAAAATATTGTGATGACTTTTAATACTCTATTATGATGTTATTGGGAAATATGATCAATATATGAGTTGTATATACGTCTCTTAGGTTTCCACATCTACATAAATCACCTTGATCCAATTTATGTAGAGAACGTTATGATCAAAATACTAAGATGTGTCAAGTCTGGAAATACAAGACTTTGATTTTCCTATAACAAAATATTTTGATACCTTTTACTACTTGATTTCGATTGAATAAGGAAAGATGGTCAACATAAGAACTAAAGATTTATATATTAGGTTTTTACATACATTTAAATCACTTTAATCTGATGCATATGGAGAAAGTTATGGCTAAAAAAAACTATGGTGTGGCAATATAGAAAATACAGGACTTCGATTTTCCAAGAATAGAATATTGTGACAACATTTACTACTTGATTCAGATTTAATTGGGAAATAAGGTCAACATATGAATTGTAGATCTATATGCTATGTTTTTACAAGATTTTGAATCACCTTCATCCAAGGCATGTAGTAAAAGTTATAGTTTAGATACAATCAAGTGCCACACCAAAACATTTCCTAAAAGTTGGAAATTTGTTTTTGCACCAGTGCTGCCCCTCGAACTCAATTTTCTCTCTCATATTAGCCAATTTAATTGTATCATCAATGTAATAGTTTTAGCGCTCTTTCTTAGCTTTGTAATACATTAAGAATTGAGTCAATCGGATGTCTAGAAAGAGTGTTATGAGAGAATCAAAAAGTACGTACGAAAAGATAAATTCTTGATAAGTTTTGTAAGTATGAATGTACTAGGCTAGTCCTAAGTAAATTTTATCTTGTTTGTCAGTTAAATTGGTGAGTGATTTATTTATTAAATGAATAAGGTGACTTAACATTTGAATCGATTGATTCTGAGATAGACGATTGATTTCTAGGATTGATCCTGAAAGTGAGTGTCTAAACTTATATATTACACGATATTATGTTTCAAAATCCAGAAGGATATATGCTATTATATCATTTGCTTGTAACTTATTTTCAAGAAATACTGTACTTTATATGTATTCCATTGCGCACTAAATAGATTTTTTATTTATTTTCCTTTCTTGTTTTATTGTTGGAAAAAAGGAAATAATTATCTTGTTTTATTTTGGGATAAATGAAATATTTTTCTGTTGTTTTAATTTTGGATAAATGAAAACCTATGCTTTCATGATTTTTCTTATGCTCTTAGATTGGCGAATTAAATTTGATGATCAACTGAACTACTAGAATTACTATTACTGTTACTGTTAGTTGGATCTAACTTGGTCTGGGTGTGCAAGGGACTTCACTGAGCAATAATGGATTAGTCGGTTGAACTCCAAGCCCCCATGGCCTAATCCTCCCAACACACAATAGAAGCCATTTGTGGTTGAAGTGGGTTGTAGGAATTCCCGTGGATGCTCGGGCATTATTTTGATAAGGTCGAACCTTGCCCAGAGCGATAAGGGACTATTACGGTGGGAGTCATAAGATTGACTGGCTACAGCAAAACTAACTGATCATCGTATTTAAGTTAATAGTCTAGGAAAACTGTTTATAAAATTCTTAACTAGTTACTACTTGACTGTTTATAAATTTTTTGATTGTTACTGCTAGACTGTTTTATGAATTTTCACTTATATTTCTCAAACATTTTCATTGTACAAATAATTTTAAATTCAAAAACTCACTTCGCACACACTTGGCACTCACTGAGTCTTTTACTCACACTCATTTTTTCTTTAACTTCCTTCTGGCAGACTTTGATCCTAGCCCTAGTGAGGAGGTGGATCCAACTTTTGACAAGAATTGGGATTGAAGTATTATTTTGGGACTTCGGTGGTAATTTTAGTTCAAATTATGGTATTATAATTTTTGCCCATTTCAACTAAAAGATATAAATTATCTTCCTATTTATCATTTCTTCAATATATATGAACCAATATTAAACTTAAAATGTGTTTCTAAAATTTTATCTGTATTCATAACGTAACTAATTTAAATGAGACCAACTATAAAATAACACGTTAAATTTTAAACTTAGTTTGGTACAATACAACATAATAGTTTTAATACAATAAATCGACTTATTTTAATTAATTATCATAAATAATAATTAGATAATTAATAGTCATAAGGTTGGTATGATTGAAATTATCATTTAAAAAATAAATATGAAAAAGATAACCCTAAATCTTGAACATAAAAGTGTATGATTCAATTGGACAACCAATACACCCAACTTAATTCCATTGTCTCTAGTAGAAATAAATTTTTTGCTTTCTTATTGTTGATATTAAAATTTTATTGGGCTACATTGTCATTTGATAGCTTACATAAATTTGCTATTGAACTGGGTTTCAAATTAAAGCCCATAATAAATTTGGACTTTCTATAATAGATCAATCCAAAATAAATATTTAACATGTTCATTTTATTTTGAATTGGCTAATTGAACCAAATATCTTAAAGTGCAGGCCACGAAGAGGATAAGCACATTTGAACCCAAGGGAAAAAAAGAACTTAAAACTTCAAGTTAAGAAACTCTTGCTTTGTGCCTACAAAAGGGAGGCACCCAAAGGTATTCAGACCAAGATGTTCAAGCATCAAATCCCCAAGTCCTGAACTCTTGCCACGCCCACACCAAAGCCTAAAACCCATGAAGGAGTAAATCATACTTGATTCAAGCAAAAGCTTCAAGTTGCCTTGGATCACATTTCAAAGTGAAGAATAAGAGAATCAATCTTCTTTTTTCAAGGACACTTTCCAAAAATTGTGTCCATACATATTTTAAATTTATTATTCAATTTTATCCACTTATCTTTTTGTCTTGTAATATTCTTTTTGCAAATTCAAAATTTATGTGGACACATATTATTATTGTAAAATTGCTATCCTTATTGAATGATTGATTTAATATAGAGACAATGCTCCAAATCATTACTTAAAAAATGCTGTCTTGCAATGAAAATTTGTGACGAAAAAAATTCATTGCAATTTGTGATGGATTTTGCTACGAATTTTCTGTCCCAAAATGTAAAAAAAAATTAAAAATGAAAAAAAATTGCGACAAAAAAAATTCATTGCAAATGTCAATTTTTGCGATGGATTTAAATTGTTGCAAAACTGCAACATTCGATGGAAAAATTTGTCACAAAACAGTAGTTTTGTGATGGATTTAAAATCCATCGCTATTTTTTGAATTTTTTCAAAATTTTGCAATGGATTTAAAATTCATCACAAATGTCACAGTTTTGCGATTGATTTAGATCTGTTGCAAAAGTGGAAAAAAATAAAAATAAAATAAAAAATTATTTGCAACGGAAAAATCCGTCGCAAATTATCGAATGGAAAAAATTTAAACCCTCATTCCTTATTTCCCCACGCGCACAAATGTTTAAAAATTAAATTTTTCTTCCCCTTTCCCTTCCCTTTCTTCTTTTCATTTTTTTTAATGTTAAACTAGTCGGCCAACTAGTTGGCACGCACTAGCTGTAGTTGCTGCACCAATAGCACTGCTGGTTGGATAGCTTTTGGCTATCGACGGCCGACTAGATCTGGCTCGTGGAATATTATTTTTTTTTTGAAAAATTAGTTTTAATTTTTAGAAATGCTAATGTTGTTGTTTGTCTAATGTTTCAGGTTTGGAGAATTTATATTTTTCTCTATCTCCATTAATTTTTGTAATTATCATAATTGTATTAAAATTTGATTATGTTTGAGTTAAAATATTTGATTATGTTTTAGTTATCTCCATTATGTTTTAATTAATTATTCAAGTTGGTTAAAATTTGATTTATGTGTTAGTTAAACTCAAAATGAATTATTTATTAGTAATATAATTTGATTTAACACAAATAATAATTTATATATTAATTAAAATTTGAGATAAATTTTATATTCATATTAAATGTTTCTATATTTGTTAGAGTTATGTTTTTATTTGAATTAAAAATTTTATTAGAATTTTGGGTTGAGTTAAATTTTATGGTACTTGATGAGGTTGAAAGTCGTATTTAGTAAATTGGGTAGTGTTTGGGCTGATTCGACTAGGGAAGTTGAATGATCCAACAGTGATATTATTCCTGGGGCTGAGATCTGTAACCAACAACAAACGTTAAACTAGCCAAAGTGCCCCCAGCTAAGGCACTCTGATGCTTAAGTTAGTACTAGTTGAAATAAGGTAATCGAGTAGTAAAGTAAGAGTATATAGTGTATATGGCATTACCTGGAGGGTGGCTGGTAGTGAGGTATTTATAGTCTTCTCCCAATGGGTGATATGTCTAAGATGCCCTGATCAAGTGTAGAGGGCTCCTATCTTTACTTGGGGGTTGTTGGTCATTTTTAATCCCGATGCTATTTGAGGTGGCATCATCTTCTACTTTTCAAGGTGAATAGTACTCTAGAGGTGTGCTTCCCTGCCAGAGTTGGTGGTAGAAACTATATTAGGGTAGCACGTGCCATTAATGCAGAGACACATTGTCTGTCAGAGTGTTGAATGTGTTAAGGATATAAATCAGCACTGGAGTGAGCACTTTATTCGACAATCATCGATCAAACAAGACGGTTGACTAGAGGAATGGCTAAATGAACAATGGCTTAAAGCCTTTCATAGGGTGTGATTGAGGATAATCCACTCAACTAGGCGATTATGGTCAAGTGACCCAACCTAGCTGGATCCAAAAGGGTCATTAGGCTATGCATGTTAAGTGGGCCTAGGAACTATCTCTATAGTTGATAACTTGTTAGGCTAGGCTTGTTAGGCTACCCCATATCATACGTCCCCCCGACTCGTGATCTTGATTGAGCTCATCAACGAGAAAGAAATAGAGAGTAGATAATTAAATGACGGTTATAGGTATTCCACTAGGGTTTTGAACTCTCGATTGGGATTTTTGAATACTTGACCATGGTTTTTGAATACTCGGCTAGGGTTTTGCACATTTAATGCATCAGTTATCTCATGGTATATGAAGTGCCAAGGGGCGGCAGTGTAATTATTACTGTCGCTTGGATTCTCGTATCCAAATAAGTCTCAGAGTGTATAGTTCTAGGGAAGGTTGGGGGTGAAAGTTTGTTTGAGAATACCTCTGATAGTTCATTAAGTGATACCTCAACCTCAAGCAGCTCGAGCACTGAGAAGGCAGACATGGGTGAGGTCGGCTTAAGTAAGGTGCCAGCATTGTGCGGTTAATTATTTACACCAGACCATTACAATAAAATAGTTTCTAAAATCTCCCTTGCTGACCTAATTTGAATTAGGGAGATATACCATATTCTAGATGAGTATGAACTCTTAGTTCCTGGGCTCGAGGTAGGATGCATTGACCTCTATAGGGGTGTATAATGGTGTTCGAGGAGGGATTTAGATGCTGTCTTAGGTTTCCTTTAGCATAAGCCATAGTCGACCTCCTAGAGGGCCTTGAGTTTTGTATAACATTATTTCCACCCAGCTGCTTTGCCACCATATACAACTTTGTTGTGTTGATGAGCCTATTTGGCTAGCCAACCTCCTTTGCTAATTTTTCTAGTCTGTTTTATTTGCCCATGTCTTGAAAGTTGGGTAGTACTGAAGAGTCTGGATTCTATTACCTAATGGTGCATCTACATTGAAAATTCCTAGTAACCCCTCCTCATTCTACGACCAGGAGTGGAAAAAATATTTTCTATATGTTTGAGGGCCTGGGGAGTTTAATATTCCTAGAGGGTGGTAGAGGGGGCATGTTGAAATGTTGGGAAACTAAATGCCCAGCTGGCCCGACACTTTCATTTGGGACTTGGTCAATTTTAGGCAAATTGAGGCCTTGGTCCTAATTGGGGAGAGATGTTTGGTGCTAGCTAGCTTGTCACCGATTGAGCTCGACTTACCCGTAGGTGACTGGCTAGGTAGAGATCCTTGTCGGCTGTGACAATTATAAATTTCTATTTTTTTGCTTAATTTTGATCATTTTTATTTTATATTTTATTGGCAAATAACATCGGGCGGCTACTCGATGAGGTGCCCCTTAGTAAAGCTTGCTCGCTTAACCCGCTCAAATACTGCCCCCATCGTGCCCCAGATTGAACAGGTACCATAACCTGTCTGAACAGAGGAGCGTGCTCGAAATAGCCCTATGGGTTAAGATAAAAGATAAATGACTGAGTAGGGAGGGTTAATGCCTAAAAAGACAGTGGGTAATAAGGGTAAGCAGAAGATGGTGATAGGCTATGACTTGTTTAGCAAGTGTAGTGATGGGGTGTTGTTTCAACTTCCCCAATTGCAATTGCCCCGTTTTGAACTTGACCCCACCATTGAGGTAACTAATTCTACCTCCATAATATAAATCAAGGATGACAGGCATCAACGCCCTGAAGTGGATGGTGGCTGGGCTCTTTTTCGTGGACCAGTGGAGACTCATTGGTCTGAGTTAGGTTGTTGCACTCAGGGTTCTGGCCTCCTATAGTAATATTGTAAGGTGAGGTCTACTTCTTTCTTATTGAGGTCTTTTTACAAAAAGTTACATTATTTATTGACACTCTCTATTTCAGGTGAGCCAGCTGGGATACCACGTGTACTGTTAGTCGGAGTTGGCCCTAGCAGATTTTGAGGAGTTGCAAGAGGGAGGGGATCTAGAGACCCTTAAGGTTTAGCTCAAGTCCTTCCAGCTCTAAGTCGACCAAATGACAAAGAAAGTGGCTGACCTCTGGGAGCTACTCGATGTGAAGGACTAGCAGTTGGTGCAGGCTGTCGAAGAGAGAAGTTGAATGGACTTCATGGTGAAGAAAGTTCACTTGGATATGTAGGTGAGCTATTCCTCTTATCGATCATTCGGCTGCGCTAATGTGCTCGAGGAGGCTCGAGTAGCCTTCTCTCAATAGCTTTCCATAATGCGGTAGAAGGTGGTTGAATAATTCATATTGAGCTCGGCCTTCCAAGACACGAGCATGGTTCTATCCATCGATGATGCTCAAGACGTGTTTGATAAGGCAATAAAGTTGCTCAAGTATTTGGGCTATGCTTTAGGCCGAGGATAAAAGCAGAATAAGCCCTGTCCTGGATGAGAAACTGCAGCTTTATCCAGAATCTGTGGAGGGCGTGCTCGAAGGGGGCGGGGAGAGGGATTTTATGACAAACGCTCCTATCAAGCCCATAACCGAAGCCCAATAGAAATAGGTTGAGGCCAAAGCCAAGCTAGCTGAATTGGCGAGCGAGTTTGCCTTCGTTAAGGACTTTGCCTTCTAATGAGGGATGGGTAGGTCGACATCGCATAGTATGTGTTGTGTTCAACTGATTTCATGAGCGATATCATGGGGCCTTGACAGCAAGCTCAAGCTATTCAACCGCTCGCATTGGCAATGCCAGAGCTCGATCAAGACTCGTAGAAAGGTGCTCAGGTCGAATCGAGCCAAACTTAATCTCCAAACCCTCTTTCATTATTGTTGCTATTTTATTTTATTATTTTTTTGTAATAGAATGTTATTGTAATGAACATTTCGATGAATGAATGATCATTATGATATCTTTGTTGTTGAATGAGATTAATTTCATAGCTTTCTTGTTGAATGTCACTTTACTATTGTGATTGTATGGGTGAATAGTTGACAACCATATTAGTTATCAAGGAAATCCAACAACTTTGTCATCAGTTTTTGAGAGATACGCATGGTTTTGCCGAAACGCATTTAATAGTTTGCTTTCACAACTTTACTTTCATTATGGTTGGTTTTCATTATTTTATAGTTGATTAGTGGATCGACTACTGGGTCTTTTGTATAGTTTGGGCTAAAAAGCCTTGAGTTGGTAGCATGCAACTGCTTTTCAGTTAATTATGTGGTCGATTTTGAACCTAGGCTTGGAGCTTTAAGTTTGTAACTAGAAGCTACTTTTAGGTCAACTTGAAATTTAATCTGACGGTGTGGGGCTACGTTTGCATCAACCGCAGGGTCAACTTGAAACTTGATTGGGCAGTGTGAAGTTGTTTTTTTGTTGACTACGGGGTCGATATGAAACCTTGAGTGGCAGCATAAAGCTATTTTTTCGTCAACTATGGGGTCGACTTAGGATTTAGAGTGGCAGCGTGCAGCCTCTTTTTCATTGACTATGGGGTCAACTTAAAACTTTAGAGTAGCACTGTGAAGCTACTTTCTTGTTAACTATGGGGTCGACTTAAAATTTGGATGGTAATGTGGAGCCACTTTTTTGTCTACTACGGGATCAACTTGAAACTTGGAGTGGTAAGAGATAGGTGCAGCTGTGACAATATAAATAAATGATAATAGTGTTGCTGAAACTTTATTTATATCATAAACTACGAGGGTGATTATAATGTGCTTTTATATGTAGAATTTCTTCAAGTTGATGGCGTTCTATGGGTGAGGGAGCTCATCCCCATCAATATTAGCAAGTTGGTAAGTAATATGCTTTGAGACCTTTACAACAGTATAGGGTCCCTCTCATTTGGGGTCGAGTTTGACAACATTTTTAGACACCTCCACCTTTTTGAGAATGAGGTCGCCAACCTTAAAGCGGTGTAGCCTAACTGTTTTATTGTAGTTGTCTGCCATCTTTAACCTATAGCGCTACATGGTGTTTTAAGCTTTTTGCCTTTGCTCATCGATAGTCTGGAGGTCGAATTTCTTTTTTGAGGTGTTCCTAAATGAGTGAAAGTGAATGACACGAGCTGCTTGTTATATGAGTTCTGAGGGGATGACTGCCTTGGACCCATAAACCAGACTGTAAGGGTTGTGACCTGTGGCTTTATGAGGATTTGTCCTGTATGCCCATAACACTCATGGGAGGTCGTCTGCCCAACTCAACCAAGTATCATATATCCTATTTATCACCTTTATTTAGCCATTCAACTGAGGGCTACCCATTAAAGTAAAGTGTTGGGTGATTCCCAAGGTCTTGCACTAATCTCTAGCACTCCTACTCTAGAATTAGGTCCCGTTGTTTGAAATGAGGATCTTAGGTAGGCCAAAATGATAGATCATATTTTTCTAGATAAAACTCTTGATAGCTGCATTAGTTATCTTTGGGACAGCCTCGGCTTCGATCCACTTGGCAAAATACTCGACCACCATAATTATGAACTTTTGTTGACCTATTAACTTTGGTATTGAGCCTAAAATGTTGATCCCCCACTGGTCGAACAACCAAGAGATTTGAACATTGACCATAGGTGCAACGGGTTCATGCGGGATGTTCGAGTGGACTTAGCATAATGGGCATTTTCGACCAAAATCAACAGCGTCTTTCAGTAATATCAGCCAGAAATATCCATACCTAATGATTTTATACATGAGGGATCTTCTCCCAGAATGGTTCCCACACAAGCTTGCAAAGATATCCTGTAATACTTCATAAGCCTGGTCGGGATCTAAGCACCTCAAGGGTAGTCCAAAGATCAACCTCTTATATAGTTGGTCATGCTCACCGAGTGCAAACTTGGTAGCTTGTTCTCGAAGGCGATGAACTTTATTCTTGTCTTCAGGAACTATGCCATGACCCAAGTAGAGTTTTATCGAACCTGCCATGAAGGAACTGTCTCCTCAATGCTCCCTACTAGGTTCTCCTTGAGTCGATTAATCGACGGCCTATCGACGATCAAAAATATTATCAGCCTATCTCTTGTGCCTCTGGTCAAACTAGCAAATTTGGATAAGGCATTTGCACGCTCGTTCTTATATCGAGGTATCTGATCGAGAGTAAACTTTTTGAATGATTGCTGCAATTTTCTAACCTTAACTAGGTATTGGCTCATTGTTGAATCCTTAGCTTCAAAATTTTCCTTGACTTGTTCTGCTACTAATTGGGAGTCCGTGATCGCGGCTAAGTGATCAACATCTCGATCGAGTGTCATCCTTATCCCAGTGAGGAGAGTCTCATATTTTACCTCATTATTAGTAACTATGTAGTTGAGTTTGATCGCAAAATCATACTCCTTCACTACTGGGGAACGAAGAGCCATTCCCACTCCTAATGTGGTCGATGATCTATTGATGTGCAAAGTCCAATTGAGAGGGGCTTTACTATTTTTTTTCGACAGGTCGACTTGTTCGGCGATGAAGTCTGCCAAGACATACACTTTGATGGCTATCTTAGGCTGAAAGGTGATATTAAATTCTCCCAATTCAATGGCTTATTTGGTTAATCTCCTAGAGGTATTTGGCTTTGACAACACCTATTTCAACGGCTGGTTGGTTAACACTACCATGGCATGAGATTGAAAATACGGACGTAGCTTTCAGGCCATGGTGACTAGCACTAAGGGAAACTTCTTGATTTCCAGGTAATTATACCCTGATCCTAGGAGCAATTTACTACAATAATAAATTGATCGATGGCTTTTATCTCTGATCAAGACTAAGACTGAGCTAAGTGATGCCTTCGAAAATAGCCAAGTATATATGAAGTACTTCTCCAAGTTCAGGTTTTGTGAACATGAGGGCGAGGATAAATGCTGTTTTAACTCGACCAGTACCCAATCACATTGTTCATTCCATTAGAAACCCAATTTCTTGGCATTTTTGAGAATTTTGAGTAAAGGTATGCTTTTATTTGCCAATTGAGCAATGAATCTCTTGAGGATAATAATCCTCTCGACTAGCCGCTGTACATCTCTAATTATTTGAGGTAGGGTAATGTCTAGAAAGGCCTAAATCTTTTGTGGATTGACCTCAATATCTTACCGACTGACCATATAACTTAGAAATTTACATCCTTGAATCCCAAATGTACACTTATTTAGATTCAACTTTAGACCAAATGCTCTCAATATTGTAAAAGTGTGATTGAGGTAGAGCAAATGGTCCTGGGACTTTTCCATATTTACGATCATGTCATCGACATATACCTCCATGGACTTGCCTATTTCATTCTTGAACATAAAGTTGACCAGCCTCTAGTAGGTTGTTCCAGCATTTTTAAGTCCAAAATGTATTACCAAATAGTAATAAACTCCATTGGGTACCATAAAAGAAGTTGTATCCCTATCTTTGGGGATCATGAATATTTGATGATACTCTTAGAATGCATCCATCATACTCAACAACTCATAACTAGTAGTGGAATCTATTAGTAAATTTATTCGAGGTAGAGGGTAAGGATCCTTAGGGCAAGCTTTATTCAAATTTGTGAAATCATTACACATTCGCCATTGTCCTTCCCTCATTCTGTGGGATGAATACAACATTACCAAGCCAAGATGGGTATTGAATTTTTACTATGTAACCCATATCTAAGAGTTTCCTGACTTTTTCTTCGATAGTCTGGGTCCTCTTGGCAATAAATGTTCTCATCTTCTACTTGATCAGTTTGTATGAGGGGTCGACATTGAGGCAGTGTATGATCACACTGGGGTCAATTCCCTAGATGTCGATACCTTTCAAGCAAAGATATTGATATTTCTCTTCAAGAAATCAACCATAAGATACTCCAAGTAGAGCCCCATATTTGCTGACCCGAGTCGGTATATATGGCATTACTTGGAGGGTAGCTGGCAGTGAGGTATTTATAACCTTCTTCTGGTAGGTGATATGTCTAAGATACACCTATCAAGTATAGAGGACTCTTATCCTTACTTGGGACTTGTTGGTTATTTTCAATCCTGGTACTATTCCAGGTGGCATTTCTTTTGCTTTCCAGGGTGAATAGTAGTCTAAGAGTGTGCCTTCCTGCCAGAGTTGGTGGCAGAGACTATACTAGAGTGGCACGCGCCATTAATACGGAGGCACATTGCCTGTTAGAGCAGCGCTGGAGTGAGCACTCTGGTCGACAATCATTGACTAAACAAGATGATTGACTAGAGGGATAGCTGAATGAATGATGGCTTAAAGCCTTTTGTAGGGTGCAAACGAGGATAATCTGCTCGACTAGGCGGTTATGGTCGAGTGACCCAGCCTAACTGGATCCGAAAGGGTTGTTGAGCTATGCATGTTAAGTGGGCCTAAAAACCCTCTTTGGAGTCGATAGCTTATTAGGTTGGACTTGTTAGGCTATCCCATATCAGTACTATATATTGAATTATATTATATTTTCAAATTTTAATTTAGTTTATGGAATTAAGATTTATGATTAAATATTTGCACTTGTAACATGTGTCTGATGTTGTATGGTATTTCAATGGTGGTAGATACCTTCTGTAAGTATTGAGTTGTGTGGAGCATTTAGAGGTAAATTTGCACATCTGATTTTGATTTTATATATTTTTTTAGTATAATATATTAGAAATATTTAGAATTGGTTGAAATGCGAAGGAAGATGGATTGTTGGGATAAGGGGTGGAGTCTTTTCATTTGTTGTTGATTGATTTGTAAGTGCTTACATGCTGATGATGGGCATAAGGGAAAGTGTTTATGTGCCATTAAGTAATGTGTTTACAAATATTATTAGTTGCTTTCAATTGAAATGATACTACTTATTGTGTTAAATCTTCTTTTCGGGGCAATTTGGATTTTATGGAAGGTAAATATATGTTTGTCCTCTTAGAGACATTGTTTTAGAAGCCCACGAATTTGATTTGGAAATATGCCAATGAATACAAATATAGCTAAAGACAATCACTATTTCTTTTCATAATTTTTGTGAAAACAAAAATTCAAATTTAGATATCCAAAAACAACAATATAAGTTTCCTAAGTTAAATCATTTCATACTGAGGGATGTGAATTATATGTTTGATTAGGATTTGAGTTACACATTGGACGTATATTAAATTATATGTTGGGTGTATGTTTAATTATATTGAATTATGCATTAGATTTATATGTGTTTAGATTATGTATTTATATTGAATTATATGTTAAATTTTAGATTTTATTATATTTATACATTGTGAATTATATATGCGATTAGGATTTAAGTTATACGTGGGACTTATATTAAATTATATGTTGGCTTATGATGAAATGCATGTTTGATTATATTGAATTATGTATTAGATTTATATGTGTTAAGATTATGCATTTAGTTTGAATTATGTGTTAGATTTTGTTAGATTTATATTTTGTAAATTATATGTTTGATTAGTATTTGAGTTATATGTTAGACTTATATTAAATTATATATTCGTTTATGTTGGATGTGTGTTTGAGTATATTGAATTATGCATTAGATTTATATGTGTTTAGATTATGCATTTATATTAAATTATATGTTAGATTTTGTTAATTATATATACGATTAGGATTTGAGTTATATGTTGTTGAACTTATATTAAATTATATGTTGGTTTATAATGAGATGTATATTTGGTTATATTGAATAATGTGGTAGATTTACATGTGTTTGATTATGCATTTGCATTGAATTATTTGTTAAATTTTGTTAGATTTATATTTTGTGAATTATATATTTGATCAGTATTTGAATTTATATTTTATGAATTTTGTGCTTGATTATGGTTTGGTTATGTATTGAATTTATATATTGGTTTTCTATGTTGAATTATCTATTAGTTTAGTTTATATTCTATTTTTTATTATTGTAATTTTATTTTTATTTTAATATTGCAGGCTTGGATATCTCAAGGCATTGAAATTTAGTATAAGCCTTGTAAGATAATTTTTTTGGCGTTATTTTGTAATTTTATATTTTAGTTAGGGCTTGATTTATATATTGAACAATTTTATATTATTGGGCTTAATTTTTACTGTGATATAAAATTATTGTGATTTTATGTAAAATAATATTTAAATATAGTGTATGGGATGATTAGTGTGTAACACAAAGAATTATTGATATTGGGTAATTATAGGTTTTAATTTGATAGAATCTGTATATTTTTTTTTAAAAAAAACTTTTTAAAATTTTGTGACGAAAATTTCCGTTGCAATTTTTTTTAAATTTTTTGCAAAACACCAAATTTGCAATGAAAAAAAATTAATCGTAAATTCGCATAAAAAATTTCTATCACAAATAAAAAAATCTATTGCAAATTCTATTGCAAAAAGGCGATTTTTAAGTAGTAAATACAATATCACAAAAAAATTATGTTGCACCAATAATATCACAATGGTTTGATTCTAGCTCCAACACAGCCATAGACATGTACACAACGCCACTTTGAAGCCCTATGCGAATTTGTGAAAACCATTCATGAAGTTATTAGGATATTTACCTAATTTTTTAGAGGTTGTTTGTTTGGAATGATTGCAAAAGGATGGATACATAGTTTAATTTAGGGTTAATTACGTTAAACCCTCCAATCTATAGCCCTCATTATACATTGCCTCCCAATCATTGTTGATGTGCAATTTTACCCCATAAATTAATTAAAATATTTGCCAACACCACATTTACACTATTTCTGTAGAATCTAACAAGAATATTCTGTTGCCTTCAGCCCACGTGTCCAACGCTCATTGATTACACTCTATCGAAACAGTGCAAATGTGGTGTTGGCGAACATTTTCATTAGTTTAGGAGGTGAAATTACACATCAACAACGATTGAGGGGGCAATGTGGAACGAGAGCTATAGATTAGGGGGTTCAATGCAATTATTCCTTTAATTTAATTAGACATTTGATTAGGATGGTTGAAGCTCACAATTCATAAGAAGTGAGACATTTTGTTATGATATGATCCATGTGAATGGCTTGATCGGTAATCTACCTGGGTCACTCACAAAAATACAAAATTATTTATTTCTTCGTATTAAAAAAGGCAATTACAATCCTAATCAACTATTCATTTTCCGAATCCAAAAAAACTCGCACTTCTGCGTCTCTCCGCGCAATGAACAAAAGTACTTGTCCTTCTCCCCATCTCTGTGCCGGCGTTCTTTTATGTGTTGGTGTTGGGTAAAGGTATCCCATCTCTTTATATATGTACATATACTGCGTACGTTCAATTAGCGACCAATCAAATCAATGTATGAGTCTACCCAATCGCCTCCAACTACAGCAATCGCGCGTCAGAAAAGAAAAGAAAAGAAATTCGCACTATCGTTCCGACTATTGTGCCAACCATTCGTACTTTTTAACAATTATACACATACATAAATTTTAGATGTTTCCAAATTTTTCTTATTCAATTGATGATGAATTTATTCTCATTCTTGCATTCTCTTCTCACTTTTCTAGTATTGTAGAAAAGGGTTTCAAAATATTTGTTTTGATTCACTATATTTGAGATTTACGGTCTTATTATTCTAGGAAGAGATTGTTGTATTTTGAGGCCCAATTTTTATGAAACAGTGTCACTGCTTTTATCTTATCTTTTTTTATTGGTCTCTCTATTGAAATTTTTTAATTATTTTAGGTCATGTTGGGTGCTGCAACTTCGATCTTTAGAATTCAAAATCTTAACTTCATTCCATGTGCGGCGTGGTCTTGTTCTGTAGCTTCCAATTTTTTTGATCAATATTTCTCCAAAACTTCACAAAAATTAAGACTCATGAAAAACTCTACTAACTCAAAATTCTCTACAAGTTATTCAAGCACCAAAAGTAAAAAAAAAAATAAAGTAAGAACCAAAATGAAATGAATTCAATCGAAAAACCAACCAAAAAAATAAAAAGAAGAATAAAATATTGTTATTCGAAATAACTCTTGGTTTTGCTTACTGAAGATGCTTGCGACGGCCGGTGTGTCCACCTCCCGGTTCGCAGTTAACTCCGGGTTGCTTGAACATGTGCCATTACATAATAATGTTTACAGGCCCAAGAGAGAAAGCCGTACAGTCCAAGATCTAATTTCATAAGTACTTGGAAATTGGGTTGTCAATGAATCGAATTTTAATCAAATTCGATTTGAATTTTAAAATTTTTATTCAATTAAAATATATATTCAATGGATTAGATCCCCTTATAAATATTCGTAATTCGAAATAAGTTAAAAAATTGAATCCAAACTTTAATAATTTTTTATTTACTTAATACTCTTATATATAACATTAATAATGATTTTAAAATAAAATTTATATATTATATTGACATAATATCTATATTATGCTATTAATATTGAGTTTTCAGTTTAAAAAATAAGAGGGATACTGACAAAAAGTCAAATATAATAATGTAGAATAATTCACATATACATTAATATAAGGTGAAATAGGAGTTTAGTATTTAGGAATTCAACTTTTGGACTAATATAAAATACAAAGTTGTTAGAAATTCAGATATGATGTAAATTTATTTTATAAATGTAATATTTTTTTAAACAATCTAAAAGAAAAAAAATTAAATCTTGTTTTATTTTTTTCGATCGGATTTAAATATGGTGTTAATTAACAAAAATCCTATATAATATCGAATTAAATTTAAATATGAATTTTAATAACTGAATTTCAATTCAAATTCGACCAATTGACTACCTCAGCTAGAGAAGTATAAGATCCACCTGGATGGCCGACACTCACAAAAGTTGTAAGTACAATGATGTTGTAACAAATAATCCATTTTAAAAGCTCGTGAATGATGAAAAGACTCCAAGCCCATACCAATATATCAAGAATTCGTGTTGTGAAAAAACCTCCCAAAAGATTGACTTAAGAGATTTGAAGACATCCCAGAACATTTTGAAGATAGACTTCATAATAATTTAATGATTTTGTAACCAAACACGAAACACGAAACACGCGCACTTAATCAATTAATTTTATGGAACACTTTGCTCCATGCAAGTTAGTTATTCTGTCCAAGCGAGCATTCATTACTGAATTGTCTAGCACTTTGTGCATCTCGATCCAACTTAAGGATAGATTTAGAGGGGGAGCAAGCCGCAGCCATTATCCCCTCCAGGTATATTATAACACACAGAGAGAGAGTTTTAGTAATATTTAATTTCAATAATTTATTAAAATGAAGAAATTATTTAAAATTAATTAAATGTCATTAATTTTTAATTTTCATTCATTAACTTTTTAAAAAATTACGGTTATTATGGGCCTTAAATAAAAATTTAATTATCTAAATTTATTGAATTAAGCTTAATTTATTTTTAATTGAAGATAAAAATTAAAATTAATTAATGAAATCTCTATCCATTTTATTTTTTTAAATTAAAAAAAAATCCCAGGTCCATGTTTACGATCAAGTAAAGACTATTAAGTTAGGTCAATTACGACTTCTTCATTTTATTTGTTTGAGAAAAAGGTTATGGGGTTTTATTCAACTGAATCTTAAAGGACTTACAAAACAACTAAAATCTCCCGTTTGACTTTAATAAGATCGAGATAAAGAGATAAGTATAAGTAAATATTTAAAAATTTTCTTTTTTAGATTTTTCTTTGTGTTTCAACAGCTACAAATGGGGGAATTTTTTCCGTTAAGAATATTATTAACAACATGCTTCGGAATAAAATGGACGATGACTTTATCCAATTTAGTTACTTACATTGAAAAAAAAATTACGAAAAATTAGATATTGATTCAATAATTTATGATCATATATAGAGCATCGTGCTCAATTTCGATGAAAATGAGTATTTTAAATTCACAAATCAAAAATATACTTTCAAGTTTTATAATATTTGCCCCACACACTCTCATTTTTGGATTTGTCCCTGTCCATGCTGGTTGCTCCTCTTCAATCAATTATCCTCCGCATCCGATTTTAGTGTTTACTCAATTTTCTTTGCATAATGTTCGAAAACTCAAAGCTAAGAAGTTGGTAGGACTCATGCTGTATTTATTTTGCTTTAAAAGTTATACAAATGAGTTAGATAAAAAAACGTCAGAGATGTTAGATTGCTGCACTTCACTTAGCCATTTGAAGAAGCTCACGTTCAACGAGCACCCTCTTTACAAAATTTGCATTTTATATACTATAGGTATTGGGTATGCATGCAGCATGGCCACATCTCAAACATTAATTTACCAAATTTTTGAGTTTTAAGGAAAATAATTTTGGTGATCAAACAACATGCATGCATGCATGCATGTTGCTTGCTGTATCTGTTTTTCAGAGTTTTTTTAGTATTCACTTCTGCTTTTCAATTTGAAGATAAAAAGAGTCAGAGAAATTCAAAAATATCATGCGCTAATACAAATACAAATACAATCAGAATCAGAAGTGAAGTGTATATTTCTTCACTAAGTCTTGCCATAGGTTAAGATAGTAGAACCTCAAGGCCCAGGCCATGGAATTGCTTGCGGCGGCCGTCCCCGGTGCTTTGGATCAAGGAGAAAACTAAGCTTTTCCAGAAGAAGTATAAGTTTGTCTGAAAAGGAGACGTGAAAAGGAGTGAAAAAAGCACGAACCAACTTGACTTTATCTGACAAGATCTTGAGATGATAGTTTAATTGTTCAACTAGAGAAGAACTTGAGAACATTATCAACCTCTGTCGGAGGTTTAATTTGGACCAGGATTGATGTACTGGTCGACACCATGTATGGTTTCAAAACTTCACAATACATCTAAAGGGAGGCTCCGCTCCAACTGAGAGGCTTAATATAGGGAACGATCAATCTAGCTAGGCAACTTCCTAATGAATATCAACTGCGTCACAAAACAGGATTTGCTGAACTTCTTCAATTAGTGATCAAGATAAACGGGTAGCCTAGTCTACAAAATAAATAGCATTTTCATGGAACATTGTTGGGGTTCCGGAGTGAGACAGCAGGCCAAGCCAATACGCACCGGTCAAAGTGACTGACACTAGGATAGGCCCATCTCAAGCTAGTTCTAACAGCAACAAACCATTAGGGGTGCAATCGGATCGGATACACTATTTTCATATTCTTATCCGTTTAATTTTTCGAATATTCAGATATGAATACGAATTTAATAGATATTTAAGAATAATATCCAAAGTCGTATTTGTCGGATATCAGTTGAATTTAGATATATCCGTATTTGATTATAACTATTCAGAAAGTTATTCGTATTCAAATTATTTTTTTGATATTCATATTCGATGATATTTATTTAAACATTTATTTAAGAATATCCAAATACATAAATTTATAAACTTACAACAACTACATATTTTAATTAATAGCAGGAACTATACAATTTCATTAAGAAGAAAGTAATCAAATAAATAGCATTATTTCTAATTAATAATTAACTTTATAATTGATTATTAGTACGAATTAATAACAATGAATGACATTTAATTATTTTAATTATAAAGTCAACTAACAATAATGATGTTGATTAACTTTATTTTTCAATTTTTTTCTCTATATTACAATAATTTTTTAAATTTATTCCTTTTTCTCCCAATTCTTGAATTATAATTTATATATACATATATGGATTATGAGATTTTTATTGAAAAATATAAATAATATATTATTTAATAAATATATGTATATTTGGAGCGGATATAAAATGGACCAGATATGTATTTACCGTATTCGTGTCCATTTATAATTGAATATCTACAAATCGAATATAGATAAAATCTACTTTAAATGGATGCGGATAAATTATATATAAAAAGATATGAATGCGAACGGTAAATAAATTTTTAAATATTTATTTATATAGCCCTATAGACCATGCACTATCTATATATAACTAATTAGAGTCACTAACACCAAAATAGGCTCATCCGAAGCCAACATTGATAGCAACAAACCACGCACCATCTCCAATTAGGATGTCGAGAAAATACTACGCTAGACTTATCTACCAATTATCCACGCCCTTATCCCTGTGAAATTCATTGGTAAATTCACAGGATACATTGCTAAATTCACCCTATATTGTGAGGAGATCGGCATGAATGATAATTTAAAATTGTGCTTTTTTCCTAAATAATTCATAGGTAAGACATTTTGTTGGATTATTAAACCGAAGCCAAACTAGGTTTCTTACTAGCCAATTATGGAAAACATCTTTTCACAACCATCTCTATTGTGCTCCCTTGTAAGTCTTGATTTCTAAGCTAGCTAACATGAGACAGCTTCCAGGAAAATCAATGGAGGAATACATGGGAAGGCATGTTAAGGCCATGTATTTTTACCCAATTACATGTTAGAGAATAGTTACATTGACCTAACCGTAGGTGGGATGCATTCCGAATGACAAAACAAAATGCTCTGAGAGAAGTTTGATTCCATTTTTGACTTGATAAAGAGGAAAACAATAGAATGGGAATAAGCAAATGATTATACTATCAAGTTGGAATGGCTGATTTACAGGCTAAGTATGGCAACAACGTAATTGAGTTCATTGAAATGAGATAGGGCTATTTGAAGTAGTTTTTAAAAGAGCAGAATTTTCCAAGCTTTAGTCAGGCTTAAAATAATACAACCTTACATTAAAATTCCTCCTAGGCCTAGCATGGTAAAATGACATGAATTTCAATCTAATTATGATAGGATAAACTCTTTCAATGTGTATAAAGCTGAAGCTAATTTGACCAATTTTTGACTAATAGCAAAATCAAATTTTCCAAAGACCATTGACTACCATCAGCCAAAAAGCTTAAAGGAAAATAATACCAGAAGCTTCATAATGTTTAGACTCACTCAACTAATGACTACCTTGTTTTCAGGTGGATGAGCCAAAATTGTCTTGATACAAGCACCTTTAGGTTCTGGCCTAAATGTGTACTCAAAGTGCGAATGGGAATTGATAAGCCTCCATTCCAATAGAAATTGGAAGAGGTTAACATAATCGAAGTGGAGAATATAGAGGATTCATCACCTAAGAGGTAGGCTTCTACGCTTATTACCACACCGAGATAGCTATTTCTCCACTTATGATAACTCTATGTATATGCAACATTTATGTACCATCAACTAACATTATGACATAATTTCATTTTTTTTTATTGTTAACAGGCATCAGCATTAATTTCATCAAATGGAAATGCTTAGGGTGTAGGGTTCGTCATATTGCAGCATTAAAGTGGAACATGATCTTGCTCAATAGACATTTAATTTACCTTGGAAAGAAGACAAGAAATAGTTTGAAAAGTACAAAGCCTGCCACCTCGAAAGGTAGATCAGCCAGATGACTGAAAGGCTAACCCAAAATAAATAAAGCCACTGACACAGGTGCCTGAAGGTTCGTGGGTACTCCAAAATTCCCCAACCGGAGGTGGCAAAATAAGATGGCCTAGAAGATTCAATGGGATGTACCTAAGATAACAAAAAGAATTGGAGTACCTAAAAAAGAAAGCCACTGCTATAGACCTAGCTTAATAAGGATAATAACATTTTAATAGTAAAGGAACTAATCACTGGAGTTGCAGCAATGTGGGAAGCTGAAATCGAGGTGTATCTCCAAAAGCATTAGAAGCCTAGGAAAAGAGCCAGTTAAGCCCTTAGGTGGATATCACCACGATGTCAAGGAACCCTAGCTGGCGATCATGTCAAAGAGGATCCAATCGATGAGAACTTATAAGATGAAGGCTATTAAGGTGACAACTTACTCGATGAAGTTATACAAAGTGACGACGAGATTAAAGGATTTTTCTTGATATGGCTTGGATGGAATATGATATGGTATGGTCTATCCCTCATACTTTCAAAATTTTGATTACTTAGATTGATATTGTAAGAGATGTAACCATGGTTTGTAACCATAGTTTTGATGACTCGTGGAAAGGGGATAGATTGGTTGCATCTCATTTTGGGCACTCCTTTGATTCTCCACCGAGAAGCTTTCTTAGGGCGGTCACCTGGATAAAACCTCCTCTTGGTTCTCTTAAGCTCAACACGGATGGATCCTCCTGTGGAAATCTCAGGGTGGCGGGTGCGGGAGGCATTCTTAGGGATAACAAGGGTGGTGTTATTTTGGCTTTTTACCAACTACTGGGTAATGCCACCAACATCTATGCGGAGCTCTATGCCGTTAAGCATGGCCTTGACCTTTGTGTGGAGAGAGGTCTCTCAAATATCCTTGTGGAGCTTGGTGTTAAGATTGCTATTCACTTAATTCTTGAGGCTAAGCATCACCATTGGGCCTTTGCAAATCTAATCTCTTGCATTAGGAATCACGCTAGGAACCTTTCGTTCACATTTGAGCTTACCTTTAGGGAGGGTAATCAAGTAGCGGATGGTCTTGTCAAGCTTGCTACCACGGTGGATAGGGGTGCCGTTTTGGAGCCGGAACACTTACCTTTGAAACTCAAGCAACTCATTCAGAGTTAGAAGAATTGGAGATTCCCTACATTTGGGCCAAATGAAACGAGTGTACAATAGCTGTTTTGGTCAATATTTTGTCTTTGGTCGTATTTTAATTACTATTGATTTCTTTGTATAGCTTGGTTAATGAGGAGGTTTTGTCTCCTCTTTTGTTTTGGGCTTTGATTGTTAATTGTAATCATTATTGTAATCAAGCTCTTCTTTTAGTAATATAGGGGTAGGGGTCAATGCCAAACCCTATGTCATGACATAGACG
>JACGDI010003564.1:530388-565417 GCA_014898725.1 Jacaranda copaia | reverse complement strand
AAAAAAAACTCAAACTTAATAAAACAACTAACAACTTATTTTAATTATTTTTTTATGAAACAAAATATAATTTAAAACAAAATAATGATCGAAGTTAGAAAATATCTAAGCTACCTACGTACCCAATAAAAGAATCAAATCATAACGTAATTTAGAGAAAATATCTTTTTGGAGGGGGTGTTGTTCATAGTTTGTACTAATGCAGGCCAGTAATATCCATTGCTTAACCACCTTGAACTAGGTGGGGTATTTAATATTTTAAACACATAAAATATCTGTAGTAGGGTAAGTTAAAAGTTTAACTACATGTACTATCTTTGGTGGAGTAAGTTAACAATTTAACCATATGCACCACTTTTGGTGGGTAAGTTAGCAGTTTAACCACTGCACTACCTTTGGTGGATATCGTTCATAGTTTATACTCATGCGAACCAAGAGTAACATATAGTTTAGGTTCGTGCGTCAAGGAGCATTCTCCCAATTTTATGCATAGTAGCATTTCAAGAACTTCTCATTTATAGGGTCAACCCTTAATCCATCTTCAGCAACCAACTTATATGCACCATTTGTATAGACTTCTTTGACAATGCGGGGACCATCCTATTTTGATTTGAACTTATTCCCAGTTCGATGAGTTGTGATGATGGGCCTTTTCACAGCGAGCACCAAATCTCTAACTTGAAAAGATTGCCATCGCACCTTTTGTTAAATGCCCTAGAGAGCTGAGCTTGATAACACTCAAGTTTTTATTGTGCTTCCAATCTTTTCTCATCAAGGGCCTCCAATTCTTCAAGACATAAGCATGCATTTTCTTCCTTAGTCAATCTTTCTTATATGGCTATCCTTAATGATGGAATTTGCTATTCAAGAGGTAAAATGGCTTCCACGCCATAAATTAATGAATACAGAGTTGCTTGTGTAGGTGTTTTATGTGTAGTTTGATGTGCCCACAAAGCTTCTCCAATCCTTTCGTACCAATCCCTCTTTGACTTTGAAACTACTTTCTTCAACAAATTACATAGAGTTTTATTGAATGCCTTAGCAAGACCATTGGGCATAGCATAGTGCATAGAAGACTTCCTTTGCTTAAAATTGAACTTCTGACAAAGTTTATCTATTAGATTATTACTAAAGGGCTTTCCATTATCGATGATTACGTATCGTGGAACCCTATAGTGATATATAATGTTGATCCAGATAAAGTCAGCAATATTTTCCTTTTTTACTTCTTTGAGGGATACTACTATAGCCCACTTAGAGTAATAGTCTGTTGCAGCCAGTATATACAAGTACTCGATAGAAGACTTCATCATTGGTCCATCCACATTTAATCTCCAAGCATTAAATGGCTATGAAGCAACAGTTGGATGCAATAGCTTAGATGGTTGGTGAATGAAATTTGCATGAAATTGGCAAGTTTGACATCTTTGAGCATAATTCATACAATCTTTTACTATTGTTGGCTAGTAGTAGCCTATTTAGGGATGCAAACGAGCCAAGTCGAGTCAAGCTTTGACTATTTTTTTAGATTTGAGCTCAAGCTATAATCAAATGTATCAAACTCAAGCTAGAGCTCAACTTATGCTCGATAAGCTCAAGAAATTAAGATTGGAGCTCGGCTTGATTCATTATGCTTGAATTCATAATTAAGCTATATGCTTGAGTTTGACTCTGGCTTAAATTTGAAAAGTTAAATTATTTTATAAAAAAAAATAAAATTAATAGATTTTATTATTTCTTTTTTATAAAATCAAGTTATAAGCTCGAGTTCGGCTCAGGCTCGAGCTCGAAAAGTTAAATTATTTTATAAAAATTTTTAAAATTAGTATATTTTATTATTATTTTTATATGTAAATATTTTTAAATAAAAAATATAAGCTCGTGAGCTTGTGAACAAGAATTATTTGGCTCAAGTTCGGCTCGAAACTTACACGAGCTTGAATTCATTGAACTCAATCTTGAACACATTTCGAGTTAGCTTGTCAGGCTTGTGAGCTGGCTCGATTTGTTTGTATCTCTAAGCCTATTCTTTTTATTCAAAAATATAATTTTGGACCCCACTGGTGATTGCCACAAATTCTAGAATGAGCTTTTTCCATATCTTGTATAGCTTCATATCACCTAAACATCACAAGAAAACTCCATCAAATGATCGCCTATAAAGCACACCTTTATAATAGATGAAGCGAGTTGCATGATGTCGGATATCGATTCTTTGATGTGGATCATTTGGACACTTCTCATACTTCAACTAGTCTACGATTGACTGGTGCCAATTTTCCTTCTCTATTTCAAATACTCAAACAACATAACTTTCATCTTCTTCATAATCCTCACCCTTGAAAATTTGTGGTACAATCTAACTTTTACATATTGGAATACGCACTTCATTTTTAGGTATGGCAAGTGAAGAGGCCAATTTAGCTAATGTACTAGCTTGCTTATTTTCCATCCTTGGCATATGTTTGATTTCTACATCGCCAAGCCATCTAATGAGTCTTTTTGCATAATTGAAGTATGTGAGTAATTCAGGCTTCTTGACTTTATATGATCTAAGGAACTAGTTGACCACTAACTTAGAATCTCTATACACTTTCAGGCGTAACTATTTTATGTCAACCACTATCTCCAACCCAAGAATAAGAGCTTGATATTTAGCAATGTTGTTGGAATAATTTTTAGTTAAAGTGAAGGAATATGGTAATACTTCATCATCAGATGTGATGAGTACAACTTTAGCACCAGTTTCTTCTCTATGGGATGCTTTATCAAAGTACACTTCCAATGAGGTGTAATTTCAACTAGCAAGACATCTTCATTAGGTAGATCATTAGATAATTCCCACTAAGTAGGGATAAGGTGATCAGCAAAGAAGTTAGCCAAAACTTATGCTTTTATTACCTTCTGCGTAATATAGACAATCTAAATTGTTGCAACTAAAGGCACTACCTAGCAAGTTTATCAAATAGGATAGGCATTGACATAACATATTTTAATGGATTTACTTTTGAGATAAGATGGACAGTAGAGCCTAAAAATAATGTTTTAGCTTTTGAATTGCAAATATTTGAGTCGAACATATTTTCTCAATGAGCGAGTATTTCAACTCATTTGGCATCATCATCCTACTCAAGTAGTACAAGGCATTTTCCTTTCCTTCATCATTCTCCTATGCTAATAAAGTTTCAATGGATCGTTCTTGAGTAGCAGTATAAAGAATTAGTGGACGTCTAAGTACTAGTGCGACTAGCATAGAAGACTGTATCAAATAAGCTTTTATACTATTAAAAGTATTACTATAAGCTTCATCTCTCTCAAATGGAATGCCCTTTTTCATGAGGCGGCTGAATGATTGAAATCTACAAGCTAAATTTGGTATGAATCTCCATAAATAAGCTAACTTCCTTGACAAACTTTTAATTTCATGGATGTCTCAAGGTTAAGTCATTTTTAGAATTGCATCAATCTTTACTTACTCGATTTCTATGGCTCAATGATGAACAATGAATCCTAGAAACTTTCCCAATGTAACACCAAATGCATACTTTAATAGCCTCATTTTGAGTTGATAATTTCTGAAGCGCTTAAAAATTTATCTCAAATCTTGGAGTGATCTTCTCACCTTTTAAACTTGACAAACATGTCATCAACATAACATTCAATATTCTTGTGAAGCATATTATTAAAGATCTTCTGCATAGCTCTTTGATATATGGCACAACATTTTTCAATCCAAACGGCATCACTTTATAATAGTATATTCCCTTTGGGGCATGAAATGTTGTCAACTCCTCATCTTATGGTGCTTCATTCCTTGTGGTAGCATCAATCATGAGTTCTGCAATGGGCAATAGAAAAGCATGCTTAGTACATGTACCATTCAAGTTGCTAAAATCAAAACAAACTTAAATCTAGCCATTTTTCTTTCTTACCGGGATAATGCTGGAGATCCATGTTAGATACTTAATTTCTTGAATGAACCCAACCTCGATAAGTTTATTTACTTTAGCTTCAATTAAAGGAACAAATTTAGGGGAAATCGTTGTGCTTGTTTAACTGGACGAGTTTCTTTCTTTACTGATAAATAATGGACCGCCACCTTTAGATCTAGACTAGGTATCTCTTTTTATGACCATGCAAACAAATCTTTGAATTCACATAATAACTCAATATATACTTTTTTTTCTTCAGCAGTTAATAAAGTACTAAAGTGAATAGGCTGAGGATCATTAGCATCACCTAAATTAATCTCTTTTAATTCATTTATAGTGGCCTTAACACCTTTTTCAAATTCAGGAGGAGCAATTTTAGCATATTCTTCTTCAATAAAAAATTCTTCACTCAAAGTAATATGGTATGCTAGCGTAATATCCTCTTTCACGGGCTCAATCTTCTTGAATTCCATACATGATCTTATTTGTCCATCCTTTCTTCTTATATGGACCATTTTCATGATGCCATCTTTCTCACTTATATAACCATTGTTGATAAGTTTAGAGATTTTCTTGGAAAGACGACCTATAGTACTTTGACGAGTTGACTGACTAGTATTAACAACAATGTCATATGAAGAAGCCATGTTTTCTCTATCATTTTCTTTGTCCATTTGAGTTCATGTGAAGATAACGACTTGCAATTTAACCTTCAAGGTTCTACCACATGATATATTCAAAATAGAGTGTCGCTTCATGCGTGAAGGAATTGAACACCTAAGCTTTTTTGGCTCATTAACCCACTTCAAGTACTTTTGCGTTTTAGATGAATTCAATCTTTGATTACAAATTCTTTTATGCCGCAGCTTTCCAAGTTTACCAAAAATTGAGATTTGTGGGACTTTCTTCCCATTTTCATTGAAAATATCATTTGTTGAAGAAAATTCTTCTTCAACTATATGATTACTGCTGGCTCTCTTAATTGCAATATGAATAGGATTCTAAGGAACAAATCCAAGTCCCATTCGAGATCTTTGAACATCATGACCTTTTTTTTTTCAACATATTTTGGGTAGTTTTAAGTCCATACATTTGCTTGCTAGAAGCCTCAGAGGAGAGTTTTCCCAAGATGGAACATTCTTTTGGATTATATTCAGTTTTGATAAGAAGTTTATAGGCTTTTGAATCAAAGCAATTTTCACTTTGAAGTTGCAGAGATTCTCTATGCTCCTTTTTGGCTCTTTAGGTTGCACGAACAAACCTTTTTAGCAGCTGAGGGGATGACTTCTTCAAATCAAGCTTGGTTAGAGAAAATGCCAATTCTTTCAATCGTTTAGATCCTATAAGAGGTGATTCACTCTTTAGGTGATCTTTACTGTTGCATGCTAGAGTCAAGTTTTTAACCTTGTTTTCTCCATCAAGATCATCTGTTGTTTGGATTTCTCTTGTTCTTGACCTTAATAGTTTCCATACTTTTGATGTAGTATTTGGCATCAGCTAAGTGCGATTTAGGTTCAGTGAAAGGTTTGCTATCTCCAAGTACGTTTTTTACCATACTTAATCGACAATACTTGAAATATTGGTGCCAAGTAGAGGCAAACACACCATTTTCAAGTAAACAAGGTCGTCCCAGAAGCATATTGTATGATGTCTTGGTGTCTATGACATAAAATAATGCTACTGATAGCATATCATCTATCAATAGCTTTATTCGTATTATTCTAAGATCCCTTTGCTCCCCTTGCTTGAATCCTTGGATCATCAGACAACTATTTATCAATTCATCTATAGAGATTTCTAAATCCTTCATCATAAGTAATGGCAAGATATTGGCGGTAGAGCCTCCATCAATTAAAATTCTATTTATCTTTTGCTAATGAGCATAGCTAGTTATGAATAGTGGCCTATTGTGGGGCTTGTAGCTGAGCAACAAGTCTTTGTCAATGAAAGTCATTGCCGACATACGCTCCTTAGTTACATCATAGTTATCTACATCAGACAAACATGTTTCGCTAGAGGGAATCTTTTCTTCACTTATCATGTTGCACGCAACATTATTATTGTGATCACCAAGTACATCCTTTTCAATCTCAATGGTAGCATGATATAAGCTTACATTGTCCTCCTTAACTGAGATTTTTCCTTGTTGAGCCTACTGCATTACTTTGTCTTTGAATACGAAGCAATCATGAATTAGGTGATCTATCAATTGATGGTACTTGCAATACTTTGAGTCATCAATTTTCCCAACTTTTTCAAGTTGCGCCATTTTAGGTAATTCAATGAGATTTACATTTAGCAAATCATCAAATATTCCAGAGATATTAGAATCGAGGAATAGGTATGTTTTAGTGTGCATCTCTTTTAAAGTTAATTTTCTTTGGCTTTTTTCTTAGGAGACATCATTCTTTTCATCCTTTATGCTTTCAGCCTTTATAGGAAACTTTGCTATGTGTTGAATTCATTGCTATAGCTTCTTTACTTTGCCTTTTGGCAAGAGGTTTGCCTCTTTTCTTGAATTCTTGCCTCTTTTCTTGAATTCTTGCTTTTCTTTAGACTTACGAGGCTCTTGAATTAGTGGCCCTTTTACTCCACTAGCAAACGTGCTTAATTTTATATCATAGGCTCGAGTAGCTAACTTTTTAAATGTTTTAAGTTGAATTCCTTGCAAAATATATCGAAGTCCCCAATGCATCCCTTGAATGAACATCTTGATGGCTGAAGCTTCAGATAACCGATCTTTGCAATTAAGGTTTAATTTTCTCCAGTGATTAATGTAATCAATTACTGGCTTTTCTTTCCATTAGCGAGAATTTGTGAGTTCAATTATACTAACTGCCATTTGGGTATTGTAGCAGTGATTGAGAAGTTCTTACTTTAATTACCCCTAGCTATCAAGTAAGCCAACTTCTAGGTTAATGTACCAATAAAAAAGGATTGAACAAATCGCTTAACTAGGTGATCTTCATATGTCCCAACATTATTATAAGTTTCAATGAAATGAGCTACATGCTATTTTGGATTGCCTTCACCTTCAAATTTCTGAAACTTTAGTAGCTGATAACCAGTCGGCATCGTTAAATTATTAATCCTTTGATTATATGGTTTGGAATAAGTTATAAATGACTAGAGCTTCCTTCATACTTGTCTTTGATAGTTTTCCTGATAAACTTCCTTAGCTGGTCAACAAGAATCAGTCCATTGGTAGAAGCTTGTAGTTCCTTTGTTCTAGGCATTTCATTTTCAATTGGCTGTCTCTTTGTGGATGTTTCGCCTTCGTCTTGAGCTTCTATTTGTTTCTCCATCACATGACTAGTCTCAATATTATCCACCTTGTTCATCAACTTAGAAATTTAAGAGTCTTGCTCTTGGACATGTTTTGCAAGTCCTTCAATAATCATTATCAAATTAGCAATTTGCTCCTCCAAAGTTGTGGCACTTGTCACCATCATTGGCGCCATACTTGAGCAACTTGATGTTGAGTGAGAGTGGATGTCGTTGATTCTTCCTTTGAGTCTCCACCATCTTCTTAGTATCAATAGCATGTGGTAATACCTTTTCTACAACTTCAAGTAAGGGGGTTATCTCCGAAGATGATTGACTTCTTGGACATAATTCTTGTGGTGACACCAACACTTCTTATTCCAACATTTGTGGAATTTGAAATAGCAATTGTTAGTGCAATGATCTTGTTGGCGGCCATGATATTTCAATCTTGATGAAGGAAAGATATGTGAGGTAGAGATTATCCCACGGGGCATGCCAAAATTTATAACAACAAATTTTTTATCTGCAAAAATTAAAATTACAAAACAAGAAAAATTCGTACAAATAAAATGAAATTAAAATCAATCAACTGTGGATTCAATCTTTAATTTAATCATCTGATTCTTCCATTTCAAATATAATTTTGAGTTTAATGAGCTCCACAAAAAATGCCTTAAACGCTATGGATTTTCTTAAATTTAATTTGAAGAAAATAATGCCAATTTGAGGGTTTCGCATCTTAATTTCGAATCAAATATAAAAAATATATAAGTTCCGTGAATAACCCCTTGAACGTCGTTAATTTCCTTGAATAAAAATAAAGCCAATTCAAGGGTTTCGCACTTTAATATTGAACTAAATGCCAAAAATATATAAGTTCTACGAAAAACGCCTCGAATGTCGTGGATTTCCTTAAGTTTAATTGAAAGAATTGCTATACTTCTTCAAATCTCCTCTCAAATGCTGGAATTTGTATTGTGTCAAATGAATTGAGATCACCCCTTTATATAAGTATTTGATGGGAATCTTCTAAATTGACTTGAACTCCTTCGGTGGTTATCTTTTTAATAAGATAATATCAAATATCAAAAGATAATATCAATATCAATAGATAATATCAACTATTTTGATTTGATTGGTCCATAAATATAGACACTCCATCTTTGACACTTGTTAATATTTGATTTGAGTATAAAAATAAATATTAAATTATTAATTAAAATTAACTATTTTTCTTTTGAAATTGAATTTAATAAATCTGAAAATATAAATAAAAAATTTTAAATTAATCTCTAATATATTATTTTACATGTGTTACTTCTCAATTGACTTAAAATTAATTTATCTACGGTTCTAAAACAATTTATTCGACCTGAGATTTTACTATAAAAGAAGGAAAATTGACAAAAAAAATAAAAAATAAAAATCAACATATGTTACTGCATAAGACGCGGTCTTTCAAACTGTATTTTTGGGATATGGGCAAAAATATTCTTTAACTGCCAACGAGGATGTATTATTGTATTTGGAATTTGCATTTTAACAAGGAAAAATAAAATAAAAAAAATAAAATACGTATCATATAAAATTATAATATTTTATCATTAAAAAAATAAAAAAAATATTCTTTAGTAATTTCCTTTTGTTTTCATTAAAATTGAGTCTGAAAGCAGACAAAATAAAACGCAATTGAATGTGGCATTCAGTCGATCTCGCAGGCAAATTCAACCCTACAAAAACCTTTGAAGCTTCACTAGGTCACTTGCTTTCTCTGGCGTCCTTTCGTGAGGTAGTGTTTTTCTTTCGTCTTGGAGTTCGTTTGCTATATTATTTTCTCTTTAAGAACTATGCTTCGATGGATGGGTTTGGTTGATTCATTAGTGCCAAATTTTCAGACCATTTTCTTTCCCAGAAAACAACTATGGTTTACTTGGAAGTTCAAATTTTCTCAATTTATTTGGAAATGGTATCTTTTTATTATTATTAAAAAATATTTAACCACTGAAAAATGATTAGGTCTTGGAGTTTTTCAGAAGGATGAAAGTAAGATAATTAACATCCCATCTCCTCTTGTCAGTGTGTTCCTTAGCCCCTCAGCTCCCTCACTTTGTCTATTGATATTTCTGCTCCTGCTAGTTGATATAAGGTATCTGTGAAGCGTTAATGTTTTAATTTCTGTATCTGGTAGTTTCAATATTTGATTTGTGTTGATAGTTGATGCCAGCATCCATAGCTTAGGAAATGGGGTTGGGAATGTCATGGTTGGTGTTCCAGGTGGTTGTTCTTGAAATTGGACGTTGATATCAAACTATCAGACCTGCTGCGAAACATTTTGAAGATCCAATTCTTTTGTACTAATGTTTGCTATAGTTAAAACAGAATCAGTTCTTAGGACTGTTCTAATTGCGTAAGTACCAGATTTTGTGGTTCTAAGCCTAGAGTCTGATGGTTTTCGAAATCTCTCACTGTATCTTTATCTTTTATAGTGATTCGTTGCTTTCTTTCTGTTTCATGTTTGATAAAAGTCTAAAAACGTAATGTTTTGTTGTGTCTTAACGGTTCAAAGTCTGATCCACCAGCACTGTGCTATAATTTGGGGAAATGGACTTGAAAGCACCAGAGAATGTTGCATCAATGGCTCAACAGGATACTGAAGTATATACTTTTGAATAATTAATGCTCAATTTGAATTTTTACATTATATTTTTTCATAGGCATGTAGCAACAATGCCCTTGATTATTTGTTTATTTTCTAGTCCAAGAGTAAAGAGGCTGACTACATGTTCCAAGCAATGGGGCAACTGAATATTGGAGAGACATCCTCTGGCTTTAAGAGAAAGCCAGTTATCATAATAGTGGTGGGGATGGCAGGTAAACTTTACCTCCCCCCCCTCCCCCTGTGTCTCCAAAAAGGAAAAATAATACAGTTGCATTTTCCCATTTAAAAATTGCACCTCTGCTGAAGATTCTTGATGAATGTGTCCAGGAAGCGGAAAAACTACATTCCTTCACCGGCTAGTTCATCACACGAAGGCATCAAATATTCAGGGTTATGTTATGAATCTAGACCCTGCTGTCATGACTCTTCCATTTGGTGCAAACGTTGACATCAGAGACACCGTTAGGTACAAGGAGGTGATGAAGCAATTTAATCTTGGACCAAATGGAGGAATTTTGACTTCTCTTAATTTGTTTGCGACAAAGTTTGATGAGGTAAGATTTGTTCTTGGAGCTGTTTGACTTTACAATTGACAACTTGCTTAACTGATTTGATAAAGCATATTAGTTTATTAGTCAATTATATTACCAGCTATATTGGCAACACGGAATCTGAAAGATTTGTACTAGAAACAGAAAGTTTATACTGAATATGTATAGCTGCAATTTACAAAAGATATTTACTAATAAAAGATCTCTTGTCATCTAGTGCAGTTGTTGCTTCCCTTGAAACTTGGATCTTCAGCATTTCTTTGGGTTTTACACTAAATCATATTAATTTGGTCACGATTTTGTACCTCATACCAATTGTATTAGTCTTTCATGCCTTTTTAACCCTTTGTATATTTCGCGCTAGTTTCTGAAGGTGTTACTGGCTTTACATTTGATCTGAAAGGTCTTATTCTGTATACTTATATTATATTAAATGACTTTATAGACTGTTGATTTAGATACATTCAAGTGCATCTTCAAGGAAGGAGACAACCTTTAGAAATTATTACTCCTATCCCTCGTGATGCACGCTGCTTTAGGTTGCAAAAAAGTGCTACTTTTTGTAATGTATTCTGTAAACGAAAGTTACCTTTTTCCAATAGTCTCAATTTTGCTGAACAGTATCTCCCACATTGAACCACTGCCCCCACCCCACCATGCGTTTCTTTCTTGCCTGATTTAATTCTTAGGAAATGTTAGCTGATCTGAGCCTGATAAGAATCCTGGAGGTCCAGCAAACTCGAACCATGTTCAGTTGGTGAACTCATGCATGTTAAATTTCTCTCAGCTTGAATCATTGACTCAATTGATGCAACAAAATCCCAACAATGCTTTCCTATGCCATCATTTAAGTAAATTACATTGTAGTTTGTTTAATACTAATACAGTTAGTATATTAACAATAATATTAATAACAATATTAAATAATTATTATTTTCAATCTATTTTTGAAACTCGTTGTTGGAGTAGGCACCTTATGCAGCTGTTGAATCTCAAAGCCTTAAAATAGAGAAAGAGGTTCTTGCATTAAGATGCAGTTCTTTTCAAAATTATAGGTCATATCAATGATTGAGAAACGAGCGGATCAGCTTGACTACGTTTTGGTTGACACTCCTGGACAAATTGAGATTTTCACTTGGTCTGCATCTGGAGCTATTATCACGGAAGCTTTTGCATCAACATTTCCCACTGTAATTGCTTATGTTGCTGATACACCACGTTCAGAAAACCCAGCTACCTTCATGAGCAATATGCTATATGCTTGTAGCATCCTCTACAAGACAAGGTTGCCATTGGTATTGGCATTTAACAAGACAGATGTGGCACGGCATGAGTTTGCATTGGAGGTAAAATTAATTTCTTTCCTCTTTTTCTCAGTGAAGTTTCTTGGCGATGATCTGTTTGCCCATTTTTCATGCTTGCCTTTGTCCTCTCCCTCTCTCTCTCTCTCTCTCTCAACTTCTTGTCTCCTTCATGGTATCAACCTTTGATAGTGCTTAGTTCTCTACTCTTATGTTTTCGATCTTTTTATTTTCTAGAACCAATGTTTTTCTTGTTGGTTATGCTTACACTTTACTGGCCAGGTAATTCCATTCTTTACCATTTCCTTTCTTGAATTCATAAATGGTGTCAATTTTGTGCTGTCTGTGCAGTGGATGAATGATTTTGAGGTGTTCCATGCGGCACTGGATTCAGATCACTCTTACACATCAACCCTGACACGCAGCCTCTCCCTTGCATTGGAGGAGTTCTATAAAAATCTTAGATCCGTTGGAGTGTCTGCAGTGACTGGCGCTGGAATGGATGCATTCTTTAAGGCCATTGAAGCCAGTGCGGAAGAGTACATGGAAACTTACAAGTAGAGACTTATTACAACAAACTTGTTTAGAGATTCCTAATTATTGTGTGCTCTTCTTACTCTTTTCTCTCTTTGAAGGACTGATCTTGACAAGAGGCGGGCAGAGAAGCAGCGGTTGGAGGAAGAACACAGAAAAGAAAATATGGATAAGCTTAGGAAAGATATGGAGAAGTCCCATGGGGAAACTGTGGTATTGAACACCGGTTTGAAGGATAGAGGAGTAGATGGTAAGAGCATGGAGTTTGACGATAATGAAGATGCAGAAGATGAAGATGATGAAAGGTTCAGTGAAGATGAGGCTGACATCATAGATGATGATGAAGATGAAGAGGTAGCCAGTTTTTCATTTTGAGTAAACAGCTTCTGGAAAACTAACTTGTACGACTGATAAAAAATGCACCTGTTCATTGCACATGTTGATTTTCTGTACATGTAAGCTGATTTATTATTCATCCCGTCAACTGTGGTGAAAGCCAAAAAAGGGAGGGAGGGGGGAGGAAAGAAAAAATGGGGAAACAGAATTTAAGTCCTGAGTTGCCTGTTTCTTGAACTATTTACCTGAAAAATTTGTATTTTGGCTTGTTTGTCAGTGGAATCTACAGGTTTGCATCAGATTGTGTTCTAGAACATTTTTTTAATTTACACTATTTTGAAAATTGAAAATGCAGTTTTTTGTACTTTTTTCACTGAAAATATAATCTATTTTCATATCCATAATACTTGCTAATCTAAAAATAATTAAAATCTATTAATTGATTAGATATTTTTTTATTTTTTATCATTTCAAGATAATGATGTCCTCATTAAATTTAATAATAATTTTTTTCATGTCATTATTCACTAATTTATTAAATAATAATCCTTTTCTATCTTCTTAAGATAACAAGGCAAATAATTAATTAATATTATTATATTAAAATGTATAATAATATTATGTTGAAATATTATTTTAATCTATTTTTTTTTTCAAAATTTTTACAATGCTAATCCAATCACATTTTTATTTCCACATATAAAACAATGTGATATGTGTAAGACAAGCCCAATAAGGGTATAGGCTCAATAAAGGCCGTAAATGAATTAAACATTTGTTAAACAATTCAAGATTTGAGCCAAGTGGTCTGTGGTCTAGCGGTATAAGTTTTCCACATCATGTGGGAGGTTAGGAGTTTAAGCCCTAACGGACCCTTGATGTGAGTGCGTTTAAATAAATAAAAAAAATTCGAGACTCGAATTCAAAATTTAATGAATTCAAATTCGAATTCGAGTTTAGTATAATATTTGATATATAATCAAATTCGAATCGAATACAATAATATTCGAGTTTGATATTCGATAAAATATTCGAATATATTTTATTATATATATATTATATTATTATATATTAATATTTTTATTTCTCAAAACTTAAATTTTTGATAATTTATAATTTATAGTTTATAGTAATGAAGCCATTGAATATTATGTCAACTATTATATATAGTCGATATTTGCTTTTTGGATAAATTAAGTATTTTCATTTTATGACCATAATAAAAGTTGAAAAATCAATAAATAATTTAAAATTCAAGTAAAAAATTGAGTTAATCAAACATTCAAGTCGAATTTGAATATATAGAATAGTTACTCAAATCGAATTCGAACCAAATTTAGGATTTGAATCGAATTCAAATACAAAAATGAATATAAATACGAGTCAAATAAATTGAATTGAATTTGAATTCTCGAATATTTAGTTTGATTCGATTCATTAATAGTCTTAGGCTCAATATCTAGCCCAAATGAGATAACCTTTGGGCCTAAGCAGTTTGGCCCACGTCATCGCTTTTGAACTGTTTTTGATATTTAAAATTAACTTATGAGGTCGAGTAGGTCAAAATTGCCCCCGCCTCTATAGGTCGAAACTTGTAGCAATCAAGGCAATTGCTTGGCCATAGGTGTATTAATGACAGCCTGCCACCTATAGCATTTGCATTAAATGCATCAGAACTACCCTCTTATCTATATTAAATGATTTTGTTGGCGCATTACCTCCGCATTAATGATAATAATGGCTCCCTCTCCAGCTAGCTGGTCATTTGCAAAGCTCTGAATTAGGTTGAAAAGACCTAAGTTACCCTTATTCAAGGAAGAGAAGGCTTGGTTTGTATAAGGGAAAAACTCGTCCTTTTATCCCTTGCCAAACACTATAAATATCCCCTCTTTTAGAAATAAAGGTACACTTTTGCACACTTTCTAAACTGTTATTCTGCCAGATTATCTTCAAGTTGAAAACTGACTTATGCATCGAAGGGTTTTGGTTGAGGACCCTAATGTTTGTTCATTGGCTATAGCATTCAACCTGCATAATCCATTGTCTTATCTTTTTGGTCAACACAAAATTTCTGGTTCAAACTAAGAAGCCTACCTCACCAAAATTGACATTATCATTTGGCGCCATCTGTGTGACATGGAATCTACTATCGAAAAATGGTGAACGCTAGGCGAACCTTCCGTAGAGTGACTATAGATCACCACTATCTCCCCCACCACTACCACAACTTCAATCCTCAGCCAAACCATCAAGTTGAGGGCCCAAGCTCTTAGCTTGAATAGGTGATCACTTTGACCATCTCTTAGCTCATGCAAATGATCCATGACTAGATATCTGTTTAACTCTCCACATAATTATTTGTTACCTTGCAAAGGCATAACAATCAACTAGTAGTTGTAGCTAGTGCCACACCACACCCTTTCCACGAAGAAAAGAGACCACCATGGGAAGAGAAAACAAGAAACGAAACTCGTTACAACCCTAATAAATGAGACTTGAGTCTTGGTCATTTTTCACATGATGAGGGTCATTATCAACCTTAAGAGGAGGTAGCAAATTCAATAGAGCACTACACTCAAGGTCGAGCCCAGCAGTACCAATGGGTTGAGCACTACAGACTTTAGCTTATTAAAGATTTATCTAGAGTAGATAGAGATGAATGGGAGGACGTGTCACACTAAGTCCAATAGTTGAATAGACGATTGGAGATCTCAAGGAGAAATGTTGAAAGAATTCAGCTTGATAATGCCTCTAGACTTTGAAGAGGAAGGGAATCTCCATTCATCTAGGAAATAATTGACAAGCGCATTGCGATTAACGCAAAAATCCTAACTAGATCACCCAGATATGATGGGTCAACTGACCCTAATGAGCACTTACTTTAGTTTGAGTACATAATGCAGCTACATGGCTATAGTGACCATATCCACGCTAAAATGCTAGTCACCACTTTCTAAGGAGTGGCGCTTGAATGGTTTGTCAAGTTGGAACTCTTATCCATTTTTTCTTGTGACAAGCTCTACAACAAATTCTTGCACCAATTTGCCAGCAAAAGGAAAGTAAAGCTACCTCATACTCACCTCCACAAAGTCAATCAAAATAAAGGTGAACCTCTTCGAGTTTTCTTTTCTAGATTCAATACTGAGGTGCTGAAGATTGACAACCCTAAGATTGAATTTTTAATTGATGTTATATTCCTTGGGTTGAGACATATGGAATGTGCTAATACTTTAGTCAGGGAGAGACTGTGAACAATGGAACAGCTCCTCAACCTCGCTGAAAGGTACATGACATAGGAGGATATGAATAAGATGAAATATGCTGGCGGAGAGGGTGATAAGAAGAAAGGTAAAGAGAAAGATGGTCAACAATTTTCAATTAAGAGGTTTCACAATTATATCTCACTCAACACTCCCAAAAAAGAGGTCTTGTTCATAATCTAAAATGACAATCTTCTGAAAAGACTAAGGAAACTCAATAAGACTCAGGCCATGATAAACTCCAAGAAGTATTGCCATTTTCACAAGTAGAAAGGCCATGACATGGATGACTATTTTAAATTTCAGGATGAGATTGAGCAGCTCATCCAACAAGGTCATTTGAATAATCATGTGGATGAGAAGGCCTAACAAGCAATAGCTTAGCCGGACCAGACTCCTTGTAGAGAATGGTTGGTTAGCTTGAGAAGAGATAAAAAAGAAAAGAAAAAAGTCAAAGAGAAATGCCTCCCCTTGAGAGACGTTATTGACATCATTACAGGAGGACCAACTAGGAGAGGGAGGACTCCAAGTCAGTAAGGAAACAAGCACAAAAATTGCTCGAATCAACTAAGTTAATGATAACCTAGACAATCTATTAGCTTTCCACTAGTGCAGAACTTATCTCCTTTTTAGATTTTGACCTCTCTCACTTGGGAGGTCAAGGGGCGAGGAGCAAATTAGATTGCCCTTTGGTAGTGACTATTGATATAGCAAAGTTTGAGGTAAGAAAGATTTTGGTTGACAATAGCAGCTTTGCAAATATAATTTTCTTGTCGACATTGGAAAGAATGAAATTAGGAAAGTTGAATTTTGAGCCAGTCCGTAGTCTATTGGTTAGGTTTGGTGGATCAAAAATCATGTCAGTCGAGTTCGTTGACTTATCTATATCTTTTGGAGAAGCACTAAAGTAGCATACACTAATGATAAACTATTTGGTTGTTGATGCACCCTTTGCTTACAATACCATAATCGAGAGACTAGCACTTAATGATTTCAGAGCAATAGTTTTGACCTATCATAAGAAGGTAAAATTTCCAACAGTAGTTGGAATTGGCAAATTGCTTTGCAACATAAAGGAAGCATGACATTGTTATACCATTTCTATTGAAGCAAATGAACAAAAAATCCAACCAAAATTGAAACTCTCTAGAGATATCCCAGTAATAGAACTTAAGGAAGAAAAGGTGAACAAAAAGAGAAAGAGGGTAGATACCAGGGTCGACCCGGCTGAAGAATTCAAAATAATAGAGCTTGAGTCGGAAATCTAGATAAGACCACCAAGATAGGAACTAGCTTAGGACACAATATGGAGTGCATGTTGGTCGATTTTCTTAGAGCGAACATTGATGTTTTCACATGAAAAGCAATTGGTCTCCAAGAAATTGACCCCTAATTCATTGTTCACCACCTTAATGTGGATGTATCTTTCAAGTTAATTAAGTAGAAGACTATGACTTTCAATGCCGAAATGCACCAGATCATCTAGGAAGAGGTCAACAAACTTTTAGAGGTAGGCTATATAGTAGAGATATAATATCCTAGTTAGCTTTATAATGTAATCCTTGTTCTTAAAGTGAGGGCAAATGTAGAATGTGTAATGATTTCATTGATCTTAAAAAAGCACGTCCTAAGTTTTACCTGCTACCTTGAATAGATCTATTAGTTGATTCAACAGTAGGTTGTCACCTCTTGAGTATGATGGATGTTTTCTAAGGATACTACCAAATCTTCATGGCTCCTAAAGACAGAGATAAAACTGCTTTCGTGGTCCTAAATGGTGTCTATTATTTTTTGCTCATGCCATTTGGTTTGAAAAATGCTGGAGTATCATATCAAAGGCTAGTCAACTTCATGTTAAAAAATGAGCTTGGTCGATCCATGGAGGTCTACCTGGATGATATGATTGTTAAAATAGAAAATGAATTAGACTATTTATCTGATCTTGACCACACATTTAGTATTGAGGGCGTTTAACATAAAGTTTAATCCTAACAAATGCACATTCAGAGTGAGAGGTGGGAAATTCTTAGGCTACATGGTTAGTCAGAGAGGCATTAAGGCCAATCCAAAAAAGATACAAGAAATCCAAGACATCCCACCACCAAAAATGGTAAAGACATTCAGGGTTGGTTGACAGAGTTATTGCTTTAGGCTAATTTAATGCTTAACTAGCAGACAAAAGTTTACTGTTGTTTAAGATCTTCAAGAATGCGAGGAAGTTTTAGTGGATAGAAGAATGTAATCAAACTCTGGTCGAACTCAAACAGTATCCAACTATACCACTGTTGCTCGAAAACTTGTGATCGGAGAAGTATTGAACCTATACTTGGTGGAATCTGCGGTAGTTGTTAGTTCAATTTTGGTATTTGCTTGGTAGGGTTTGTGTAGGCCAGTATACTATGTTAGCAAAGTTCTATAAGGCCTCGAGCATAACTATTTGGAGATCAAAAAATTTTCTCTTGCCTTGATCAAAATAATACTGAAGCTAAGTCCTTATTTCTTGTCACATGCTATGTTGTTTTGACAAATTAATTATTGAAGCAAGTGCTCTCTAAGCCCGATACATTGGGAAGATTGACCAAATGGGCAATTGAGTTAGGAAAATTCAATGTCAAATTTCAGCATCGTATAGCCATAAAAACCCAGGTATTAGTTGATTTTGTAGTAGAACATATCAACCTCCTAATAGTAGTTGAGCACAAACAATAGGTCTGGTTCTTGCATATTGATGGATCAGCCACAAGCACCAGTGGTGAAGCAAGAATTTCTTTGCATTTTTTTCAAATTGAAAAATATGATTTTACAATCAAGCTCAACTATCTAGTCACAAATAATGAAGCCGAATACAAAGCCTTCATTATTGGAATGAGGATGGCCCTTGAATGGAAGATTGAGTGTTTAGTAGCTATCATAGATTCATAGCTAGTCATGGAGTAACTTGGAGAAAATTTTGAAGCCAAAGAAATGACCATGACCACGTACTTAATAGAGGTCATAAAACTCAACCAGGTTCCCAAGTCGAAAAATGAGAGAGCAGATGTATTTTCCAAGTTTACTAGCTCAACAGAAGGCACAAAGGAAAGAACAATAACTTTTCTGGTCTCAAACAGGCCTACCATAGGTGACCTTCACCAAAGTTAGGTTTTGACCATTGAAGAGACAAGTTAAAGTTGGATTGACAAGATAAAATCCTACTTTAAAGAAGGAAAATTACCACAGGACAAAGTAGTGGCTTGGAGGTTAAGGGGATAAGAAGTGAAATTTACTCTAGATGAGTTTAATCAGTAGTATAAAAGGTCCATGTCGGGCCCCCTATTAAAATGTCTGACATGAGACCAAGGATAAGAAGTTTTATAGGAGATCTATGTTGGTATTTGCAGAAACCATTTAGGAGGATGGGAGTTACCCCACAAGGTGATTAGGCATGGCTATTTTTGGCTAACCCTGCTAAAGGATGCTGTCGACTTTGCACACAAATTATCATCCTACCAAGTACATGCCAACATCTCCTATCAACCAGCTGCAACCCTTATCCCGGTATAGATCACTTGGCTTTTCAACCAGTGGGGTGTCTATATAGTGGGGTTTTTCCTAAAAGCTACAGTGTAAAGAAAGTACATGCTAATAGCAGTGGAATATTTCACTAAGTGGGTCGAAGTAGAAGCCATACTCAAGATAACATATGTTGCAATAAGGAGTTTCTTATGGAAAAACATCATTTGTTGTTTTGGTTTTCCTAAAGGGCTTATATCTGATAATGGCACCTAATTCTAAAGCAAGAAAATGAGAGATTGGTGTAAAAGTTTTGAGAGATTGGTGTAAAAGTTTTGGGATCAAGCAACATTTCACTTTGGTGGGAAATCTACAAGCAAATGATCAAACAGAGGTCACCAATAGAACTATTTTAGATCTAATCTAAACTCAACTTGAAGATTCTAAAGCTAGTTGGGTAGAAAACCTCCCAGGTGTCCTTTGGGCTATTGAACCACATAAGAACAACCATAAGGAAAAGCCCATACTTCCTGGTCTATGGCTCTGAAGCAGTTGTTTCAGTAGAATTAATCTAACATATAGCTCGAGTTATACATTATAATTTGATTAGAAATGAAGTAGAAGGGAGTTCGATCTGAGACAATCAATGAGCTCCATCAACGTGCTTTTACAAAAATGCAAAGGTATAGGTCAATCATGGCTAAACACTATTATAAAAGTGTTAGACCATGATGTTTCAAAGTTGGTGATCTAGTCCTTAAGAAGGTTGAAGTCTCAAAGAACGTTAAGAAAATTGACCTAAAATGAGAAGGTCCATATTTCACAGTGAAAGTGGCAAAGCATTACTCTTATTGACTAGCCGACATGAGTGGAAATGACTCCCGAAACCATGGAATGCAACTAATTTGAAGAAATTTTATGTGTGCATTAAGATCTGATTGTACAAAAGGAATACATTTTTCTAATGTACATAATACCATGACCTAATAGTTGCACAACTAAATTCACTTTCAAACCAACTAAGAATGGAAGATTAAGTCGAATCCATAGTCACATGATCAAGTTTTCTTATGAATTAATTATCAATGAAAGATCAAGTCGATCCCATAGTTGCATGATCAAATTTTATTATAAATCAATTATTAATGAAAGATCAAGTTGACCCTATAGTCGCATGATCAAATTTGTTTATGAACAAAAATTTATTCATCGTACAACTGCATGGTTAAGTTAAACTATCAAGTTATTATTATCAGCAAAACTCAACTTCAACCTAAGGCCAACTAGCATGATATGCATCAATAAATTGGTAAAAGTAAAGCAAATTCGACCAAAAACATGCAGTTTTAACATAACATTCCATAAAATAAATGAGATTGTTCAAATGCCCGGCCTTACAACATTCAAAACAAGAAAGGTACAAGGTAAAAACTCCTTAGCTGGAGCTAATACCCTTTTCTCAGCTCCCTCTAGCAATGGCCTCCACAGCAACCTCGTTGACAACTTTATTGAGCTCATCAATTGTATTAATGCCAGCATCCAGGGGTGGACCTTTGACCTCTTGCTTAGGTCTAGATTAGGGCACTCACGTGGGTCGAGATGGCTTAGCCTCTTCTATCAGAAAAGCACATTTCTCAAGAGGGAAGAAATATGCCACATTTATTTCATTATTATTAATATTTAGAGCAAAGTTGCTGATAAAAGAGAATTCCTTCCCCACTGCAACAACTCTGGGGTGTGGAGAGATTGGAATCTCTTTGATGGGAGCACTCTCATCATAAACCTCAAGACGCTCATTCTTCATGACATTGACCTGAGCCTTATCCTTTACTCAAAACTCATACTTAAGGAGCTCACATTGCTTTACCACCATTTGAATGCTTTTTTAGTGTCATCTATGCTGAAAGTCATATTGGCATCGATAAATGTTGAGTTGAGCATAAACTGTTACATATCCTTGTTCCGAATGCCAGGTAGTGCCTTGAAAAACTCATCCTTAGCATAGCGCAAATAATTTCATATCCTTGAGCTCAACTTGATAAAGAAGCCTTTTGGATCGAATTCAATGACTTATTTAGTTTATCCTTTTCTTAGCTCTTGCCTTGGGCAATAGCTAAAAGTTTAGCATTCTTTTCTTCAAGCTACTTAGTTAGCTTTATCACTCTCGATTTAAGCAATTTGACCTTTATTTTGGTCAAATCATTTTGGTCTTTCTCCAGCTCCTCACATATTTCCTTTGGCTTTTGATAATTAGTTTTACATAGCTTATATCAATGGTAGAGAATATATCTCTATTGATTGACCTACAAAAGAGTAAACATATCATGAAAAGACTAATTTTACAAAAATGAGGTAGTATATTCGAGCAAAAGCTTTACCATATTTGCATGGTAGGAAAACACCTTCAAAGCAGCAAGTTGGTCATTATTGAACATCTCTATTTGATCTCTTTGAAAAAGATTGGTAGTCAGAATGGCCAAAGGGGACATGGAGGTAAGTTAGTTCTACCTAAACATGCGTTTGCATGTAATCTCAATCAATAGGGCGGTCGATAATCTTGATAGGACCAAATTTCTCTTTTTTGTAAATTTAGAGGCATTCATCTCACCAAACTTGAGGAGGTTTTGAATGAAAACATTGTTCCATGATGAATTCTCATTGATATTCATCTCGACCTTACTCATCATCCTCTCTTTAGGAATGTTAAAACTGATCCCACTAGGATATCAAGCATAGAAATATCTTTCTTTCCATTTTTAGTCTTCAGAAGATAATGGGGTGGCTAAGATCTTCCATCGAGATTGAGCGGTTAAATAGTAAAATACCAACTCCCCTATGCTCCCTAACTTCTAAGACATTAGAATATGAAATAGGTTACTAAAATTAGCCCAAGAGGGGGGCTGGTCATAAATCATCATTAAAACAATGAAACTGCATAAAAGGGAAAAACAATTTAGCAAAAGTTGGGTTATGCAGACATGGAGACCTCTCAATAAGTTGACTATTGGTTAGTAAGAGGAAACCTAAGTCCACATTTCACGATGTCTACAAAAATGGTTATACACCTCTCAAGTGGTGTATGCATTTTATCCTTGCCCTAAGCTTAATCAACCAAAACTCATTTAGAATATGATTTTTGGCCCTAATTGACCTCAAGTTATTAGAAGATATTTTCAACATGATTTCACTATAGTAGGTAGTTGTAAAAAGTCTACCCCTCAACCTCAGAGGTTGGTTGGCCTCCATCGATGACTCAGCCTCTTCAATGATGAGCTTAGAAGGCTTAGCCTCATTTGCTTCTCTTATTTTTTACACTGAACCTTATTTCTTTAAATAGTTGAGCACAAATCCTCAGTAATAATTTTGATAGTGTGAATTTCTTTTCTTCTTTTTTCTTCTTGAATAGTTCAATGGTAAGATGCCATAAATAAGGTATCTTACAAACAGAAAATTCTAGATTTGTTGCAATGGTCATTTACCATGTGATTTGCACTTGGCATAATAATTTCAAGCAACCCCAATTAATGCAAAATAGGTATAACCAAAACTAATTTGGGGGAGGGGGGTCCTATCAATTTCCTCTTTTGATGATGCCAATTTTTGCCGATTTCATGAAAGTCAATAAACTATGAAAAACTTATAACATTAGTTAAAAATATAGATAAGTCAAAAAATAAAGAATGCGATTCAAGAAATTCTCCCTCTATCTCAAAGGATAGGTCACAAAATATAGAGGATGTTTTTTCCACCAATAAAAAAATACTTAAAGACATAGAAAAGGTTTAAAAAGATATTGTAAGATTATCAGATAACATATAGTTCTTATTTATCAATGAAAAATAGGATATCATTATTTTCCCCTTATCAAAAAGCTTGTTACTAGGCAAAATAAGTGATTTTAGTTCAACATATGTTTCCCCCTGTCAAATACCATAGATGCAAAACATAAAATAGTACTTAAAGCATAGCAAAGTAGTTCCTAAGAATGGTAAAACAACAAACGGTAAAATAGCAATATATCTTTCCCTCATCATAAAAAAGTCTAACAACTGTGAGATTGCTTATAGAGAGAGTAGCAAAGGTCCTTGATTTTATCATGATGATCAAATATCTTATTTTTGTAGTGGCAAAGTTCATCTTCTACTGAGGTAGCTAGTTCAAAAATTTTATGGTCCAAGCATTCAACAGAAGAGGCAATGGCTTGGATAGATGTTAGAATGTCATTGGTTGGAATTTCCAATTACTTATTTTTGCACTTTGAAGTGACACCTTCGGAAGTAGTAGAGTTAGTACATGGACTGATTCCATAGGGATATAGATTAGTTTTTTGCCAGTGGTACATTGAGAAGTACGATGAGGAGCTGAAGGAATAGTAGCAGAAGTAGAAGTGCCCTTGAACTAAATCCTATCTTCACCAATTTAGATTTTTATCTTTTTAAGACTGGGCAAGTCAACAATTTTCAATTCATTTAGCTTTTCAGCCCAAGAAGGTGGAAAGGAAATATTTTTAGGATGGAGAAGATGAGTAAGGAACATATCATAGGGTAAATATTTTGAGGAATGACAAAGAGCATATATCATGTTATGCAAAATGATATACCCTATGTTAATAGTTTGCATTGTGGTGGTCATATACAAGAGAAACATAGATAACTCATTCATATCTATATAGTGACCCCCACTAGTAGAAGAAGCAGATAATAAGGTCAATATGATCAAGCAATGTAAGAAGAAATGGCCAATGGGGAGCATGTGAAGAACAACCTCAGCAGCAAGTTTTGGTGATTTCCCATTCCAAAACATCTTTTTGGCATGATTAAGATTAAAGCAATCCAGGTGACACATTCTCTATAGGCAAAAAATTGAACATTAGAGTTATGAAGCCCCAAGTACTGATTTATCTTCTTGAAAGTAATATAGACATGAATTTTAAGAACATTTAAGTGAATAAAGGTATTAGCAAGATTTGTACATTTATCAACAATCATATTTGCATAAAATAGATGAACAAGAGTTCTAATCCATTTGTTCAACCTAGTTAGGATAGGAGATTGAGGAATGTTAGAAATGTCAACTGTTCATCTATAGTTGATTTTTTGGTTGAGAAGAAATTTTTAGCTTGAGGAGTGGGAAGTTTTAGGGAAATAGAAATGAATTTGAAATCCCAATTTTTGAAGGAGGAATAGTTTAGGTATATAGGGAATTTAGCTTGGATGGTAAGATAGGAGAGGCAAATAGAAGAGATAAGGGTGAAGGAGTTAGTAGTGTCGATTGCAGTTGGACATTAGGTGTTTTCGTGGTGCAGTATGAATGATGTTGTTGGATGGGTCAGATTCTTCGGTGTCAAAGGTATAATTAACTAGTTTTTGACATGGTGATTTTGGGTTGTTAGCTATGGGTGGTGAGGGAGATAGTTGTCAATGCGAGGAGCTATCGATAAATGGTTTTTGCTTAAGGAGAGTGATGAGAAGTTTTCTAGGAGAGGGAGAGAGTTGCTTGGTTTTGTGTGGAGACAACATAATTTTTATTTTCCTAGAGGTGTTTAACTTGCTTAGTTTTTCCCTCTCAGAAGATATTCAAAAAGACTTGGAAAAAGAACAGTTTAAGGTAGTTAGTTGTTTCTTTAAATTTGTGAGATATTTAAAATCTTATGTATTTGAGAAAGAAGTTTAAATGATATCAAAAGAATATGCGTACCAAAAATGCATATGCAAAATAAAATATGTTAGAATTTATTATGAAATTGTGACAAAGTAAAGTTACATATTAAATAGTATTGATGCCAAAAATAAAATGGAAAGCACCAATTAAAAATAATAACACTCTTTTATTTATGATGTGTGTAAATCTATCACTTGGACATTACAATGAAGCCTTTTAATATCCTACTACTTGAGATGAGAACTACTCATTAACTCACTAAGCATCCTAAAATAACTAAATCAATAATATATGGGCATGTGTAAACTCACGTCCCTCTATTTTGGGTTGCGGGAATGAGACTGCTATGTCTGCCAAAGACTTGATCTTAGCTTGGCCCATGTATTCTAATTAACCTTTAGCCAAGCTACAGTTCAAAACACCTTAGTCTTTATGTTGTTTCCCATCAACTACTCTAATTCAACTTGTTGAATTGATTTTGCTTAGCTTTTTAGTCTTTACATATCTCTTAACCAATATTTGATTGAAGCATGGCTCTACAATGTCTAAAGCAACTTTTAGTCCTCAACTTGGCACACATGCATTTATACTGCTCCCAGTCCTCAACTCAACATATATATGTGTCTTTATTGCTGCCAGTCTTGGAACTTAGTTGCGTTAGTTTGGCTCGGCCAGTTAATTATACTCAAACCTTTAGTTCAACTTATTCCTTTTGATGTGAAAATAATCTTAGTCTTTTAACACATGACATGTTTTATTTTTGTGCTTTATAGGCGAGCTAATGGCTTTAGCAGCATAGTTTGAGCTCAACCAATATCTTCCTAGTCACAGCTCAACAACAATGTGGATATTAAATATTTAAGTTTTATCTTAGTCATATCAATACCATATCAAGTATGATGCCTAGATTATTTTTGAGAAATAAAAAATGATCTTCAGGGAGTAGTTTGGTGAATATATCAGCTAATTGATTCTTTGTGTCTATAAAATTTATGCACACCACCTTTTTTTGAACATGATCCTTTATGAAATGGTGCATAATTTCTATATGCTTTGTGCATGAGTAGTACACTTGATGTTTTGTAATGTAAATGGCACTGGTGTTGTCACAAAGAATTGGCATGCAAAAAAAATTTAAACCAAAATCACTACGAGTTTCTTTCATCTATAATACCAATGAACAACAATTACCTAATGCCATGCATTCTATTTTAGTAGTTGACATGGCTACCACATTTTTTTTGGGTGTACCAGCTTACTAAGTAAGAGCTTAGTAGTTAGCAAGTTCCAATGGTGCTTTTTCGATCAATTTTGCATCCTGCATAGTTAGCATCAGAAAATCCAACTAAATTGAAAGTTTTGGAATGAGGATACCAAATTCCATGAGTGATGGTTTGTTTGAGATAATAAAGAATTCTTTGGATGGCTTTGAGATGTGATTCTTTTGATTGTCCTTGAAATCGTGCACATAGACTAGTCGTAAACAATATATCTGGTCGGCTAAAAGTTAGATATAGAAAGCTTCCGATTATGCCTCTATACATTGATTTATTCACATTTTTTCCTTCTAAGTTAAGTTTTAGCTTGGTAGATAATGCCATAGGGACATTAGACACTTTACAATCATCCGTTTTGTATTTCTTCAACAGTTTTTTAGTGTATTTTTCTTTTAAAATGAAAATGTCTTTTGAGGTTTGTTTAATTTGCAATCTAAGAAATAAATTTAACTCACCCATGAGACTCATTTCAAATTCTTTTGTCATGTATGTTGCAAATTCATGACAAAGTTTCTTTTGAGTTTCTCCAAATATTATATCATCCATATATATTTGAACAGGTTGTAAGTGACCATTGGATGCTTTTGTAAAAAGTTTAGTGTCCATTTTACCCATGCAAAAATCTTTTGACATTAGAAAGGAACTCAAGTGATCATACCATGCTCTAGGTGCTTGTTTTAAATCATAAAGAGCTTTTGATAATTTGAAAATATGGTTTGGAAATTTTGAATTTTTAAAATTTGGAGGTTGTTCTACAAAAACTTCATTTTTTAAATGGCCACTTAGGAAAGCACTTTTGACATTCATTTGAAATAAAGTAAAATTTTTGTAAGATGCATAGCCAACAACATGTGAATTGATTCAAGACGTGGGACAGGTGTGCAAATTTCATCATAGTCAATACCCTTTTGTTGAGAGTACCCTTTGGTGACAAGTATTTCTTTGTTTTTAACAACATTACCTTGTTCATCTAATTTATTTTGAAAAACCCATTTAGTTTCAATTACATGATAATTATCAGGTCTGTTGACTAAAGTCCAAACCTCATATTTCTCAAATTAATGAACCTATTTTTCATTGCATTGACCCAGGATCCATCATTTAAAGCCTCATTCATGTTGTATGGTTCTACGTAAAACAAAAACACAGGGTCAGAATATTGTAATTCATTAATTTTAGATTTAGACCTTATGGTAATTCTTGCTAGTAGATCTTCAATGGTGTTATTTGTTGGATAACCTGAATCATGTTTGAATTTTCATGATTGATCTCTTTTTTCTTCATCGGAAGTTCCATTTGTTGTTGAAACTATCTCAGTGGTATTTTGAGATACTTTCTTCTCTTCTTCTTCTTGCTAGAGTACTTCAATGACTTGATCAAATCCTGTGGTTTTTATGCTTAAGGTATCTCTGGCTAGTAAAGGGTTAGTTTCATCAAATACCACATGCATGGATTCTTATATTATCCTTTTTCTTTTGTTAAAAACTCTATAAGCTTTACTCTTTGTTGAGTAACCAACAAATATGCCTTTATCTAATTTTGGATGGAATTTAGCAAGGTGTTCTCTATCATTTAAGATGTGACATTTACACCTAAATATGCGAAAATAAGAGATGTTGGGTATCCTACCTTTCTAGAGTTTGTAAGGAGATTTTTTGATGAATGTTCTTAGGAAGACTCTGTTGATAACATAATAGGTTGTGTTGACTACCTCTACCCAGAGATATTTAGGAAGATCATACTCATTCAACATTTTTTGAGCCATTTATTGTATTACTCTATTTTTTCTTTCAACTACCCTATTTTGTTGGGGTGTTCTCAGAGAAAAAAAATTGTTAGTGTAACCAAAATCATTCTAGAAAGTAGCAAAATTGTGATCGTCAAATTCTGTTCCATGATCACTTTTGATAGATTTAATCATATAGCCCTTTTCATTTTGAATGTTTTTTGAGAGAATAATGAATTGATTAAGGGCTTCATTCTTATGTTAAAGGAATCTTGCACATGTAAAGCGAGAGAAATCATCTACAATAACAAATACATATTTGTTTTCTCCAAGTGATTGTGTTTTCATGGGTCCAAAAAGATCAAAATGTAGAAGTTCTCGGGATTTGGAAAATGCAATATCATTTATTGGTTGAACATATGCTTTTATTGTTTGCTTTTCATGCATGCATCACAGATTCTATTTTTTGTGAATTTAATTTTAGGAATGGCCTTGACTAAGTCTTTTTTAACAAAATGGTTTAGAAGTTTCATATTTGCATGACTTAGACGCCTAAATTAATTCCAACAAGATTCATCAGTGGCAACTTGATATTCAACATTTTGTTTGACTATGTTCCTTTCTCTAATTGCAGTGAAAATAGTTTCTTCATGCTTAGTTACCACACATTTAAAGGATCAAAAATGTACCCGATACCTGCTGTCATACAATTAACTTATGTTGACAAGGTTGTGTTTCAGCCCATCTATTAGCCGAATGTTTTCAATGGAAGTTTCATCTTCGTTACTACTATTCCTTTGCCAATTATTTTACCTTCTATATTATCTATAAATAGCACATTTCCTCCATTGTATTCTTGTAGTTCAGAAAAGAATGACTTGTTTCTTGTTATGTATCTAGAACATCCACTGTCTAGATACCATAAATCCATTTGAATTGCCTTCTTGACTAGTTCCTGCAACATAAGATCTTGTGAATTTAGGTACCCATTTTTTGTTGGGTCCTAAGTTGTTAGACTTTTGTACCTACACTTATTTGATTCTAATTTCTCTTTTTATAGGACATTTATAAGCCATATGACCTATTGTAGTACAAAAATGACAAGTTTTCTTATTTGGTGTTTTTGTTTCTTTATTTCTAAAGTTAATTTTGTTCTTACCTTTGAGTGTTCTTTTTAGATTATAGTTATTGTCTAGTAAGTTTTGAATTTCATTTTCTAGAAATTGATTTTCTCAACTAGTTGATTTATTTCTTTGAAATTTTTCTTTATGATTTTATCATAATGATGGATTAGTTCTTCTTTTTCAATTAGGGTAATCTCTAGTTGTTCTTTGAGAAGATTTATTTTTGTTTGAAATTCAGTATGTTGGTTCTAGCATTCCATGTGAATATCAAGATCCCTATCAAAATTGTGATAAGATCAAAACTACTAGAACTTAATTAAGATTGTACAGTTATCTGTATGTCTGCCATGAGATAATTTTCTTCATTGTCAAATTGGTCAGAGTCTGAATCATCCTAGGTAATGGTCATGGTTCTTTGTTTTGGATTTCTTTTAGTCTTTGGACTCCTTTTTAGTTTCAAGCAGTTAGGTCTTTTATGTCCGACCTCATGACATTCATGACATATATAACTTGCTAAGTTCTTTGAAACTCTCCATTGTTTCTTTTGAAATTTGTTCTGGAGTCTTTTCTGAAATGATTTCTAGCTTGCGTAAGTTGTCGTAGCTGCCTGGTTATCATGGCTATTTCTTCATTAATCATTTGTTTGTCTAAATCACTAGGGTCTTCATTCCTGGCTCTTTGTTTTGCATTGAAAGCAATGTTTTTCTTGTTTTTGCTATCAAAGCTTTCTTCTTTGCTAAGAAAAGTCATTTCATGAAGGTGAGTGAACTGATTAGTTCTTCATGGTTATCTTTTCAAGATTTTTAGCCTCATGAATTGCAGTGACCTTTGAGATCTTCGACACCAATTCATTTTCAAACACTATTTTTCCTTGTGCAAATATAGGAATCATTATTTCCATGAATTGAGCATACATTTGGTTGATTGTTTCACCTGTTTTTATTAAAAACATCTCATGTTAGTGAATAAGCAACGCAATTTGTTCTAATTTTGCTTTTGATGTCCTTTCATGGACAACTTAGAGCATGTCCCATGTATCCTTTGTAGAAGTGCATGTACTAACACGATTGTACTCCTCTTTGATTATTGCACAAGAAAGGATTTTTTTTGCTTTTGCATTCATTGCGAGCATTTTCTTATCTTTTGTGGTAAGTTCTAGTCTATTTGTTGAAGGCATGCCTTTGTCAATTAGGATAAGAGGTCCATTCATGACTATGCTCCATAGGTTATAATTTAGTGCTATGAAAAATTCCTAAATCCTGTTCTTCTAGGTTGAATAGTTAGGGGGAGGAGTATGGGATTGTCTTTTTGCAAACACATCAAAGCTAGAAGAAGCTGTTATGATATTTTAACTTAAGTGTGTTAAGACATATATATGTATAAATATATATGAGCCCTCAGTTTTGATAGCAATTGAAAGATAATAGAGTCCCAAAAGAGAAGTAGACTCAAAGAAGTCAATCAATAAACCAAAATTAATAAACCGGAACTTCTAGATACAACTAAAATTTTAGAGATAAAAAAAATAAAAAATAGGATAATAAAAAGAGACAAAATATTTATAGTGGTTTGGCAAGTCTAGTCCACTACCTAAGTCATAAGATTTAGTATTTTTAACATGCACTTTGTTAATCAAACATATTAGAAAAAAGTACAATAACCAAAGCCAATTTCTCAAAACTTCACAGGCTATAGTAAACACTCAATTAGGCTAACTGGAGTTTAAGAAAGATAATATTTGGAGTAAATGAGTGATTCTAACTTCACTGAATAGCACTCTCTTATTGTTTACACTAAGCCTTGTTTCTTTAAATAGTTGAGTATAAATCGCCAATAATAATTCTAGCAGTGTGAATTCCTTTTCATCAGGTAATTCTTCTCCTTGAATAGTGTAATGGTAAGATACCATAAATAAGGTATTTTATAGATAGGAAGTTCTAGGTTTTGCCACAACAGTCATTTATCATGTAATCTGCAATTACCATAATAATTTCAAGAAACTTAAATCAATGCAAAATAGGCATAATCAAAAATAATTCTGGAGAGGGATCCTAATAGGCCCAGCTTTACCCATTACAGTTGGAGGTGCCCCATTTCCTAAACCCTCTAAACTAGTACCTCTACTAGAAGAATCATTCAAATTGCTACTTTAACTATTTTCTTCATTGGAATCACTTAATCTCCTAGACTTACTGCTAGAGGATAATCCCTCAACTTCATCCCTACTACGAACTTGACCTCCAATCAACCTAATAGCCTCAGTGTCACCTGTCGCACTCTAGTCTCTTACAAAATCCTCTGCATATTTAAAATTTAAACAAAAAAGAGAAACCTCAATGTGAACAAAAAATAATAAATGCAATGTAGGCGAAAAATAATTGGAAGAAGAAGTAGAACAAATTGACACTTATTAGAATAATTGAAGAGAGAACTTGAATAAAAGAGCACTGAAAAGAAGAATGATTCAAATGGATATAGGAAGAGACTGAATCACAAGATAAAGAGCTCAACGGGATGCAAATTTGGTGAAAGTGGCAAATGGGAGTGCAACCAGCATGTATATAGGAGTCTAGGGCAACTCAACCTACTAATATGACTGGGTACTGTTAATAATTGGAAAGATGTTGGAGGTTTGTAATTGCTCACCTTTCAAGAATAATTAATGATATGCACCTAGTAGTAGCACTTTCAAATTTTAAAATCCCACTAGTCCACAATTCAAAATTAAGGTAAAAAACATTGAAAGAGATTGATTCACCCTAGAGCAATATTCCAAGTAGAGTAAAGTTTTATGTGTGTGTGTGTGTGTGTGTGTGTGTGTGAGAGAGAGAGAGAGAGAGAGAGAGAGAGAGAGAGAGAGAGAGATAAGAAAAGGAAAAAGTATAACTACTTCTTAGAGCAACCCATAGCTCACCTCAGTATGCACTAAGAAGCGGGTGAACTTTTTGATATGGGTGGGATTGACCCTCTTCGACCTGAACCAAGTCTAACAACCATAATCTTATAGTGAAAGAAGAGTATGCTTTTTACACCTTGAAGGAACTATCATATCGACCACTAATACAAACTTGACCTAACGTAAGGTAGCTATGATTGGAGGAAAAAAGGCTCATAAAAAGCGTGTTGTTCGATCATTTTTACTTCTTTACATTAAATAACACTTTTCCCTAGGCACAATCGTATTTAATGTATTCTTCGTTCACACTTAACATGTCACATCCGCATTATATACAACCAAACTAACATTCTATCTGCATTAAATGTTCCATCAGCTTGTAACGACATCATTAAATGTAGAAGATTAACCATATTTTTGGCCAACAAGAAGCATGGTGATTGATGAATGCCAAAAAGATCTCTAAGGTTCCTATAAACACATAAAATATTGCTAGCTAGTAATAAATAGATGGTGATTTTACCTTTTCCTTTTGGCAAGCTAGGTAACCCACTATAGATACCCCCAGTTGATATGGTTTTTAGGTATGTTTTTCTTTTTTACATACTTTGGCCATCACTCCACTATTTTCCACTCTCTTAAAGTTTATTCTGACTTAAGCATCGAAGAATTTTAGTTGGGGGCCACCTTGGCAAGCCTTATGTACTTCTTTTGGTTGTAGACTTGACTTGTGCCATCACAACTACCTTGAGCCTGGCCAATGCCAAGTCGACTAGGACAACTTCTCAGCTTATATACTAAGCCTCTCAAAAAACTTAACATCATCACTACTCAACCTCTAACTTAGAAAAAAGTTAAAATTTGCAAGCACCCCACTCAAGAATATTTATTCATTTAATAAACCTTATCTTTAGCAAATTAAAATGAAGGAGAAAAAATAAAAAATTCAACTTATAATATATTCTCAATATGAAATTAAAAATTTTCTAGCAAAAATGGAGGGACTTAATAGTACTACTAAAAATTGATTATAGGGACAATTTGGTACATTAACTAAAAATGGCATTAAATCTAAAATTAATTAACTAAGTAAAAGGGCAAAAGAGTTTGATGAATAAGCTAAGCCCATGAAGAAGGTCAGAAAAACAATAATAGGCCTAGGCCCATCAAGACTAAAAATTACAAATTCTAAGTCTCAAAGAAAACTTGGGCATAATAAATCACTTGTAAAAGTTTTCAAAGTGAAAGAACTTTCCGGAAGAGAAGATCTCCTTGCATGTGTTCCAGAAAAAAACTCAATCGGCATTTTCTATTTTCGAAAAGGCATCATTCCCAAGTAGCATCATGATATTGACTACATGGATAATTTGGTAAATTGAATAAAAATTATAGTAAATCTAAAATTAATTAATTATATAAAAGGTCTAGAGAGTCTGACAAAGAAGCCAAGATCATAAAGAGAAGCAGAAATGAGCCTAAACCCATCAAAACTAAAAATTACAAATGTCAAGTTCCAAAAAGAACTTGAGTATATGAAATTATTCACAAAAATTATCAAAATCAAAGAACCTTCAAGAAGAGAAGAACTCTCTATGCATGTTTCTGAGCAAACGAATCGACATTCTACTATTTTTTAGGAAAGACCTTACTCTAATTTCAAGTAGCATCAATATCTTATTTTATTCAAAGCACTGTCAAGAAGTTATTTCTAACATATGATTTAATATTTTATAATTTATAAGATATTTTATAAGATATAAGAGGTTATAAAATTTTTTAAATAAATTAAGTAAAATGCCCTCTAAGGAGTAAACAAACCTTAATAGGTATTCTAAAATTAGGCACCCGATAGTAGATGTTTAACATTAGGTACTTCATTTAACGTACTACTTGCTACTTGTTGAGTATATTGTATTTACTTGCAACCTATATTACTGGTCATTTATGGTTTTATTTATGTGTGTTCGGTTCACTAAACCAAACATATGTTATTTGTTAATCATCAATGTTTTTTTTCCAAAGGTCCAAATAAATTAGATTCATTCATAAAAGGACTTAAGCCTATTAATTTACTTTAAATTTAGCCAATTCTTGATTTTGGACACAAAATATAAATATTTTATATTCCATTTATAAATGATCACTATTCACATTTTAATTCCATGATAATATTTTCCTTAATACTTGAAAATAATTTCAAAATACAATTTATTCTCTTATAAATCCAAATATACCATATGAAATACAAAAACTTGCAAATATTTAAGGCACACTAAATTAAATTCTATGTATACTTTAATCATCAATTGAAAATTAAATTATATATAAGTCCAATTCCTTTGTATCAAATAGACTCAGCTCAACAAAATTTGAGAAAGGATAAAGATACTCTACCATCCAAACTACGCCCCTTTTTATATTTTGCTGTCTAAACTTTTTTTTTTAATGATGCTTTATCATCTTGATTATATGTTTTCTTTTGTTTGCCATATCTGAACCAATTTTGGTAAAATATTTTATAGTATTCCATTAAAGGAGCAACATGAGTCTTTTCTAAAGGTATTTTTCATCATTTCATTAAAAGACTACCTCTTTTTAACTTAAATTATCTCATGTTATGCACCTAAAGGTATATTGAAAAAAGTGCATTGCTTTTTGTGATTTGATAAGGCTACATCAAGGAGATGGCTACCATGCCCATAAAATTGGATGATTTGACTAAAAAACCTTAAAAAGGAGGCCGTACCATTGATGTGACGAAATATTTCTATGATATTTCACTAGAATTTGTTCTATATAGCAAGGTGAATAAAGTAATTTGGATGGTAAAGTGTTATAGAAAAAAAAGTTTAATTAGCATGGTGTTAAGTTGCACATAATTTGGATGACAAATTGTTTTTATCCCATTTGATAAATAACCAAACAACAGATATGTAGAAGTCACTACGAAAAAAATCAACTTAGTGGGAGTTATTTAGTGGGGGTTATTCGAACCCTTACTAATTGTGTTATT
>JACGDI010003564.1:515437-530344 GCA_014898725.1 Jacaranda copaia | reverse complement strand
ACAATATGATTGCTTCACTAATTTACACGTACCTTGCAAAGTTATATCCAAGAATTTGTTTCATAGTCTTATCTCTTCATACAATAGGTCTGCTTCAAATGGCAGCTCTATGGTAGAAAATTTATCTTTTTGTGCATGGGGGTTTGTGTATTCAATGCTACTACTAATGGGATAGGGTTATGATTTTTGGGTGATTCATGATTGACTGAACTAGGAGAACATTTGTATTCACTTAAGTATATCTATTACGGCTTTTGAATTTATTGTCTTTATGTTTCTAGTTATAAAAATCTATTTTGATGCACTTTGTTACTTGTCTTGATGTATGAATACAAATTTTCATTAAAATTTTTAATGGCTGCCAATTACATGATTTGAATTTGCTTCTTTATTTTTATGTGAACATAAAGTGTCCATATTATGTTGCTTGACGTGGTTTTTGCTTCAAGTTTGAGTATGGAAATTGAAGAATATGAATCCAACCCTCATCATTTGTAGACTGAGTTTCCAAATTTGTTGGATGAACTACATATTTTACCTGACTTTTGACAGAACTATATTTGAATAATTAAGCATCATTGCAATCTTCTTATGTTATATTAGGGATAATTTATGTTCCAATGATATTATGAAGTAGCAAATGTTATGAAAGACAGTTTCTAGCCATATTGGTTGTACAACTTCTTTGTTATGAAACAGTGTTTACTTTATAAAAGAGGATATACTACATGTGACATCACACATGCTTTTGTTTTCCACCTATTTCTACCTATGAATTTTACCCCTGGGCTAGATAGTTGAAAACAAGTTCTTGTTTTGGGGAGTTTTAGCAATTTGTTTGAAAACCACATTAGCAAGCTTGGCTTCTTCATTTGACTGCCTCTCTAACCATCATACATTGATATTTGTTTTGAATGGATTATGTAGTTTGTAGTGTGCATTACACTAAAATGTGGGTTTTCTTGTTAAAAGTTTATATTGTTCTTGGAGCCAGCTAATACACTCATCCTCAGAGATTAAATATATATAAATACCTATATATAATTGTGCATGTGTGTGTGTGTATACATATGACTTAAAAAAAAACTAAAAGCTCTTAAAGTTTCTTAATGCTTTCATTGTTTTCTAGTTTTTAGTATTTTTCTCTCTTACTCAAGTGTAGACTTTACCAAATATTCCTAGGAGGGCATTCCTACACCTTTTCAACTACAAAGTTGAACCTTTAAACTACTTAATTTGGATGGCAGTAGCACCTATTAAATTTTGGGGGTTTTATCTTCTATGTGAGTTATATCTAATAGTGATCAGATTTGCGGTAAAAGAGTAGACTTAAATGGGCTGAAGGAGGAAGCATGATCTAGTTTGGCTGAAGACTATTTGGTACTGAAACTTGGGAGATCCCTTTTAGAGATAGTTCAATGACTTAGTTCATTATAGTAAATACAAGCAAATAAACTCTAAGAGTTATAAGGATGTTTGTATATATTATTAAAAAAAATTATATTAAAAAATATTTTTTTGCTTAAAGATATATATATTATAAAATAAAATAATTATGAACTTGATCGGTCTTATATTAATTGAGCCACATATATACATTTAGATGTTTATTCTTACCATTTATTTTCTTATGATCATTTTGGGTTATTCCTAATTTCTCTTTCTCTCTAAACTTCTTTTTTATTTTTTTGGTAAATTTCCTTTTTCATTTGTGAGCAAATAGTGCTCACTATGTAAATTAGCACTATTTCTCTCCCTGAAAATATGGCCAAAATGGTTGAAGATATTATTCAACCATTTTGCATTTATGTACTTTTGTACTTAAATGTTTACCATAAAATCATCATCTACATTCCTATAATGCAATTGGAATGCATGCATAAGAGCATTAATATATCTTTTTTGTGTCTAGGAAGCACCATTATCGTTGTGATTTTCATCAATTAACTTTTGCATCTGCAAAAGCAAGGGAACCATTGTTGATTATTGGTAAGTATTTGTGTTTATTTATATATAATAGTTTTGTTTTATTAGTTTATATAATGCATTTTATTTGTAATTTTCTTTTAAAACCTTTTGTTTTTTAAACTTAGATTCTTTATAATGTTGATTGACAAGTCTTGAATTACCAAGCCACACAATATAGTTGAATACTTGAATGAGTTGGATAAGTTTTTGGATTTTGCATTTGCAATTGCTAATGTTGAAACTACAATTAAATGCCCTTGTCCAAAGTGTGGCTTTATGAAATGACAGAGTAGAGATGTAGTCTATGACCACTTGATTTGTAAGTCTTTTCCAAGAACTTATGAAATTTGGACTTGTCATGGTGAAAAAATTGTGCAGCAGCCTCCTAGAAATATAGATATTGTGCAGGAGGCAGTGTATTCAAATAATCCTGTGGAAATGTTGATCAACAAAGCATTTGGGTTCTCAAACTAGCATGTCATTGAGTCTAACACATCACAACAACTAGTAGGTGAATATGAAACTTCAAATGATGAGTCTAATAATGATTGTGGAAACTTTTATGAGTAACTCAAAGATGGAAATGGAGAATTATATCAAGGTTGCAAGAAATACTCAAAGTTAGAATTTTTGGTGAAATTGTACCACATGAAGTGCTTGTGCAAAGTGAGTGACAAGGCAATGACTATGATATTAAAGTTGTTGAAAGATGTATTTGAGGATGTGAAGATCCAAACTTCTTTCTACGAGGCCAAGAAAGTTATTATTAAACTTGGTCTTGACTATACCTAAATACATGCATGTCAAAATAATTATATGTTATATTGGGGAGGAGATGTAGAAAGGAAAGAATGCAAGAGATGCCATACCTCTAGATGGAAGTCAAATAGTTAAGGAAGTAGAGATAATGTTTCACGATGTCATAAAAAGAAAAGAAAGAAACCTGTAAAGATTTTGCAATATTTTCCACTGAAACTAAGGCTTCAAGATTGTTCATGTGTTCTAAGACAGCTAAGGAAATGAGAAGGCGTGCTTTAGAGAATAAGGGTTGATTAGGAACCCCATTAATGCTGAGGCATGGAAAAATTTTGATAGAATGCACCTTGAGTTTGCTTCAAATCTCAGAAATGTTTGGCTTAGCTTGGCTACTAATGGTTTCAATCCTTTTGGAAACAATGAGCACTAGCTATAGCATTTGGCTAGTGGTTTTGACTCCATACAATCATTCTTGAATATGTATGAAATAATCCTCTTTTATGCTATCCATGACTACCCAGGAATAACATAGATGTATACTTACAACCTCTTATTAAGGAGTTGAATGAGTTGTGGAGTGAAGGAGTGGAAATATTTGACTCCACAATGAATGAAAACTTTACAATACGAGTAGCTCTATTGTGGACAATTATTGATTTTCCTGGTCTGGTACTGTTTTGGGCTGGAATACACATACTAGTCTTGCTTTCCCTACTTGTAACTTTGATGTAGAGTCTTATCTCCTTTTTAGTAGGAAGTGGTGCTTCATGGGCCATCGGCGTTTTTGGGAAAAAAATCATATATTCGGTTGAATCGGATGCACTTTAATGGCAATACAGACGAAAGAAATCCACCGATTAGATTCTTAGGGTCTAAAATTTTAAGGCAAGTGGAGGATATTAATGTTGCTTTTGGATCTATACCTAAAACTAGTGATGGAGTATATGGATCTAAGAGTAAAAGGTGTAGGAGAAAAAATGCCAAAAAGAGAGAAGTTCAGCAGTGGAGAAAGAAGAGTATATTTTTTGAACTTCTTTATTGGTAGTTTAATTTGTTGCATCATAATCTAGATGTTATGCATATTGAAAAAAATATATGCAACAATATCATATACACTCTTCTAAATGAGAAAAAGAAGATAAAGGATAATCGTAAAGTTTGTAAAGATCTAAAATCCATGCGTATAAGATATGATCTTTGGCTAGAAGAGAATGGAAAATGTCCACTTGCATCTTTTACAATTCCAAATTCAAAGAAAGAACAATTTTTCAATACTTTAAAGAATGTCGAAGTACCGAATGTCTACTCAAGTAATATCTTCCAATGTGTTGGTTTGGAACATAAAAGGATCTTAGGCTTGAAAAGTCATGATTGCCATATCATTATGGAGCAATTGTTGCCTTTAGCTATTTGCAATGTGTTGCCAAACAATGTGGCTATAGTATTGATATAATTTTCTTCATTCTTTAAACAAATTTGTGAAAAATGTCTAAGCATCTTAGAACTTGAAAAGCTCTAAGATCATATTGTGCTCACTTTGTGCCATTTAGAGATGTTATTTTCTCCATCATTTTTTATGATTATGGTGCACTTGATGAGTCATTTAGTCAATGAGGTAAGACTTGGAGGTCCGGTACATTATCGGTGGATGAATCCTATTGAAAGGTAAATATTTTTTTTTTCATTTTTGAGCCATCTTTTTTTAAAAGCTTATAACTTTACTAATTATTTACCAACATTCATGTAGATATTTAGGTTACTTAAAGTCCTTGGTTTGCAATAAGGCACAACTAGAAGGGTCTCTAGCTAAAGGTTACCTAGCTGAATAAGCTTTTACTTTTTGCTCACAATATTTTGAAGACACTGGGACATGAATAAATAGACCAAGGCATGTTAATGATGATCCAAATGATACATTAATGACATGTGAAGGGTCTTCATTGTTTCCTAAAACTAGCAAACCAGGAGGCTCTGCTTCAAGATTTACTTTAACTCCTTTGAAAAAATTACAAGCTCATCGATATGTGCTGCTAAATTGTCCAATGGTCCAACCACTTACATCATGAGTATTTAGATTAAATTTGATGTGATTTATAATGAATTGATATAGGTAGTCATGCACATAAGTACTAACATATTTAGTGTCTATAGTGAATTTAGAGAGCACATAAAGATAAGTTTAAGGGGTTGAAGATCTTCAGCTATAGAGAAAGAAAAGAGAGTTAATAAAGAGTTTGTTGATTGGTTCCCCAAGAAGGTTAGTAACAAATAATAATGCATGTTTCCTTTTCTTTAAATCTTTTTGAAAATTTTCTAATATGACAAAATTATTTTTCATTTTAGATTATGAATCCAAACATAACAAACTCAATTCCAGTTGATCTAAAGTTTCTAGCACAAGGTCTAATTACAGATGTAAGAAGGTTCACGGCATATAACATTAATGGGTTTAAATTTTGGACTTTAGCTCGAGAGTATAGATTGAAAACTCAAAACAGTAGAGTATTCCTAACTTCCAACACATCACGTGTTTCAATTAGTGTATATGGAAATGTAAGGTAAGTAGATTTGCCATATTATGGGGAGTTGGAGGATATCATTAAGCTTAATTATCATGGCCACTTTATGAAATTCCTCTTCAAATGTTAATGGGCTGACACCACACGATAAAGAGGATTTAGAAGGGATCTTTGGAAATTCAATTCTATAAATTTTTTTAAATTGATTCATCCAAGTGAATGAGAAGATCATGATCCTTATATTGAAGCTTCACAAGCACAACTAGTCTACTATGTAGACGATGAGGCTAATGAAGGTTGGAGCATTGTTGTGCATCTTAAACCAAGAGATGTGTGTGACATGGGTGAGGATCATGAAGAGGGTGTATATGAAAATGAGTTATACCAGTGACAAGATCTTCAACAGTATTTGACATTGAGGATGCAAACATTCAATTAGCGAGAGCAGATGAAGATGGTGATGAAGTTAAAGCGGATTATTGGTTTTTGATTAACATTATTGGTTCCCAAACTCATTAATAATGAGTTAACTTTGTTACATTACATGTTAAGAGTCACTTTCTCTATGTCTCTCTCTATGTGTGTTTATATAAATATACATACATCTAAGTTATTTGCTGTTATTGATTATTTGTTATATCTATTTTTTTTTTATATAGGTGACATCTTCTTGAGGTACCACTACGCACATTTTTAAAGAAAAATTTGAGACAAATTTGAGTTGAAGGTGATATCTATATACCCTTTTTCAATTTTCTCTCTATTTTTATTTTTCCTAAAAGTTTATCTTTGAGTACTTGATGTGAATATGCTTGAAATTAATGGAAATTTTATTTGATGGGGATTACTCTATCTCTCTTGGAGAACGTGTATGTATTTTGTAATTATTTTGAGAGAATGAAAATATTTTGGGATGCTCTAATCAGTATCACCCTTTGTTTTCTTGTGTAAATGAAAACTATTTCTGTTTCTTGAAGAGTTTGTCTTTTTATCTTAGCATGCAGTTGGCAATTTGGCTTATATGTTTCCTACTTTGATTGTGGGAGTATATCCTTTTTCCATTTTACTATTTTCTTTCTTTCTTTCTTTCTTATTTTTACATAGTCATCAATTTTCTGCACCACAATAATATATCAGTCAGATTTTTCAGACCACTCATTCATGCATGCATTCGTTAAGGGATGTAAAATCAACGCATGCTTTGACTCTAAACCATGAAAAATAGGCATTGATTCTCTACACTTACCAGTCAAGAAAAGATGATAAAGTTTACGTGGAAATGTTTGTAAGAAAATTCTCAATTTTCCACCTTGTTGCCTGTTTTACTGCTCTGCTACTGCATAAAATACTTACATATATATATATATATGTAGATGTAAGAGGTTCATTCTAGTTGCCTGTATGGTTAGAATTATTAAAGTGAAGACCCAAAGATTTTGCAGATTCTAGAAGGTTTCAAATCAGAAGAGTATTTAGTAATTTTGTATGTATATTTTGATAAGGACAGGTAAATGATTGATAAAATGATGAAAATATAAATACATATACATATATATTATCAGGGCCATGCATATAATTTCTGTCATCCATGACGTACATGAATTGAGGTGGGGCAGTTTCAGATTAGCAAATATATATTGAGGATAAGAGTTGCAGGTGGTCTTGTATATTTGTAATAATGTTATATTTGTTTAAGCCTCGTCTTGGGGCATCCACACAACATATATATACATATATAAAATATGTGTAGATATATAAGTAGCATGCACACAACATATAGTTTCTAATATAAGTTTTTGTTATACGTTTGTATCTAATATAATTTCTTTTCAATATATAGCAATGCCAAAACGCTAAGTGTTTTAAAAATACACACAAATTGACACAAGCCCCACCATCCATGCAGCCACATGATCACGTAACAGAAGCATTAGCTCCACCAAATGATCCTCCACCATTAGCTCCACCCTAAGTTCCTCCACCATTTGCTCCACATGATGTTTTACCACATGATGCTCTACTATCAACTCAACATCATTTTCCATCCTCACCACCATCAGCTCCACCGTAAGCACCACTAAACTCTATTTCTTTAGATGAAAATACAAGTAGAACTCAGCCCACAATAGAAACAACAAGCCAAGCCCAAACCTTAAATTCATTGGATTACCATCATATTGGACATGAGTCAAAGTCATTTTGGACTGTACAAACAATAGGTATATCTAATTTTTTTTCTCTCAATTCTAGTAAATGTATAGCTATATAATTATTAGGAATTTTAAATTTTCATTATGATAATTCTTATTTATATCCACATTACAGATTCCCAGGGACCTAAAACCATCAAGCTAAAAGTAAGAGATATTTTCCACTTACCAAATGGATTGCAAATAGTGATCCAATTTAATGATCTAAATTTTCCATAAGGAGAAGAACAACGCCTTGTAGGATTTTGTGGAAATTTGGCTATTGATTCATCCATGCTCCCAATCAACTTTAAAAAGTGGACAGATATGCCGATTCCCTACCTTGACCATTATTGGGATAATGTAATTAATGCATAATGATTTCTTTAATAATAGTTATTTTATTGAATGTTGGTAATTTAATATATAGATGGAAGAATTCATTAAATTTGGAGAATTTTTTTCTTGAAGCCTCGATTTTGTTTCAAGACGAGTGAGAACATTGCTAGATGTTATGTTCTACAATCTATTGGAAAGAAGTGGGCTAGAAATAGATTTAGGATTTGGAATGAGTTTTATGATCCTCTAAAGAGTAGAGATGAGCTGATAAGCAATGTTCTAGAGGGCATTGGACAAATTAATGGGCCACTTATGTTGATTATTGTTTAAAACCGGAGACATAGGTAATCTTGCAAATATATTAGTGTTATGTGATTTTGATTTAGTACTATATATTTAATGTTGTAATTATAATTTTATAGGCACTTTGTAAGAAGAATTTTGACAATAGAAAGAAACAAATAGTGTCACACATTGGAGGATCAAAATCTAATGCAAGAAGAAGACATAAGATGGTAGTTATAATATTTTTTGTTAATTTGTTGTTATTTTTTTTTTCAAAATTACATTGATATGGATAAATATATTAATTATATTTCATCTAAAAATTCTAGGAAATGGAATATGGACGTCCCATGCGTCGTGGTCATTTATTCCTTGCAACTCATAAGCATCAAGATGGATCTTGGGTGAATGACCTGGCGAAGGAACAAGGAGTATTTATTTTTTAAAATTTATTGAGTTTCAACTCTTAACTTATGACATAGAAGATAGAAATTAAATGAATAGTATTTTATCTCTATTTTGCACTTGTAGGAGCGAATTGAGTAAGATATAAGTCATGATCCTGTCGCTAACTCTCATATTTCACCTAATGATGCTCTTACTAAGATCTTAGGAAAGGAGCATCTTAGACAAGTATGATGTATGGGTTTGGGAGTAACACCCACATCTTCCATTGGAAACACAAGCCTTTGACTATGTGGTTTGGGCGGCTTTTCATCAAATGGTGCATCTTGTAATCCCCAAAATGATGATAGATTGGTTCAGCTAGAGTCACAATTGAAAAATGCTATAAGTGCATTCTAGACCTATAGTTTGATTAAAGAAGGATAGATTCCTAATGAGCTCGCTTCTATTTTTGACCCACCTCCTCCATAGGTATTTGTTTACATTTTTTTCCCATATTTTAGAATGATTGATTATAGTTTAATTTGGTGTATTGGTCTTCTGAAATAATCATTTTTCTACCAATAGGAACAACATGATGCAGGTAGTCAACATGAAGTTGTAATTTCTCCAGTAGGAAGATCTTCAAATGCTGGCAATCAAGGTCACAGTGAAGCTCCTCATTAGCTACTTATCTATAGTGTTCATTGAGAAACACTAAGTAGTTTAGAATACATTAGAATTGACTTTAAGAATTTATATGTGAAAACTACATTAAACATTTGTTTTAGTACTTTGAATCATGAACTATATGTTTTTGAGAATATTGACACTTTTGAGAATTAGTTCTACGAATTGATTTTAAAATCAAATGAATTGTGTTGAATTTTGAGAATGCAGTTCTATTGGTATGTAAATGGAATGATATACAAGGATACAAAAACCCCCACTAAAATTCTAAAAAAAATATGTTTTAATACTAGCGGGGATTCAAACCCCTACAAGAATTATATAAAATAGTATCTCTTATTGAAAGTGGGAGTTTAAAAAACTCCGCTAAAATTATACAAAATAATAGTGGGGGTTTAAAATCCCCACTAAAACTCTAACAAAACAAGTATTTATTAGTAGCAGGGGTTTCCAAACCCCTGTTATAATTATATGAAATAATATATTTTATTAGAGGAGGTTGTTTAAAATCGCCACTAAAATTATAAAAAATTAATATGTTTTATTAATAGTGAGGGTTTAAAACCCCCACTAAAATTTTGTTAGATAATACTTTTTAATTATAGTGCGGGTTTAAAATTAAAACCCCCACTAATTTAAACAAAAATCCCTGTAGATTCACTTAATTATTAACGGGAGTTGTAACGGTGATTGCTCGAAAAAACCCCCTAAAAATTACTAGGACACGTAACTGTGGGGGTTTGGGAAACCCCTACTAAAAGTTTAGTGGGGGCTTTTAATTAAACCCGCTAAAATTATTATTTTTTTATTGAATTTGTATTTTAGTTTATTATCATATAAATAAAATACGCATAGGAATCAATGCTTTTAAATGAGAAATAGAAAAGGAACAATTAGGATGGGATTTAAATTAACCAAGTTTAGTTGTCAAAAGATTTGGTCCACAGCCTTTCAATTTTACTTTTTCAATTTAGTTGAAAGAACATAGAGATACATCTCTTGTTTGTTTCAATTTTAGTTAAAGAAAATAGTGCTATTTTCATTATTTCTTACATTAAATGAAGAAATGTTGAATATATCATGCTTTATAACTACATATGAATTCCACCTTTCGCACTAGTGAAAATGAAATTATTGATGAAAAAAATATTAAAATAATATTTAGTTGTAATTTTAGTGAAAAAATAAGTTAATGTCAGTAATTGTGTTCAAATTCTTTTAGCATGATTGTGTTTAGTTGTTTTACAAAATTTTAATTCTTTATTATTTTTGATGTCATACATTTTTTTAAATAAAAAAAATACCGATTGCGTGAAAAACATGTCAAAAATAAATCGCCAAATAGATAATAAATTAATAATTTTATTTAACTTATAAAAAAACTAAGTAATATATGGTAAGTAATACAATTTCAAAAATATTAGCCTAAGTATGAGTTCATAACAACCCATGACTGTAACTTGGACCCATTGAAATATTTTTTTTTCATGTTAAGATGTTGAGTTGATCTCATGTTACAATTGGGTCACTATATGTACTTGTCTATATGGTATTATTCCTAAGAACACAAGCAAAATTGTAAATACTAAAAATACCCATAAAAATTACCATTTTGTTTAGATTGATTCTAAGAAAATTTTCATTCTTCGAAAATGAATTGAAATGTATCTTCAAGATACAATTTTATTCTTTCAAAATTATTATTAAAAAAATATAATCATTTTAAATTATTATATCAAATAAATTTTCACATATTTATATATTTCAATTGTTTCTAGTGTAATATATATAAAACTTTTACATGAGAATATATTCATATTAAAATTTGTCTTTCTTCCAAAAAAAAAAATTAAATATGACTTCATGCTCGATACATTCTCCTTTCCTACTATCACAACATATTCTTCAAATTATTGAACCAAAATCCTAAGAATACTATGGTTCAATTGCAAATGAAAAATATTCTATAACAACAAAAAATAAAAAATTGAAAAATCATGTGAGTAAAATTAAAACAAGTGTGCATGACAGAAGGTAGAATATATAATTCTTATTAGTTACTTGAAAGAGAAGTAACTATATTTACTTTAATTTTATAATATGATATGGTTAAAAATATACTCATCACATATTTAACATTTAGAGACACTTTATGTTTATCTAGTGAGTTAATTTAGTTCATATTCCATAATCTTATATCACTAGCTAGTAACTCATGATCAATTTATATCGATTGATTATTTTTTAGAAACGCATAATTTACATAATTCATAATTTAGTATAATATTTTAGTCCTATGGTTTATGCACACACATGAAGAAAATAATTGATAGTATATGCTTTGCTTTGCCAACGAGCTTTCATATTTATTTATCGACAAAATATATAGGAACACTGAAAAATATTCTCAAAATAATTTATATACTTATAAATTATGTGGGTTACCGTTACATAGCATTTATATGTAGTTTACCTCTTAAAACAATTATGAAGAATAATGACAACAAAATAGAAAATTTCTTAACTAAATTAAGAATTAAATCACAATCTAATATTATTCCACACGTATCTTTTCCAATTTTCGTTGTTTAACTATCAATCTTGATATTATCTTAATCATATTGTGCTCATATAACTGAATATAATTTATGCAAGTATAGTATACTGTTAGTAATTGGAGCATGTAGCATGTCAAATTTAAATTAATATACCTCTCTTCTAGGAAAATTTTCATTAGTTCCTATTTTCTATATGCAGAAGAATTTATATGCCTTGTTTTGTTAGAATTCTTACATTCTTGTAGGGGTGTCAATGGATCAGATTTTAATTTGAATCTAATTTGAATTTGATACGAATTTTAAGATTTTTATCTAATTAAAATATTCGATGAATAAGATCAGATTATAAATATCTGTAACCCAAAATAAGTGGATCAGATACGAAATTAAGTAATTCGATTCGTTAAAGATTAAAATTCAAACTCTAACAATTTGTTATTAAATTAATACTCATATATATAATATTAATAAATATTTTAAAATAAAATCTATATATATTATATCAACCTAATATCTATTTTAACATCTATGTCATGTTATTAATATTAAGTCTTTATCTTCAAAAATAAGAGGGATAGTGATAAAATATCAATTATAATATCGTATAATAGTTCACCTATGCATTAATATAATATGAAATAGGGTTTAGTATTAAAATATTTAACTTTTGGACTAATATATAATAAAAATTTATTAAAAATTCAAATTCGATGTAAATTTACTTTATAAATACAATATTTTTAAACAATCAAAAAGGAAAAAAAAGAAAATATATTAAATCAGATAGATTTTTTTTTTTTAATCAAATTTTGGATATTTATTGGATTTGAATATAGTACTGACTAACGAAAGTCCTATAAGATATTGAGTCAGATTTGACTATAAATTTTGATAATTGGATTCAAATTCAAATATGACTAATTCGATCCAAATATAACCTGTTGACACCCCTACATTCTAGGATGAATTGTATCATCAACATATGTCAATAGAATTTTATTATTGTTTGCATGCTTTATTATATTAAAAAGTGAAAAAAAATTCCATACAGAGAGGCCATAGGATGATAGAGCCAGTTTGGCTAAAGTTAAGTTAGTGTATGATTATTCAAAAGTTCACGAGCTGACTCATTAGATTTTTAAATTTATAAATATTTTTATTTTTATTTAATTCAAATATTTTTTATATGTATTTTAAATAAATAAACAGTACTTATAATTATTTTTTTTATTGTGCCACCCTAATTTTTAGAACTCTTAATTAAATTGACGAGATATCAAGACTTAAAACATACATTTTGATGAAATAAACTATGACTGAGATGTTAACCTTAATTAAATTAATTAAGATCTATTTATAATTATTGAGATTTGAGGGATTAATGTATAAGTGGAAGAGGAAGAGGGACTCTATTATTTGAAGTTTTAATTTGAATGTTGGGGGATAAATAAATAGGCTAAACTCAAAAATTTTGGGGACTCAATTGGAAATCAAAGGCCAACTAGGGGAGGGGAGTCCATTTGAAAACAATTCAAAATATTAATTGGGCCAATTTGTAAACTTTGAATGTCACTCTATAAAACTGTAAATTTCCAAAACGAGCCCAAAACTCCACCGACCTAAAAGTGGATGTAAAACTTAGAATTAAGATATATAACGATTAGCATCGTCCCCTCAAAGCAATTCAGGGAACGTTTTGACACAGATTATATATATGATAATAATAATTGTATGCAATTTGCTATTTTAAAAACTTGGTCCAAATTTAAGTGATCTAATTATTAGGTGGGCTTAGAATATCTTACAAAGTATAAGCTTATATGTCTAGATATTCAAATTTATAATTTCTAATTTTATGATTAGCCAAATTAGAAATAAAAAAAAAGATGCACAATTATATTAGGGTTATAGTTCCTAAATTATGTGTATGATTCGTTTTTTATTTCTCAATATTAAAAAAGAGAGTTTTTTCTCTCAAATTTCTGTGCACTAATTTGTTATATCAATAATTGCAAAACTCAAAAGATTTCATTGATATTCATTGATTCATGTACGCTTCGATACCTAATTTTATTTTTGATAATTTAACATGATGATCCTTGATTTTTATGTGATGGGTAGGTTTCACCGATTTGGTTTAATTCCTAAAGTGGCATTGAAGCCAGTCATATTGAATCATTGAGAAATCCATTATTTTAGGTTAGATCTATTTGAATTTAAGGATTGCTGATTCAATAAAGTTTTATTCGAATTTTTAATTTATGAATTTAATGTTTAGAATATTCAATAAATTTGATGCTCGTTGAAATCGGTGCCCAAAAGTTTAATAATTGAAATCAAGCAAGTAGACGACTTTTGCCGGCAGTAAATCATCTTTTTTGAATTGAAAATTTAGAGAGCAGTAGGCAATGTTTTCAAAACCGAATCAGAAAATGAACCGATAACCCTACTGGTTACTGGTTCAATCAGTTCTATCAGTGGTCGAACTGGTATGACATCATAATGACATAATAATTATATTTAATTTTATAAATATATATAATATTTTAATATTATAAAAAAATAAAACCTTCAATTGATATAAAAAGAATATTATTTGAAAAAAAAATTCAACTTACTTAATTTTAACTATTTTTAAATACATTTTTTTCAGAAAATAATACAATTGCACAATTTATTAACTATAAATAAATAAAAAATAATGTTTCATATTGATTTAAGTAATCATTCGTTTCTTGCTTTAATTTAAAGTAAAAATACATTTTTCTACACTAAATATTCAACATAATTTAAGAAAGATTAAACAAAATAAAATAACAAATTAAACATAAGCATTCACATATAACTACCACTTCATTAAATTTCAAGAAAATAAATTCATGTTTCAAAAAATTACATGTCCAAAATCTTTAAACATAATTTTTAACTCATAATTTTTCTTTTTTTTTCACATTTTTTTATTTGTAAAAAAATGTAAAATTTTCAAAAAATAAAAAATCAAGTGAACCAGTCTGATTTTGACCAGTTCAACCAATTCTTGACCGGTTCTGACATCCACTGATTTTTGTGCTTCAATCGGACCGGACTGGCCACCAGTCACCGGTCCGATTTGGTTTTCAAAATATGGGTAGTAGGTTGATTAATTGAATTTGAAAGCTACTGCATCTATAAAATACAGAGTGAATCAGTGGCGTGCGGTGGTTTTATGTTTATATTTGG
>JACGDI010003564.1:477711-515262 GCA_014898725.1 Jacaranda copaia | reverse complement strand
TTATTTTTCTCTTTCTTGCCCAGGAAAGTTGAAATTGCTTTACATGAGTATTGATATATTTGTTTGTTCGTGTTGTTAAATTTCTTCAAAAACCAGTTGAATTATAAAACAAAAGGGTGATTTTGGGGTATTTTAATTTGAATATTGGAATGTTTATAACTATTTTAATATAAATTAATTGAGGCAACGTGTTACCAAAATGATCTCTCTTGTGGAAATTAATTTGTTTTGAAATATAAATGGTTGTGTGCATGTAACTTATGAAAATATTGAAAGGCCCAAAGGAAGGTTTTTATTTAGCGGAATTGCATGTACACCTGTTGTAATACACGTGATAATTATTTAATTTTACATGTAAGCAATAAATTGGGCCAAAGGAAGATTTATTGTTTGACATGTTATTTTATTATCAGTGTTTGATTGCTACACCAAGATATCACTTACAAGTTAATATTTTGTCCACAGATGAAATATTAATGGAGTGTTCGATATCTTGAGATAGGATTTATCTTTATTTGAATTTATTATTTAATTCTGATTTTCTGCTTTGGCACTTACGTAAGTTTGTTTGTTTGGTTTATTTTGCTCTTTATTTAGTTTTTGCTTCTGCTACTAATATTATTGCTAGCATCAATTTTATTCCTATGTTGAATATCATAAATTTTAAGGTGTGACAAGAAAGTATTTTAATTACTCTTGGAGTCATGGACCTAGACTTTGCATTAAGGATTGTTAAATCCATTGATCTCAATGATAAAAGTACCTTGGATGAAAAAAGGGAGATGGAAAATGGGAAAAGTTTAATTGAATAAATCTCATGATCATCAAGCGTGCCATTTTAGAAGCTTTTAGAGGCACTATGTTTGATAAGGTGGATATAGCTAAGGCTTTCCTCAAGGACTTTGAGAAGAGGTTTGCTAAGAACAAAAAGGCTGAAACTAGTGCAATCATTAGCAAAGCTCATCTTAATAAAGTACACAAGTAAAGGAAATAGAAGGAAGTACATTATGGAAACGTCTCATCTTGCTTCAAAATTGAAGGCACTCAAGTTGGATTTGTCTGAAAATTTGTTAGTGCATTTGTTTTTGAGGTGAGCTATAATTGCTAAAAAGACTTGTGGTCCCTTAATGAGCTCATCTGACACTGTATTTAGGAAGCAAAGAGATTGAAGCAAGAAAAAACAGAGAGGCCTCCACCTTAAAGGTAAGAGGAAAGACAGAGAAAGAAAAATAAGGAAGCTTTGGATATGGAACCATAGAAGAAACAACATAAGGGACAAACTCAGGATGCTTGTTACTTCTATGGAGCTACATGGCATAAGAAGAAGTATTGCACCAATTATCATGCATGGCAACCTAAGAAAGGTTTGCTTTTTAACTTCATTTATTTTCAAGTTAATTTGACTTTGGTACTTTGACACATGTGGTGGATAGATTCTAATGCAACATCTCACATTGTTGTGTTTATGCAAGGTTGTTGGGATTGCCAAAAGCCTAATGATGGTGAAAGATATATCTATGTTGGCAACGACATGATAATCGAGGTCAAAGCAATTAAAACATTTAGATTATTGTTAAGAGCTAGTTTTTATATAAATTTGATTGAAACTTCCATTGTACCATCTTTTAGGCAAAATTTAATCTCTATTTTACTATTAGACAAGTTTAGTTATTATTGTTCATTTGGAAATGAAAATTTTAGTCTTTTTCAAGATTTAAATTTGATTGATTCTAGTTTTTTATCAAGTTGTGATAATCTATATTTGCTTGACATAATAGCTTCGTTCCATGAATCTTTGCATATTAATATAATAAGTAAAAGATAAAAATCAACAAGTGAGAGTTAAGTTTCATTGTAGCATAAGAGACTAGGTCATATCTCTAAAAAGAGGATTGAAAGATTTATGTCAAAGGTATTTTCATTCCCCTTGATTTTTCATATTGTGATGTGTATGAATTGCATTAAAAGAAAAAAAACAAATGTTGAGATTTACCAATAGAAAATTAGACATTTTAGAACTAATACATATAGATATTTGTTGACCATTCCCTATAGCTTTGTGAATGGTTAATATTTTTTGATAACATTCATGGATGATTTTTTGTGATATGGCTACATTTGTCTCATCACGAGAAAACAAATCATTGGATGTGTTCAAAACCTATAAAGCTAAATTTGAGAATCAACTTATCAAAAAAATCAAAAGTATTAGATCTAATCATGGTGCCGAGTATTATAGTAGATATGATGGATCAGGTGAACAACATCTAGGACTAGTTGCGAGATTCCTAGAGGAATATGGTATTGTCCCATAATACACTATACTAGGGCTCCCCACCATGAATGATGTTGTTTAAAGTCAAAATAGAACACTTAAGGACATGATAAGGAGTACAATTAGTCATTCTACCTTACTTGAATTACTTTAGGGAGAAGTATTAAAGACCACAGTATATATGCTTCATAGGATTTTGACTAAGGTGACTGAAAAACCCTTTATGAGCTTTGGATGGGCAAGAAGCTGAGTTTAAAGCATTTACATATTTGTAGATGTCAAGTTGAGGTAAGGCCTTATGGGCCGACTGAAAGGAAATTGGATTTGAGAACAATCGATTGCTATTATATTGGATACTCTGAAAGGTCTAGAGGTCACACATTTTATGATCCCACAAATAAGTCTACTTTTGAGATGGGTGATGCCCGATTCTTTGAGACTGTTAACTTTGTGGAAGGAGAAAGAGTAATGTACTTTCTCTTTGAAGACAAATATATCAATATTCCTCTAGCTGCCACTAATAGGGATTAGGAACAACTTTCTATACTTAACATTGTTCAAGAAACAACTCTGGATTAAGATAATGTTATTGAACCTCCCATTCAAGTTCAAGAAGTTGTTCCAGATGAACAAACTTTACAACCTCAAGAACTAACTTCATTAAGAAGATCCATTAGGGAAAAGAGAAGTGTAATTTTTGGTGATTATATTGTGTTTCTCCAAGAACATAATGTTGACACTGGAGTGATAGAAGGTGATCTAATCAACTTTCATCAAGTTATGGAAAGTTCTAACTCTTAAAAATGGATTGATGCTATGAATAAAGAGATTAAGTCCATGAAGGACAATGATGCATAGGATCTTATCCTATTGCTGGAATGTGTGAAGCCTATTGGTTGCAAATGAATATTTAAAACCAAGAGGAATTTGAAGGGCGATGTGGAGAGGTACAAGGCACATCTTGTTGCTAAGGGCTTCACATAAAAAGAAAGCATTGATTGTAAAGAGACTTTCTCTCTAGTTTCATCGAAAGACTCTTTTAGGATTATAATGGCTTTAGTTGCATATTTTGATTTTGAGCTACGTCAGATGGATGTTAAGACTGTGTTTCTCAATGCGACACTAATAAAATAATTTATATGGTGCAGCTTGAAAATTACATGTCTGGTGATGCAGAGTCAATAGTTTGCAAATTGAAAAAATCCATCTATGGGCTTAAACAGATATCTCATCAAAGGTATCACAAATTTCACCAAGTGATTATCTAGTTTAGTTTTGAGGTTAATCTAGCTAATGATTGTATATACCATAAGCTTAATAGAAGTAAGCATATTTTTCTAGTTTTATATGATGATGAATTATGCTTGCCATGAACAGTATAGGCTAGTTGCACAAAACCAAGAAATTTTTAGCAAAGAATTTTGAGATGAAAGATCTTAGTGATGCAACTTTTATATTAGGGATTTATATACATTATGATTGCTATTGACGTATCCTTGGATTATCACTTAAAGGCCTATATTGAAACCATTCTCAAGAGATATGGCATGTAGGATTGTAAACTAAGTGATGCCCTTATAGATAAAGGAGACAAATTCAGTCTCAATCAATGCCCTAAGAATGCTTTTGAGGAGAGAGCATGCACAAGATTTCTTATGCATCAACAGTAAGGAGTCTAATGTATGTTTAGATTTGTATGTGTCTAGATATTGCATACATTATTGGAATGTTAGGTAGACATTTGAGCAATCCATGAATGGATCATTAGAAAGCAACCAAACTAGTCATGCATTATCTACAAAGAATAAAGCATCATATGCTCCATATAGAAGGTCGGATAAGTTAGAGATCATCAAGTATTCAGACTTTGACCGCCAGATGCCAAGATAGTATGAAATCTACATTAGGCTATCTCTATTTGCTTGCTTGCTAGAGGAGCTATTTTCTAGAAGAGTGTTAAGCAAACGCTTGTAGCTTCTTCCACCATGACAACTAAGTTTATAGCATATTCTTAGGTATCTAATCATGAAATATGGCTACGAAATTGTATCATTGGGTTGCAAATTATGGATACAATTAAAAGGCTATTTAATTTATTTTGTGTAATAAATTAGTAGTCTTATATTCCAATAATAATAGGAGCATGATGAAGTCAAAGCATATAGACTTTAAGTTCCTAGTTGTTAAAGAAAGAATTCAGAGTGGTCAACTATCTATAGAACATATTAGCATAAACTCCATGATTGCAGATATGCTTACTAAGAGACTACCACACAAGGTCTTTCGTGAGCACACTGCCCACATAGGTGTCATGTCATCTGAGAACATCCAGTTTCAATTGGAGTTTGTAATTCTAGATGCTTTTCTATATATTATTTCAATTTATGATATTTTGAAGTTATTTTATGCAAAAATAATATTTTATTTATTTATTTTTTTTGTTTATCCATACTATGATTTTTGTATGGTTTTGGTCGCACCAAGGTTTAAGGTGGACCAATTGGACATAAGCATGTTTAGATCATATCACATGTAATCTCTATGATACACATCCATGCTAAATCTATGTCATTTGGTTATGTGACATATGTAACTATGAATTTATTCAGCTATGATATATGCAACAAAAGTCACCTTAGTTCTATGTTGACATAATTGATAGACTACATTGTATAAAGATAATTTCCATTATGATAGCAAAGTTTTTAGCTCATAAAGTTATGTTATGGCATACAATTATAAGTGATGTTTATATGTATGTAGTCCAAGTGGGAGATTGTTTGGTTTTGGATGTTAACATATATATTCTAATGATAACAATAACTGCATGCAATTTGCTATTGTAAAAGGCTTGATCCAAATTAAAGTGATCTAATTATTATGTGGGCTCAAGTTACCTTACAAAGTATATGCTTATACATGTAGATACTCTAATTTATAATTTTATAATGAGTCAAATTAAAAATATGGAAAAAAGATACATAGTGGTATTAGGGTTTGATCCCCGAATTATGTATATGATTCTTTTTTGATATCCCATAATTAGAAAATAGAGAGTTCCTAGCACTAATTTGGATGATCAATAACCACAAGATTCAAGAGATTTCACTAATATTCATAGATCCCTCCCAGTATGCTTTAGCATCTAGTTTGGTTTTTGATGATTTAATATGATGGTCCTTGGATTTTATGTGAGGGGTTTCACACATCTAATTTAATCCATACACCTGACATTAAACTTTTACTATCTCGACATTAAACTGTTTTGAAGGGGACTAGTTGGAATAACTTTAATATTATGCAAGTGGAATCTCCAATTGCAGCAGTCTTTTTGGATTTACATTCTAGATTTTTCAAATCTTTTGGTGTAGAGCTATGTGTAGACTTAGGGAAATGAGCTATTAATGAAGCTGTAAACTTGTCCAATAAACAATTGAGTGTTGGAATCAAAACCATGGAGATCATGCTTCTCCAACTAGATTGGGCCAATTAGCAAGGTAAATCTACTATTTATTATTATGTATATGATCATTTACAACATATTTAAAGGGTTAATTATCCAAACCCCCAAGGTTTGGTATATTTACAATGAGGTCCATAGGTTTTAGGAAATTATAAATACCCCCTGGTACTGATAGTTGGCCGTTAAATTAGACAATTTTTATGAATTGTTCATTTTACCCTTGTCTGAAAATTTATGCTATGTTTGGATCAAGGAAAATTTTGTGGAAAAGGAGAAGGAAAATGCAAATGTACAAATACTAAATCATATCATTACACCATTTGATGCATGAAAAAAATTTTCCTTTTCATTTTCCACTTTAAAATCCAAGACCTAAACATAAGGTTAAGGAAAAAAGGCCAAAAAAAAAAAAAAGCCAAAGACTAAAATGACCCTTTCCTATCAAATTGACCAAAAGGCCCATGAAATGGGTGGTAAATAAGAAAGGAAGACAAGCATTTTCCTCATTCATCTCCTTTTCATTGGAAAAAAAAAGAAGAAGAAGAAAACCTCCAAAATGTCCCAAAACTATTCAACCTACATCTCCAAAACCCAACTCCTTCCCAAGCCCATCATTCTCCATGCCATTTTGGAAGGTGATAGGTGGCCATTGGAGTCCTAAGCTTTGGAACAATTTAAAAAATACTAGGGTTTTCAACTTTGATAAAAGTATGATTTTTACTTCCAAAATGTGTTTTTTTTGTTGGACTTTGTTATTAGGTTACATATTTGTTTGAAATATGTCAAAAAAATGCCATTTTTTAAAATTGTTTATCATAATATATGAATTTTTTTTTTTACTTTTTGTGGGCTTTCTTTCTTTTCTTTTTGTCCAATTAAAAATGAACTTTAATCAATAATTTAAAAATGTTTTAGTCTGACAAGTTGATGGATTTCAATTTTTTCATGAATGGTGTGATATAACATCTGTTATTGGACTAATTTTGCCTATTTTGGAATATTGGACTATTTTGTTTGTTTTGAAAAATTAGATGATGTTATATTGTAATTATCAGAAAACTAGAAGGGGGAAAATGTAATGTTTTACTGATTGTAACAATTTATATTTTTCCTTTTGCTACAAATATAGGTTTGAACTCTCTAATTGATTATATTGAGGCATATCTAAATATTAAAACTTGTTGATTCATTTTTTTCTTTTCTTTTTTCAGAGATGAATTGACCAATATGTTCAGTTTGATGCTAACACTCCTTTAGTTGAAATTCTAAAAGAGATGAAGAAGAAAAAGGAGGCTAAAACCAACTCTACATTTCCTGAGAAACATGTGCACTTAGCGAGTGAAGGACAATTTGAAGATGCTGCTTAAGTCTGCCCTTACTATTTCTTTTATCAATGTGAATTTTTAAAAAACTCTATGTTTTCTATTGTTTTATTGGACTTGGAAGGCTATTTTGGTTGGATTTTTATTAGTTATGAATGGATTGTCTAGCTATTTTAGTTGCCTTGAATGGCTATTTTTGTTATCTTGGTAGGTAGCCTAACTATTTTTTGTAGTGTTTTGGATCAATAATTTGTTAAAGTTCGAGTATTTGAAGGATTGAAATGTATGGTTCCTACAGTTTTTGTTATTGGTGTAGAAATGTTAGTCTTTTTTTCTAACATCTTATGTAGTTTTATGCTAAGTTTAGGGGGGTATTTACAATGTGCCACATTTTTATTTATAAAAGGATTGTTATATTCAACTTATGTAATCTTCTGAATTTTTTAAGAGGGTAAAAGTAATGTTGTATTTTGCAATTAAGGAGATAAGAAATTATATTTTAAAATGTAAAATCAAACATTGAAAAAATTAAAATTATTTGAAAGTTTGTCAAACTGCCAATTGCAATGGCTTATAAAAAATTAACAAATAAAATCTTATAGTCTTCAAAATGTTACAAATAGGTTCAAAGGTATTTTTGTCTAAAAAATAACTGTACAATAACCAAAGGATATTTTTGGATTTTCATGTAAAATTTGTGATGACGTTAGTATTTTTTTGGATGGAGACTAACGAACTTTCAAAAATGGAGATGGAGCAAAATATTATGGGAGTATTTATAATTTCGTCAAACCTTTGGATTTTGGGTAAATAAGCCAAACCTCAGGGGGGTTTGGGCAATTAACCCATATTTAAAAGCTGAATGATAGAAAATTGGAATAAAAATATTTTAGAGAACACTATTGAAGGGCACATGGATATTCAAAAAATTTGGAGCAAGGCTACCAAAATACTATAAACACTAAGCATACATGTGTCATCACCATGTTTATAATTAGAAAATCACAACAATAATATCTTTGAATAGGATCTACAATCATAATGATGAGACGACTACAACAATTTAGAAAAAGAAGCAAGAAGCTGATCCAACTTATATATATCCAATCCTAAATTAAACTTAAAAAGGGAAGAAGCATGTTTATTGGCGACATACCAACTACTATCCTAATTGGCATCCCATAACAAGTATGGAGTGTATGCTTATTGTCAACTTTTAAAAACCTAATCCGACTTGCATGCATGGAATTCTTTTCACAATATATAGATGTTACTACCATAAAGAATAGTTGATCGGCTTATATGTATAAAAGATAATATATTAGAAGTAAAGAAGGTTCATTCAGGTCACCACTATAGCTCCTTTACTGAGTATCAAGGAATTAATCCAAACTTCATACTCCACTAATCAAATTTTAGGATCAATACTTGTATGGAATATTATTAGGGATATTAGAGACAAAGATGCAACAATACTTGCAATAATATATTAAAGAGATAGAAAAACCCCAAATTCATAGCTAATAGCAAACTAACTATTCAACTTGATGTAGCATATATGCCATTTAACCACAATTTAACTAGATGTAGTATATATAGTAGTAATGGGGTTTGAAATATATTAAACCAAAGAAAGAATTACAACATTTTCAAATAATTAGAAAAGATTGATGAATCATTGCAACAAAATGAACTACTAGCTACCTGTTAAATATAGCTGAACCAAACCTAAGAAAATAATGCAAGGAAATTATGCAAATTCTTTACAAAAAAATATACAATAAGATCCATGTCCTTGCATTGGCGAACGTGTGGCTTGACAAATGAGATAAAATTGAAGCATAATGCAACCTTCGGAAGCTTGAATAAAAAGTAATAACATGTCCACTTGTATCCATTGTGGGCAGTAGCAAAAGGTGGAGAATTATCTTCCAAAGTGGACCAACATATTTGACCCACAAAATAAGCAAAATCTGTGAAGCAGCGACTAATATCCTCTTTGCGACATGACCAAGAAAATGTTGAAATTCTAACCAAGTTGAATATCTCCTGGACCCCATTCCAAGTGTAAAACAAATCTATATAAGCTGGAGCAAAACAGCCAAAAAAACCTACTAACTGAAGTATAATAATCAAAGAGAAATCCCAAGTTACTATTCAAATAATTACTGTAGATCACATCAAATAGGCAAATGAAAATAGCCAATAGTCGTAGGGTGTTTGAGAAATTAAGAGAAAGCAGACCATCAAAAGGTGATAAGGAGAGCATTATTTAAACTTGAAATAAGGAAGGTTGAGTTCCTCCATTCTTAGGATTGCCAGAAGCTCTTTAAGCAATTGGTTACTTTCCAAAACTAAACTAGATTGAGCATAATAGGTTGTTTTGGTAAGGAAATCAGCCGCGGAGTTTCCCTCCCTCTTATGTGCTTGAAAGAAACATTAAGAAGTTGAGCATAATCTCTATTCCTTCCAGTTGTGTGAGCAAGACTCTAGTGATAAAGATGCTTGTTGGTGATGATTTGAATAACAGCTTGGGCATCTATCTCAACAATTATGTTTCTGATTTATCTTTTTTCACAAAGTTGAAGTCCTCTCAAAACCATTAGATAACAATATGATTCTGTTTCAATGGGGTGACTACAAATCCATTTGTTATAAATTAGGTTAGGTTTTGATTTTTGATCTAATCACCAATAAAATTTGAATAAATCTAATATAAATTTAGAAGGACTTGTAGTTCTTATTAGATTAGGATTCTTCCATGTGTAGATATGTGGATAGATCACACTCATTTATATTTAGGAGGATAACTCTCTATTGTGTGGGATAGTTGTTGATACTCCTACTTGGATTGAAATTCGGAATAAATAAGCGTTATTCCTACTAATTTCAGACACACAACTTGAGCACTCATTCTTCACATACTCTCTCTATATTTATAGTTTTCTCTCTTACTCTTGCTTGGAGTATCACCAAATTACCTCAAAGGTTTAAGATGTGTAAGATTATTGAAGTTTTAGTAGGAACTCCATGAGGCAAGTAGAAATTAAGGAAGTCATTTGAAGTTAAAGAACGTGGAGTTTATACTTGAGAGATGTTCGAATTAAAAAACTTAGGGTCTTTGAATTCATAGGCTAGTAGGCGAGCTTCGATTCAAGATGGTATTTGTGTAACTTTTGCTAGTCAAAGGGTAACATGAAACTATCTGTTTTGATCAATGTGGATATCTCATTCTTGCATATTCATTTGATCAAATTGTGTAGAAGTGTTAGATGTTTAAAACATATAATTTTTGGAAGCATAAAATTTTGGCATGAAGTTTTCACCATATTTAAATCTCAACTTGTATATCAATTAAATCTAAGATTGGGATTCATTTTTTTAAAATTAAAAATTTCAAACATAGATATTTTGTTTTTGTTGTATGTTGTTTAAATCATCTTATAGAGCATTAGTAGAGGCTTGAAATGTTATATTACTTGTCAAAAGTAAATTTAAAATGAGAAAGACATGATTTTTTCAGTTTTAGCTTGAAAATTGAGTTTTAGGAGAAAATTGTTTGGCTGAAATAAATATGTTTTTGTGATATTTATTATACCTTTTATGTCATAATGCAAAGTGTGATAAGTTATTCAAAAGAACAATTTATGTGCCTAAAACAAGCATATGATAAGAGACATTTTTTGACCCTATTGTTTTGATGCATTGATTTCATTGAAAATTAATTGAAAATTAATTGAAAATATTTTTGAAATATTTTTGCTCATAAAAGTTGCATGCAAATATTTTTATAGGTCAAAATTATGTATATCTTCTTGTGTGGTAGATCATTAGATGAAGTGATCCTTGATGTATTTATCAATTGCATGCTCTATTATAATTTTGTAACTATTTCAAGATGAATATGAGATTGTGTAAATGTGATGTATAATTTTGTGCATGTGTAGACATTCACATTTGGGTGCTAGTAAATTGAGTTTTTGTTATTTTGATTATTTATTTATGGAAGATAATTTGTGGCAATGATGGTATCCTAATTTTTGTTATGATTAGATTGATGTAGTCGGCATTAGATCAATGCAACCTTTTATAATATTTTGAGACATGTATTTGTTAGACCAATTTATTTTGGACTATGCTCAATCAATTTTTTTGGGAGGATACTTTCGATTAGTTCCTATAATGCTGAATTATCTCAACATGATGCACCAAATATCAATTTAGCCCAGGTAGAGTTAATATTTTTCTTGTGCATCTTTATGTAATGGCAAGTGTATTTTATTTATTTGGAACAATGGTTATTTTATTTAGGATTAGTAAAATTTTATTATTCCTTTTAACTCATTGTGAGATGACTACTAGCTTGAGTTGTGAATCTTTCAATTTTACTGGGTATAAGGGAGTAATAATTAATTTACTTGATCTAGAATAGAATATTAGATAGTACTTATTTGTGCAGTAAATTTTATTAATCTTAGACCCACTCACCAATTTTAACAAGTCAATTAAATATGAAAAATGGATGGGTTGCCTTATATTGTTGCAATTTGGACACTAACACTCATTGAGTAGATCAAATATAAATTTGAACTTTAATTGATTTAAACCACAAACAAGAATACCCAATTGAAGAGTTCGGGCTTTATTTGTGATATGTTGACTCATAAGAAAGGGGTCTAATTATCCTCAATTGCTATTTGAGCATATTCACGGATAAGTTTAGTTTGTGCAACCAATCACAGCTTTGACAAAATCGCCAAACTTGATGCTGATCATAGAAAGTCAAATAGTTGTGTTGTTGCTTACGTTAACCATTGAGGTGATGTTGGCACAGTCAAGGATGAGCTAAACAAAAGCAAACAACAAAACTAGTACCATGAATTGATTCCTAAAGTGACAGAAGGTCCAAAATATCAATAATGTTAAGTGCTGGAAACTTTTGAGATATTTTACTTCGCTCTTAATTGTACTTAGATGAAGTTTGATTCCCAAAGTTCTCTCATTCTAGTGTTTTCAATTCTCTCATTGTTGGATAATAGATATTGGCAACACTAGGCATATGGTTGGAGATAGAGTAAGAATATAGACTATCATCAAGTATTATATAGCCATACATAAAAAATGGCGCAAAAAGAATAGGTATTATGCATTGGAAAATGATATCTCAAGCTTAAGAATGGGCATGAGCTAATTTCTCCAAGCTAAAAAGTAGGTGTGAGCTATCCATTGGAGATGTGTAAAAGGCACTAATTATCGACATGGTATAATTTGAACCAAAGCACTTGTGAGACATTAGTTGAACGTGGTTTGTCCATCTTTCATTTAAGCGACCTTCATGATATAGATCTTTCTTCTCATTTTATATATAATTAGCTTAACCTAGTATTTTTAATAGTTCTTCATTTATTTTTTGTATGTTAATTCGGAGGATAACCATGATAGCTGGAGGATGCAATGTTTACTCACTAAGGTTAATCTCTATTTTCAGTAACTTCTCTAATGATCATGACAACTCTATTTAGGAAAGTTCTCAACTTCATGACAATCATTGGCTGTTGGCAAGCTATTGTGACAGCGTACAAAAATGGCTATTGTTTTGGTATTTTGTACGTCTTCTCCTCCTCATGCAAATGTTTATGTCCATCTTAGGAAGTTTTTAGTAACTCAAAATTAAATTTGATTGAATCATACAAGTGTTAAACGAAATCATGAATATTGATTCATGTATGATAATTTTTTTATGCATTTATATGATGAATGGATAGATGGGTGATCATGAACCTCAAGACTAAATGATTGGTTTTCATTCAACTCATTGTGTTTATAAATTAAATGAAGTTTTCATATCTCGTCTTTCAGAACATCTTGATGCGAGTTCTTTTCTCCATGTACCTCTCATTGGGAATGCTTATGGCTTTTTATATTTGATACTTTAATGAGAGTAGAATTGATTAATGAGGTTTCATACCTGTTGGTTGGACATCAAGAGACGATTAAGGCCATTTAGAGAGTTCGAAGACTTGGAAACTCTATATATGTGTGGAATGCATGCATGCAACAGATAGGAATTTTTATCATCTAATTTCTAAAACTTTGATTGACTATTTGATCCCTTGAAGCCTCTATGATTTCTAGGAATGTCTCATGATCTTCCAAGTTAGAAATTACATTCTAGATCATTATTATTTACCTATATTTTGCTGCTTTTATGTATGTTATGCACGCCTAAGTTAAGAAATCTAAATAAAATAATTAAAATAATCAAGTCTAGCAATCAAATTTCTCTCACTTGGAATGTTTAAGTTTCAAAATATTAAGTTTATATGGATCAAACTAAATGGAACTTAGTAATCAATGTTTTTTGTCAATAAGTACGTAAAATGAGATGCTATCATTTTAGTGCATCGAATGTAGGTACATAATAGAGATGCTACCATTTTGGTACATTTGAATATGCAGATATGCTACTATTAAAAAGGGCAATCACTATTTTAGTATGAGATGCACTTAAGAATGACTTATTCATAGTATTCATTGTGATTCATGGAATGTCCGAGTGAGTTACTTTCTCGATGATCGACCATCTAACTAAAATGGAATAAATATAGATAGCGTAGTTTGTGCAAGACAAAAAACTTGAGGTTGCATGTCCAATAATTGAAAAGGAGCTATTTACTTTTAGAATAATTCGTGGACTCATATCCTTGGAATATGGTTAAGTTCAATTGGACCTCAAGTTCGCATGAAAATTAAATTTTTTAAATTTCATTTAAGGGTGATGGAAATTTAACAAATCTTGTGGTAATTTTAATCCATAATTACATACCATACATGTCTAAAAATAGTGATTCGGAATTTTGTATTTAAAAATGCTAAAACATCCGCTCGTAATTATCCTCTAATCAAACATAGCAAACCGGCCCAATTATGCGTGATTGGCTTGGGAGACTTAAGATTGTTTGGACTCCAAAAAGAGGACCTGCGGACTGACTCATTAAAGCCCTCTTGATATACTTCATCATGATGCTAGTGATGACCATTCATGATATATTCATGAGGAGGGCAAAAGAATAGTTAAAGACCAAACACTATGTATCACTATATATCGATGTGGCCAAGATGTGTGTTTAGTGTGTGATATATATATATATAGTTGTATCTAACAAATAACCCGAGTACCCAACTAATATCCTATCAAATACAGGTAGTGGGAATTATGTCCATACAACTAATATACATTAACCTAACATTTTCCACTATTTAGGGACATTTTTTGTTATATCATTTAATCAACTGCCGTGAACATCGGCCAACCGCCTCTCTACATCGACCATCGAGACTGAATGTTGACACTCGGCTTCATTGAAGGAAATTGGTGTTCCCGAAATAAGCGACGTGCTTTGCTCAACCTACGCAGGTCGAATGCTTACTTACCCAACCAATTGGGCCACACTAACCTATTCGCTGATGCCGACCAAAAGACTTCACATGCTCTTATGACTTCAGTTAAGGCAACTCATTTTCACAATGATAAAAAGAGAAAATCAGTCTTTTTGATCCAGCTCTATTATAAATATCTAGCCTAATAAATGGTACATCTTTAGTTCTTTGAATTGCTCTATTATAGTAAATGCCACTTGTTCCATTCGACAAGAAATGAACCTTCTTGCCTACAAAATCTCGCCTAACCTCAAACTTATTCCGCCTGACGAAAACAGGCGGCTTTTCTATTCATGCTGGCATAACTAATTAACCTTTTAGGAAATTAGCCACATTTCAAATGTAACTTGCAAGCCAAACACAGTTAGTTGATGCTTTCTTCACCAGATCCAGATTTGTTTCGTGTACCGTCAGCTGCAGCAGAGCTTCCATCCCAAAACAGATAATAATTTCAGATAATTTGGGACAACATATGAAAGCATGAAAAGCACATTGAAACTCCAAACTTAACTAGAGCACAAGGCAAGTTGGTAATGTTGTTCACAATCAACACAAGATAACAACAATCAATATACATTGTCCTAGAAATTAAGAAGGGGGAACATTGACTTATGCTAAAATTTATACGAGGAACAAGTTGAGCTCAGACAATCAATGTACAAAGGATGGATACAAACCAACCATATTTTACCAGAAGAATGGACAGCTATCAAGAATCTCTAGTCAACACCTTTTGCACTCGCCATCACTTCTCTGTTAACTCTTCTGACAACACGTATCTGAACTTTGAATTGTAAGGCAACCACTTGATGTTTTGAGATGCTTTCTTACTGCCTTGCCCATCATACCATTTCTGTATTGATTCACTAAGTTTCATGTCCACATTTTCACTAACCCAATTTATTATATCATTAAAGGGAATGCCGGCTTCCTTTGCATGCTTTTCAATGAGTTTTGGTAATAAAATCTTTGACTTCTTCACCACTATATTCTTTTGAAGAAATTCTCTTTTTGCTGCTTCCAACTCCTCTTTGATATTTGTGGCCGTGTAGACATTTAGCTTCACAGCAGAAAATTAAGGGAAAAAAAATGTCAGCTGCATTAGACAAGCTTTCATATTAGTACATAAAGAGAGACAAAAAATTGATTAAGTTCATCACTGTGTAAAGAAAAAGTGCTAGTACTTTTGCATTTTTCTTAAATATTTAAATAAAAATTAAGTTGCGCAACCACTCTATTGATGATTTAAGAAGAGTTCCTGTAATTTAGTAGAAAATCCAGGCTTTACTAGAAGTTGAACTGCATCAAAATGTTGCCCCTAGAAACAATGTAACTTCAAAAAACTTCAAAATTTTAGAATTTTTAGGATTAGGGGAGGGAAAAAAATAAGAAGAAGAAGAAGAAGCAGCAAGGGAAAATCAGATCAGAGAGCTGAAGCAAAGATGTTACCATAGGATCTGAATATGCTCCTGTACATAACGCAAAGCAGACGAGTGATTGGAAATTTTGAAGGCCATATTTTGAATTGATCACTTTTCTTTTTTCTCCAGATCTTTTCCTCATGGCCGTTGACAAGACTGTCTCCAACCACTTCAATTGGCATGAAAAGCCTCAGTAAATACATGAGTTGTCTTCTGATTTGTTATTTTTTATTTTCTTTGGCTAAATGAATACAATAATGCTGTAAATGATTTCAATGTTTGTGGTTTTTCAAAAATGATTAAGTCATACCTGTCCCATTCGAGGTGTATGATAGCAGAATATTGACTGCTCAATAGTACTTGCACTTATGACATGCCCACCAACATTATAAGCAGCCTGCACAATGCAAAGAGATGTGATTGGTTGCCTTACGAATACATACATGCAGATATAATGTACGCAATGGATCACACAGAGGGAAAGAACCCCAAGTTCTCATTCCAAAGATCAAGCAGACAAAGCGCACACCCCCTCCCTCCCCCCTGGCCACATGAACAAGAAAAAGATAAAATAAAAGCACATTGGAGATATCAAAAAGATTTGATCAATGTTATCTCTTTATAACTGTATGTGCTCTGGACTCTTAATATTTTGTGGGACCTGATGCCTTGTTTTGCTTTATCTCTGTATGCTTTTATGTTTCTGGGTTTTCTTTCATGGTATACATCCTACTGGATCCTTCTCTCATTTTTCTAAAGAAATCTTCATCCTTCGCATCATTTGACATGATTTCTTACTTGATTTACCTTTTCATGTCCAATATTAACAATTCCTACAACTTAAGCATAAATTTTATAAAACTAAAGGACTTTAAATTGGAATAGAGCTGGCCATGTGATGTATGCTGAAATGTTTCCAACCAACATGTGTGAAGCATTTTTAATGCTGTAATTCACACTTTTTTATCACTGTCATAACCAATTACCATGGATAGCTAGTACAACATGGGGAACCATAATCATGATAACATATTATGGGAAAATTACAATGGCCACACTCATACTTTGGTAATTTTGACCATGTTACTATAAATACAGCTGCTAGATTTCTTCACTACACACTGCTACTAGTACTTGCATTTATTAAGTTGGAGTCCACAATTTTCTCAAAAAGCGGGAAATCAGATGCCAAAGAAAACTAAAATAGCAATATATACTTGGACAATGACATTCACACCTTGTGAAACAATGCTAACCTTCTGAGCGAGTTGTGAGGTATCCCAAAAGCCAGATATGCCTTCACGAACAATACAAGGACAAACATAAGTACAGATAGAAGCTGGAGTATTTCAAAAATGTCCACTGAATACCATGTGATATTTACATGCATAACCAAGGAATTGTACAAGTTGATCCAAAAGGCTAGCTGGGCATTGGTATCCATCTTGTGGACATTCACTTTTTCCAACTGTTCTACAAGAACTCTGAAACATTACAAGATAGGTTAAACTAGATTAACATGCATGAAGAGATATGCATCTCTAAGGATCATTTATTGAAAGATCTAGACAAGAGTGAGATGAAACTCCCACTAGCCCACCTCCCATTATCCTTTTTTCTCTTTATTTTTCTTTGGGCTTGCGTGTGTGGGGTGTTGGGGGGCGGGGGGGGTGGAGGGGGAGTAGGATGGGATATTCTCTTGTGGAGATTAAATTTTCTAATTCATATTGGAGGAGTTGCATATTATTCAAGTAAGAATCAATTTGGCAGCCAAGGTTTTCAGTTCAAGCTAAATTGCAACATGTATCTTTACAAAAATTCTAATTAGTGCTCAAATTTTTCGGTACATGTCAAAATTAATACTATTGGAGGAAATCCATCATATTCTTTATAGAAATGCCAAGCGACCTCAACTATACACTTTTCAATTCTATTTGTCCTAAAATTCTATTTAATTCTTCATATTACATTTAAGGTTACCAAATTATATTTTCTCACAATAATAAACTTTAAATTGTCATACATTAGATTGCCATATAAGTAAAATGAAAGTCTAAATGGAGTAATAAAATAAAATTACAAGATACTTAGAGGGAGAGCAATAATCTTTAGATTGTATTTTATAAGGTCAGATTTAAAAATTTAATTTTCCCTTATATATAATAAAACTTTCCTTGAAAATAAAAGGAGACATCTTTGCTGCAATAGAACTTTTTACCAGTATCATTTTTAAAACTTTTTTTGGACACGTCATCTTGTTGAATAAACCTAGTTAAACCAAAGCATGAGATGAAAATGCAACAAAAGCAAAGAACGTGCATAGCTTATTCTCCATGCTCTATTTCTTACATCTCAACTTTTAAAACTTAAATGTGAATTTCAAGTCTAATATATTTCAGATTAATGTCCCTCAGTCAAGCAAATTATATTTTTTATTTCTTTGTTTAACTATGAATAGCTTTATACGTTGCTTATATGATTTGTTATGGTCAGTCATAATCACTATAACAGAATTCATCAAATAAATATATTATTATAAGTTGAATGAAGAATTGAAACAAAAAAGGAGTTTAGAACACTATATTTGTCATTACAAAAAATAAAAAATAAAAATTGGATAGAGAATCAGATGGAATCCCATGTACCAACCAATGGGGTATATCTAAAAATTTATGTGTAAGTTGACATTAATGACAAACTTCGGATGACAAAATGATTTTTACCCAATACTATTCATTGGACAAGAACATGTGATCAAGATGACTGCACAAGTAAGCTAAATTACAAGACATACTTGTAGCTGGAAATGGCTTCCACTGAAATTCTACTAAGTCAAGAGGAAGCTTTCAACTACCTTTACAAAGTTTATGAAAAGCTTAGTCTTACAGATAGAGGCGTCAACAGAGTACACACAGACAGAGGAACGGTATATACTTTAAACTTGTTCCAATACACCCGTTGGACCTAGGAGCAACGATGCTTTAGGTTTGCCAAAGGTCTTTCTTATCGGCATGGTGAGAATGTAAGGTTGTGGTCCTTGGAGAAAGTGCTATATTTGATGAACCTTATAAGCATACTCTATTAATCACAAGCACCCAATGGAGTGTTGGTGAGATTTCTGTTAAAATTATTCTCAGGTAGATACATTCTATGGATGGTAATAGGGTGGTGGATATACACAGATGTCAAGCAAGAGTAATCAAGTTGACATTAATATCTTGAATGGGAATACAGTAACCATAAATTGTGCAAAGGAGAAAAGTCATTTCATACACCAATTGTAATTGAAGAAAGAGAACTGTCAAGAGATGCCTAAACCTTAAGAAGACCTTATGTCATTAGGATTTATATTTCTTTGTTTGGATATTGATTGTTTCATATGGTCGCCGAGATAATTGAACATATTTCAGTCGTAACATTGATAATAAGTTATTTAAAAGAGCATATTGACAGAAGTTTTCAAATTAGGAAATATGATAACAGAGTACCTCTCATTACCTATGCTCGCTGATAGCAAAAGATGCATGAGGGAAGTTACTCTTATCTGTAGATATCCAGGGTATTTCAAGGGTCGATTTGGTTGACCAATCTTTCTCCTCCCCAGCATACCATCCTGGAAGTATAGCAGCTGTGGATGACTTTGAGGACGAAGGAGACATGTTTTGCTCAGTTTTGGTTGATGATGTACTTCGGAGCCACCAGTAAACAGCAGCCATAGACCTAACCATTTCCTCTGTCAATTTACTTGGGCATTGGTAGATATGATCCTTCAGAGTTCGAGGTGCAGAAGTTTTACTTATCATTGGTACCTGTAACAGAATGCAATAAAAATAATTATGAGAAAGAGATTTTATGGTGGGATATCAAAAGAGACAAAAAAGTTAAATCAGAGTTAAGTTTCAGGAGTAATCCAGAAATTATAATGAATGACTTGCTAAAAATGGGTTTAGCAGTGAAGGAGAGAGCCAGGCATCCATTTTTTCATTCATATTCATAGCTAAGTCTTCTAGTAGAGGGATTTGTATTCTTTCACAATAATATACAGATTCATGGACGAATGAGTAAAATACTAATGTAAAAGAATTAATTGGGAGTAGAAATATTGCTGATATTGATATATATATTTAATATATTGTTCTTGCATTTATTTTTATATTATGTAAAAATAATTTTACATGTATTCATTAATAATTAATTGTTATGAAACAACTTAGAGAGATTTATTTAGCATTATTGAATATTTTTATAAATTGTTAGGATTTTTATTGTTTTATTTTTAAACTAAAGTAAAAATTGATGAGCATGGATAAATCATCAAAGCCTGAATCCTTAACCATCAAAGGGAAAACGAGAGAGAGAAGTCCACAACACTAAGTGATATTACTCTGACCCCCTTCTATTATGATGGCTTCAATATATTGAAAAAGTTATGCATGCTGCAGGCATACAAAAGACTGGAATAAAGCTTGTAGAAGGTCGTAGACATGCACTTCCGACCTTCGAAGAAGTCAGACCCAATGCAGCATCCCTTCTTCCACAACCATACAAGAAAGGTTCCTATAAGGTACCCACTACTTGAAGTACCCTCCGAAAAGTAAAAGGTGTCTTAGTTCAGGTTCAGTCTTCAGGTCATATTTTGTTAACATAGGGTTCCCAAACCATATTGACCTAATAGCTGGAGCTCTTAAGAATTTTATCTTGTTATGAAGTTGAGCATCATCACTAGAAAACCCTATTAAGTGTTGGAAGATGTCAAGTCAGGTATATTGATATAAGTGCAATTAATGGAGAAGTACGACTCCAGTATACCAAACTCAAGATATCCCTTGTATTTACAATCACATATTAAAAAGTAATAAAACTAGTAGAACTAAAAATGTCTAACATAATCCCAAATGCCCCCTGCAGACAAAGTACATGGTCATGAAAAGGTAGGGTATCAATTAACTAGCTGCAAGTTGTCACCATTTATGTCATTGTAGCAATAATTATATGGAAACTATTTATCATATTTAACACATTGCATGAATCTTTACTATTTTTATTTTCAATGATTTTGAGAAAATATATCATATTTATAGTTTGTCATACTCTTTGTTAATGAGGATCCTATGCCTACCTACTAATAGACCTTTAATTAGTATGACCAAAAAAGATCAAAGCTTGGAGCCTCATACTTTAGATTAAGCAAACAAGATTATAAATGAGTGCACAAGAGCCACTATAATTACTTAAAATCAGCACATAAGCACGAGTGTAGAACCAATAAAGGCTTTCTCATTTAAAAAGAAAACCTAATTTCATCAACTTTCATACTATAAGTCAAGCAAAGCAACTGATTAACTATGAAAAATGCTCCCATCTCTAGAACCTGTTGAAAATGAATTTGCCTGTGGATAAATTAGAAATTGATGTTTATAAAACCATATATGTTGAAGAAACATTTATGGGTAAAATGAAATGGGAAAGAATGAGGTGATGCAAACACATTCTCAAGAACAGGCTTATTAATTATCCAACCAATGAAATAAATAACATCAATCTAAATTATTTATTAAAAGTACAAGGAAAAATAATTCCTTTATTACCCACACCAGGAAGCAAGAACAAACAATGGAGGCAAAATGGAGTCTATCTTAACATTGCTAAGAATAGCATTATTGAGAAAGCAAAATAGGACCTTTACCTGGACATGGTTTGTGGAGCTTTTCTCAAACAACATGTCGTCTTTGCCATTGAGTAGTGAAGCATGTCTTGCTTTGGTTTGCAACAAACTTCTTTTCCCTAAATCGTTAACAGGAGCTAAAGAGTGGAGCTTCCTTAAAGAGAACTTTTTTGAGGAACAAAAGGCACTTGAAATGATACTTGGGTGTTTCCTTAATTCACTCTTTGCATGTGCAGGAGAAGTCACAACAGAGCTATGCTTAGAAGTGGGATGGCTCACACAATGTTCAAATATGCTCCTGTAGAGAGAGAGAACATGCTGTTCCCGATTTGCAACCTCTTCTTCGAGCAATTCGATTTCAGCTATTAACTCTTTTGTCTAAAATAGTAGTTCAGTTAATTGAATGTACAACAAGAAGAAAAAGGATCTTGTATAAAAGTTAAATAATAAAAATAGACTAGCATTTTTCTTTAACTTTGTAAGGTTTGATAACTAAAAATAAAATTATTGTAAATATTAAATAGTATGTATATCATGTATACAAAAATGAAATTTAAAAATAATAATTTGACATTTTGTATGGTTGGGTAAATTGGAAAGGTATCAGATACGATAATTTTCTAAAGTAAAACTCAGATACTAAACCAAAGTTTTTAGTTAGGTTTCAATTCACTTTGATCGGCTTACTGATCTTTTAACATCCGTAAATATAGAGTTGCACTACTGTTTTCTTGTCTTCTTCATCCTCTTCTCTTGAAATAAGCCTTCTCTTGTAGACAACCACTACCGGATAGAGAGATCCTTCATTGCTATCCCACTAGGAGATAAAGATAAAGCCCACCTTTTGCATGCTCCTCAATCATATGATCCACTAATTAGTTAAGTTCGGATAATGACTTAGAAGAAGAGGCCAACCAAAGTCCTCCTAGGGCAACCTCCTCTAAGTAGAATTCAACTCAGGAGAGTTATCAAAGAAGCCCAAGACAATTACCACCATATAGGAGATTATATGAAAACGGAATTCCATTACCTTAGCCATGAGGTTCCAACATTTTCTCCTTAATTGGCCTAAGAGTTGTTCTCAGGCATTCTCAAAAGAAAGGTTATTATACACCCTAACCCCATCCCTTGGGAAAAGAAAGGTGGCACAGAAGAAAGGAAAGGGCAACTTCCACTTTGACTCTCGTAACCCTGATTTCAAAATTCACAGAATGCCCCAAATTGTTAAAAATAAAATACATCAGATGAATGGAAAAGGATTTCATTGATAATGATCATATGATAAAGATCACAGAGAGTATATACAAAGGCCAATATAATTTATAATTTGTTTGTAGGACTCCACTGTAAGAATTTTATATTGCAAAGATATTCTTTCACAAAGATGTTCGTTTTTGCATGATTTACCACCAAGATGTTTTTGATTATGGATAAATATAAGAGCTATTGAATTCATCTACAAACAAATTATCTAAGTTGAGATCATAAAATGAAGTCCTGTAAACCTTTTGAGATTTTCAAGGTTTAATGTTGCAAACTTCAATCAAATAGATTTTAGAGCTGGAACCTGTTGGAGAATACTTACGAGAAGTAGCTTCTTAAAAGTGTTAATCCATGGAAGGTTTTAAAAAACATACCTTGCAATGCTTATATAGTAAAGCCATGTAAACCTTTTGAGATTTTCAGATTTTAATGCTGCAAGCTTCAATCAGATAGATTTTTGAGCTGGACCTTGTTGAGAATACTTATCATGAATAAAAGTACAACAAGATAAGATCCTATGGAGATTGTTTAGAGATTGCAATCGAGAAGACCAGCTTGCCCACTAATCCTTGGACATATTGACGAAACAGATGCAATTCTAAGCACATAAATGAAGTCCAAGAGCTAAAAAATGCATTAAGTTGCTTATTGAGAATTATAGTGTAAGTTTTCGAATTTTAAATTTTTCCACATACTCCAAGAAAAGGGCATGGTGATGGTTTGCATTAGGCTTGAAAGATCTCTGAGAGGCACTGAGAAGTAGCTTCTAAAAAGTGTTGATCAATGGAAGGTTTTGAAAAACATACCTTGCAATGCTTATGCAGTAAAGCTATGGACAGATAGAGGATTTTAATGTGTTCTATGATGAAGGAATAAGAGTTTAACTAAAAGGTGTGCCCTTTAACTTTGTTCCTCTTGTTCAGATACAGACCACTATGATTTGAAAAATAAGGCCCAAAGGCCTTATTGCTAAGACAATACTGATTTTTCCTTTTCTTTTTAGGTTGGGGTGGGGTGGGGGAGCGAGTTCTACTTATTTTTCTTGAAATGGACTTGAACATTTTCCTAAAAAAATTTTTCAGGTTTCTGTTTCTGGGCTATTTTATAAATTTGTAGTTCTATCCATTGCAATTTTTTAGAAGGCATTGTTGGACACCCCTTGAGGCAAAATCTGTCCTTTAAGGTCTACGCCTGACATTTGGAAGACACACAGCTTTTACAAGAAAACCATTTTTGTTATAAAATTTACTAAACCGATATATAAACAATTAAATGTAAATTCCAAAAAGAACCCTTTCCACAACTTCTATGCCTCAACTATTCTCCAAAATATTTTACCTTTCTTTTCCAAGACTATCCTCAAGCTAATTCTTGATTTTAGAACTGTTTGTTCAATTCTAGTTTGCCTATGTCATGTTATTTTTTTCTTAAGTTTATAATTCTACTCCTAGTCATGCTTTTTTTCCTTGTTTTTTTAATTCTACTATTATAATTTTAGTCTTTTATTTTATCTAGTAAAATTTATATTCTTTGCGAAATGAATTTGTTCATTCCCACTTTCCAAATTTCTTTCTTATCTTTTGTTGTTAGCTACTGTAATCAAGTATGCAAGTTTGGCATCTTTTAGGAGGTCATTTCAGATTGATGTAGTGCAAAGTAGGATCAAGTCTTTCTTCTATAGCCAAATCCTCCAATATCAATCTTCTCTTCTCCCAAATTTTAGAACTTCAAGCTCAATAAAAAGCTCTAGGTTCTTTGAAGTTATTTTCCTCCAGAAAACTCTTTTACTCATAATTTTGATTTATTAAAAGCAATTTTCCTATTGCTTCTTTATTCTCTCATAAGTTACCAATTTATGCCCATATTTATCTGTCATATTTCTTAAGCATGGGTGTCTTAGTCTTGGTATGTTTTAATAAGTTGATGGAATTAGTCCCCTCTAGAAAGACAATAACAATGTAGTTTGTTTTCATCTCCTGACCCACCTCTAATGTTAGAGTTCTTTTTTTCCCCCTTTCTTCACTTGCGATATTGCTATCTTTTGTTCCTTTTATTTATCATAAACCCAAATAAGCACATTTATATCATTAGAATTATCAAACAAAAACAGTAAACAAATATTTTCAGTTTATACCTTAAGCTCATGCATCAAGTGTGCCAAGATTTTGTGATATATTAAACCTCTTATCCCATTATTATTCCACATTCTTTTCCCTATTAATTTTGCATTGGCTTGATTCTAATTTTTAAAACTATTTTCAGATTTTTAAGATATCAATTATGAAAATTTATTGGGTATATGTTTCACTTTGGGCCTTATTCCCCAGCTGAGGACCTCTGAAAAACCTCACTTGACACCTTACTGCTTATGCCTTTAATGTACTGGCTACTGACACTTGCTGTTGGATGTCAGGTAATTACAGGAACCTTTTTGTTAGTTGGGGGAGATGCTTAAGTTGACATATGAGCAGGAAAAGCTTTAAATCTTTGATATAAATCTTCTTGGGCACCAGATTCATTGACAAACTATATTAACCATTTAAGTATGTTCCTCATTCAGTTTGAATGAACGGAAATGAGTCTCCTTTTAAAACCTAGAGAACGCAAACTGTTATTGCAGGTTTTCATGAAAATTTTCCTTTCCTTAAATTCTGTGATGTCTGAGAGCTCTGATTCATTAAATCAAGCATAATTGCTTCCAGCTGTCAACCCAGATGCTCAATCCTCCCTCCCCCCCCAACAAACAAAAAAAAACATCTCCAACAACAGATTTTCAGTTAAATATTTCTGTAGTTTTTCAGTTACAATATGCTGGGCTTTGTAGTAAAGGACTGCCATCAACGAATTAAGGGATTATGATGAGCTTAGTTTTGAACAAGTAGAATTTGGAAACTACAACAATAAATAAGCAACATCTTTGTTGTGGTGAAATGAATTATATTTTGCAGCTAATAGTCTATAACAGGGTAAAACTTGGAGCAAATGTCTTCTCTGTGGCTGGGACAAATTCGTTGAGGTTCGATTTTGTAACGTCAGATTCTAAACTATGTTGATTGGAAGTAGGGAATAATACACACGGAAATCCATAGCCTCTTCATTCTTAACGTCATGGACAAGTCATTAATGCTTATCCTGCAATACGTGGTTGTTACTTCCTAAGCCTGAAACCGAAAGAGCTATTCCAGCTATGTATAAAGTTTCAGGAACATGTAAAGAGAATCAAATGGCCCCAGGCTTCTCTTTACTATTCTACTAATTTACGATGGTTGTAATGGGCACTATTTAAGCAGTTTTAAAATGGAGAATGGGAAACTGCATCTTGGAAAAGTTTATTTGAAAACATTTTTGTTGGACATCCAAATAGAGAAGATGTCCAATCAGGGAAAGCAAGTATATGAATTCCAAACAGAATTTACATAAAGAAGACACACGAGTGCAAGTCACCTGAGCAGCAAAATGACGATGTCCAGGAGATAGTGTACTAGAAGCTCTGCCCATTGCCTTCTCTAGTACCACACGCATGGACTTCTCCTGCTGCAAGTGCAAGTGTAATTGCTCAATCTGCAAAAGTTGTAGAGAGAATCATTTACTTAGGGGACTGGTTATCCTGTAACTAATATTATCCCAGAGTTCAAAGCTGAGTATCAGTTACAGATAGAGAGACATCTCTCTGCAGTTATCAAGGTAAACACCGATGGCCAGCATGCAATATGTTGTTACAATAGAACTGAGTGTCAACTACAAGGGAAAGCTATTAAATCCTCAGGCCTGGTTCATATATTTTCTGGTAGAAGCAAATGAAAGCTTAAGGAAAAAAAATATTAATAACTACTAATATATGGAGAGAGCTATAATCTATTTACTCCAGTTTCTTGATTGGCTCTGTGCATAACCAATTATGGGAGTCCTGGAACAGGAAAAAACGCTAAGTAAGACGTTAATTTGGTCATTATCTGTCACATGCCTGGGTAGTAAGGAAAATGAAAAATTGACACTGATACTCGTGACTTCACCTGGCCCATTCCACCACAACTCTAGATAATTTAAGTTTCCTAGTTTGACATGACATAAATTACTTAGAGGGCATGGTCAAATTAAACATATGTACAAAAAACCACATTTTGTTTTAATAATCATAACAATTCAACAGCATAGTTTGCCGTGGATTAAAAAAATTTGAAAAATAAAAAAGGTAAAAACAGCATAGTTTGCCAAGATTGGATCTAGAGCTGTTTAACAGACAAGAACAGATAACCAAAGATATGAGAAGTTCAGATTTTTGTGGCTGCTAACTCTTTCACAATCGTGCATGCAATACACAATTGGGAACCGAATAGAAGAGCTTGAAAAACAATAACCACTGCGTATGAGTAATTGGTGTGAGAGAACTACAGATGCGACCATGCTTCTCTGGCTCCATCATTGGCTAGTGAATGTGGCATGGCATAAATGAACACAAGTAAAGAAGTGACCAATACTGAATTTTCAACCATTTCTCTGAAGAAAAAAAGACATTGATGTTGAACATTTACACTTACATCTTTTTCCAAGGAGGCTCTGTGATTTGAAATGTCACATTTCTTGATGCTAGAGGAGTTCTTGTGTAGTGGGGTTGCTCTACAACTACTGGCAGAAAGCACCAATTCCTGTAGATTCGGTGCCATTCAGTTCATCCTTTTGATTATATTTGAAATATTGGCCACTACTGAAGTGAAATATAGCGACACTTACAGATGATTCATGTATGTCCTTCCTCGTGCAACAAGAATCTCCAACTCTAGAAAGATTCAAGCTTTTCTCTGATGCACTGCGAAGAGGATCAAGAGAATTTTATTTGGATCAAGTAATTCAAGGCAAACACATAAACTATCCAGAAAAGAAATGAAACTCCATGAAATGAAGAATTCATCGCATTGTTTTAGGCAACCAACAGGTAGTTGGCCTTTGTTGCTTCCTTCTAGGCCTTAATTATTTCAACCAAGGAATCAAACTTGTCTGCGGATTTAATTGATTGTATACCATATTGCGTTTTATCCTTGGGTTTGCAGATTAGTAAAGGATTTTTCCTTCATCTTAAAAGACTCCCTTAAACACATTTGTTGTTGAGGGAAATTTATTGCATCCTCCAAGGTTCTGATCAATGAACCAAGGAAATTCTATTTCTTTATAGCAGCAATTTGTGGACCGTAGGTGAGTTCAAACAAGATATGAGAATCTAACTAATGTGCAATCCATAGAAAACATGAAACCCTTGGATAGGAGATACTAACAGAATCACAGGCTGATTTTGGTGGCTCGAGATAGGAAGCTAGTATTGAAATCTTAACAGATTCATTGCTAATATCAAATCAGAGATTCCATCCCATTCTCAAAAAATAGCCTCAATTTTCTGAAAGAGAAAAACAGCTCATATTCACCACAAAGGAATAATATGAAAATAAAAAAGCACACTCCGAAAGAATCATTGAAGTGCTGTCTTGAATTAAAACATAGCAAAATAAACAAAATGCAGATAAAACTCAAGAATTTCTTTGAACTAAGAATCAAATTCTTATAAGGGCAGGAAATGATGCTATCCATAACCTCACAAAACAGACTAAAAAAAATCCTAACAATTTTACTAAATAGTAAGTTATGGGAGTCGTAAGATGGATAGGGAATCGATAAATAAAGAAAATCTTGATCAGATTACTGCAGCAAGTGTACTTAAACTACCACTTCCAAAAATAGAAGCTGTAAGAGAAAAGGGTCAGTGATAAACCTCCTGGAACGCCTATGGCTATGCTGAGCATAACTAAGTGTAAATGCTGAAGAATCCCCTTTAGCTTTCTCCTTATCTTCCTCCACAGTTAAACCATTATTTGCTTTAACTTTGTTGGACATACTTAAAACAATGAATGGTTCATATTCTAGTGCTGCCAAATATGCTATGCCCCCCAACAAACACACACAAATATGGACGCATCTATACATAAAATCAACATGACGTGCGTGGTCATCATAATTTTGTCAAAACTTGAGGAAATGAAATAGTATAAAATACAACCCGCCAAAGATCACGATGACCCAGACGAAGAACTGAACAGACTAATATGCTGAAGAGAATTAAAGTGAGAAGGAAAGAAAGAAAGAACTCTTTAATGGTTTTGTACTAAATTCAAGCACATTGAATGGTAGAAGAATATTTTGATAAAGAATTGGAACACGCGGAGAGAGTTTAATAACGAAAAAAGAGTTAAAAAGAAGAAGAAGAAGAAGCGTAGAGCAGCTACCTCACAGAAGAGATGGGACCGGCGAATTGAATTCGATCGCCATGATGTCGTTGAGAGCATTAAATAGGATATTTACGTCACCTGCCAAACAGTGTAATGCAGCGACACTCTCACTGTATTTTTCAACGGATTCTTTCTCTGCAAAAGATTTGTCTTGGTTTTTATTCGGAAAATATGTACCAGCGACCACACTGTAACTCATTCACATCGGCCCAATAGGGGTGGCAGCGGGCAATTTGGTAAAATTTGGAAACCTGCCGTGTAAAATCTCGCAAACAACCCATTTCGAATTTTACTCGGATTGAATACTTTATTTCAACGGTAAATTGGCTTAAAATTTCCAAGGGCGTGTTCTTTAGTATTTTGCCTATTTTGTGGAAAAAAAATTTGAAGAATGAATTTTTGAGATAAAATTTGAAGAATATGTTAAGTATTTCTTTTTATTTTTGAAAAAATATGAAGAATAAATTTTTAGTATCTTTATATTATTGGGGAGAGACAAACCTTACTATAAATATCAAAGTAGTTACTTTTTTGTTGGGTTTGTAGGGTTAAAATGATTTTTTCATGTAATATATATGTATATTTATAATTGTATGATGTGTGTGTATATATATTTGTAATGATTAAAATATGATTGTAATGAAATGATGTTTAATTATTTTATTTGATAATTTAATTTGACACTTTTATTTTTGGGGTACTTATTTAAAAGTACTAAAAATGCTTTTTAATTTTGTGATCAATCTCCACTTGATTTTGCTTAAATTATGCTCCTTAGTTTTGTTAAAATTTTAGAATTCACACCCTACTCATTTGATTTGATAAAAATGCCCTTAAGTATAATATTTTTCACTTATTTTTTTCACTTCTTTATCATAAATAAAAACAAAAGTAAACCCTAGCAATAGAAGTATCATTTTTAAAAATAGAAATGAAAGAAAAAATGCAACAAGCTCCACGGCGAGAGCGAGAATAATCGTAGGAGCCAATAACCACATATCCGATATCTGCATTATCTTATTCTCTTTTAATTTTTATCATTTTTGGGTTTCTTCTTCTTTTCAGTTGCTTCTTAATTTCTTATATTTTTTCGACAATGTCAACTGATAGTAAAGTTGGAGTGTTCAATCAAGTGTTAAAAAGTTCCTGATATAAAGACCAGCTCCATATAATGTTAATTAAGGATAATATGACTTTAATGGACATGTACATTAATCTCACAAGAAAATTGAGTGAAATCAACGCCGAGCTCTTTAGTTTGCAATACATAGCTCCACATCAAAAATTGCATGTGACTTTGAGTGATGATGACGATGTCTTGAATATGACCTTACTACATTTGACATTGAAGATGAACATTATTAACATCCTGGTAAATTGAAAGGAAGAATCAAACAACAATTCCAAGAAGAGCAGTGATGTTTTAAGATAATAGTTCCAAATAATCTAAATTGTATTGGAGTTTATAAAGTTTTATACATCCAATGTTCTAAAATTATACTATGTTTATTTAAAATCTTTTTCCACTTGGAGCGTTCTATATTATACTCCATTGTTAATAAACTTGTAGTTCATTTGACAAAAATTGTATATTATTATTTAAGTTTTATACTTCAAGTATTCTACTAATGGATTATCAAAAATTATATTACAGTTGCTGGAGTTTTATACTTTATATGTTGGGAAATTATACTTCACTTTATCAAAAATTGTATTTTTTTTCTTTTTTTTTATGAAATTGTATTTCATTTCACGTAAATTGTACTTTATTATTTAAGTTTTATACTTCAAGTATTCTATTGATTGATTATCTAAAATTATACTGTTATTGCTAATAGTTTATACTTGGAAGTGTTTTCAAACTATACTTCTTTTTATCTAAAATTGTACTTCGATTTTGTGAAATTATACTTCATTTTACAAAATCTATACTCTATTTATAGAAGTTTTATACTTTAAGTATTCTATTTATTGATTATCCAAAATTATATTGCCTTTATTTGGGTTTTATACTTTAAGTGTTCAAAATTGTACTTCACTTTGTCTAAAACTATACTTTAGTTTTCTAAAATTATACTTGTTTTATTTTACAAAACCTGTAATTTATTCATTGAAGTACTATACTTCAACTGTTTCGAAATTGTACTTTATTTTATCTAAACTTGTATTTCAATTAGCTGAATCTATTATTTAAGTTTTATTGATAGATTATCAAAAATTTAAACTATTTGTGCTGGGGTTTTATACTTCAAGTGTTCTAAAATTATACTTCATTTTATTAAAATTGTACTTATTTTTCTGAAATTATACTTTATTTTACTTAAATCTGTACTCTATTCATTGATGTTCTACACTTCAAGTGTTCTATTTATTGATTATCTAAAATTATACTGATTTTGCTAGAATTTTATATTTCACATGTTCTAAAATTGTACTTCACTTTATCTAAAATTATACTTCTATTTTTTGAAATTATACTTGCTTCATTTTACAAAACCTGTAATCTATTCATTGAAGTACTATATTTCAAGTGTTCTGAAATTGTATTTCATTTCATCTAAACATGCACTTCAATTAACTGAATCTATATTATTTAAGTTTTATACTTCAAGTGTTCTATAATGGATTATCAAAAATTGTATTGTATTTGCTGAAGTTTTATACTTCAGGTGTCGGATATTATACTTCACTTTATCTAAAAGTATACATTTTTTTAAATTATACTTTATTTTGTAATTCATTTATCTAAATTTATACTCTATTTATTGAAGTTTTATACTTTAAATGTTCTATTTATTGATTATTTAAAATTGTACTACAATTGTGAAAGCAAGATAGGCACTAGGATCTATAATTAAAACTTCAAAACATAAAGTAACTAGTGCCTACATACAAAACAATGATCAAATCATGCCTTGAATTCAAATTTAGATAGAGGATTTCCTTAATGAACAAATCTGAGAAGAAACAAGTGAACACTTCATTGATTTCAAATTTTGTCTGCTCGTGGCACAACGAAAGGATTACAACAATCACCCTACCAAATTGTCTTCAAACATTCTGGAAAAATTACTGGAGATAGCCAATACCTTGAAGAACCTCTAGTAAAAAATTCAAATCTATTGTATATATAGAACGTCCTAGAGAAAATTGTAAAGTTGGACCTTGCACAAATAGATCTCCAGAAGCTGAGAAAGCCACATGTCTTACCTTTATTGAAAAAGTTCACACACCAATGAGACTTCCTATTTCTCTAGACCATAAGCTAGAATAGGACCAGAGAATTGATAATGGAAGAGACCAAAAATTGGTAGGAGGAAGAAGAAAGAAGCTAAGCTTTCAACTCATGAAATGCTAGCTTGTAAAATGGTTTTTAGAGGGAAATAAAGAATCTAATCCTTCACACCTAAAGCATATATATCTTTTTTTTTTATCTGTAGTCAAGCCCTCATCTATATCTATATATCGATGTGGAATTGTGTGATGCTAAGGTGGCATCACACATTACATGGGGGGGAGGGTGATCAATTGGGTGCTTAGGTAGCAAAAGTAGAATCCAAATTTCATTCGAATTTAACTTGCATCTTAATTACATTTGAAATGAAATTCCAAATGTAATTAAGATGCCATCTCAAATCTCATTTGAGTCTTTCCTCCAAAATTCATTCCTCCTAATTAATCAAATTAAACTCTTCAATTTAATTAATTATCCTCTTAACTTAACTCTTTAAGCTCAATTGTTAACTTATCTCTTTATGTTAACTTGACCAATTAATGGTCATGTTGGCACCAAATAATTAACTCCTTAATTATTGGTATAATTTAAGTCTTAAATTAGTTGATTAATTTAACATCTAAATCAATCAAGTCAAAATTGACCTTCAAACTTGGCATCGAAATTCGGTCCATTAGGAGAGATCCTTTTCTAACTCCTTAGAAAACTCTCTCTATCAATTAAGAAGCTAAATGAATTTTGTGTGTGACCCGATAAGTTGTACCATTCATTGGACATGCACTAATAACTCATTGTGACTTTTGAATATCTTATATTCATTATAGTTTAAAACTCCTTTTAAACTAATCGACTCAATTCAATTAATCTCATTAATTGAAGAGTACACAATCTCCATGGTCGATGTCCAACCTCAATCCCATGGAGCCTAACTAATTAGTCGAAATGAATATTTTGGAGAGCCATCATCGCTCTATGCGTGCCATGAAAATACGATCCTTCTGTATCTTATCTCCCGAAAAAGGCTTAGGGCTTTGTCGACTCCTTAATAGCCTCAATACTATATCTCTATTCTCAATGTTCGATTTCATTTGTGTGACCTCACCTTTAGGAAACTCCTTTTCCAAATTGTCACACTACTTTATGCAAGAATTTTTAGGAATCAATTATTATAGAACACATAGGAGATGTACTCACCCTTAACAATAATGAAAAGTCGGATTCCATCTTGGATTTCACAAACCTCCATGCTAAGTAGCTCATACCCAATCTCAATCTAAAAAAACAACTAAGTAATCAAGGATAAGTCAAAGTATGAAGACTGAATACAAGGTTACCATGAATCCTCAGGTTAGAGAACTAATAATATGCACTAATGTAAGTAGGAGAACTAGCCACTACTGACTTGCCACTTCGGCTATATAGTAGATTCTCTGGTGGGTCTTTAATACCCTGTTCTCCAATAAGCACCCATTAACATATACTCATATCTCATTTAGTTGCTCATGGAATAGAGCAATCTTCAATTCTTAGATTTATGCATTGTTAGTGTAAGCCTATCAAAATCTTAGATGCCCCGTCTCGTAAAATTCTATGACTTGAAAGATTTAAGATCACGATCGTATGAGACTTTTTCCATGGTCGCCAAATGAAGTCTCGTAGTTTTAGGTGATCTAAAGGTTTCATCCAAATGTAAGTGAAATATAATAGAGCATAAGATGAAAGTGGCCATATAGCAAATATTATTCAATCAAGATTGTTTTATAAGGTAATAGTTTATACAAGGCCAATCTCATTGACTTGTAGGGTACTATTCCAACAATCTCCCACTTGCGTTAAAGCTAATGCTCCATGGCCTTAAGACCCATCTTCTCAAGATGTCTTTCAAAGACCTTTTGCGACAGAGGTTTTATTAGTAGATCTACTATGTTCTCCTCCAAGGCAACTCTCTCCACTCAGATGTTGCCTCTATCAATGATTTCCTGGATAAAATGATATCGTCTCAATATGTGCTTAGATCGCTGATGAGATCTTAGCTATTTAACTTGCGCTACTGTCCTATTGTTATTATAGAAGACAACAACTGGCTCAACAATACTAGGCACTACATTTAACTTTTGAATGAAGTTTTTCATCCAAACACCTTACTTTGTAGCTTTCAAAGCTACAATATATTTTGCCTCTATGGTTGAGTCGACTGTGGTGTCTTGCTTGGAACTTTTCCAACTTACCGCACCATTATTAAGGTAAAATATAAATCTAGAAGTGGATTTGAGGTCATCTATATCGGATTGAAAATTGAAATCCAAAAACCCCTCAAGTTTCAAGTCTCCATTGCCATACACTAAAAATAAGTCCTTAGTTCTTCTCAAGTACTTAAGGATTATTTTTATGGCTATCCAGTGACTTTCATTAGGGTTAGATTGGAACCTACTCATAACACTTAGTGAGTGTGCCACATTCGATCTTGTATATTAAATCGCATACATTATGCTCCCTATTGTCGAGGTATAGGGTATTTGGGATATTTTTCATTTCTCCTCCTTAGTTTGGGAGCCATAGACTTGGAGAGACGAATGTCGTATCCCATGAGAAGAAATCCTCTTTTGGATTCTCCCATACTAAATCTCTTTAGTAACTTATCAATGTACAAGGTTTGGAAAAGCCTCAGCATCCTACTCGATCTATCTCTATAGATACATATTCCTAATACGTAGGATGTTTCTCCTTAATCCTTCATTGAGAATTCTATAGATAACCATGCTTTAGTGCGTTCTAACATTCTTACCTCATTCCCAATGAGAAGGATGTCATTGACATAAAGTACAATAAACTATACTAAACTCCCACTAGCCTTCTTGTACATATAAGGTTCATACACATTTTTAACAAAGCCAAACGATTTGACCGTTTTATCAAAACATATGTTCCAGCTTTGGGATGCTTATTTAAGTCCATAAATAGACCTTTGGAGCTTGCAAACCTTTTTCTCTCTCCCTTTGGATGTAAAACCTTGTGATTGCTCCATATAAATGTCCTCTTCAATGTTACTATTAAGGAAAGCGATTTTCACATTCATTTGCCATACTCATAGTCATGATATGCAGTTATGGCTAGTAAGATTCAAATAAACTTAAGCATAGCGATTGGTGAAAAGATTTTCCCAAAATCGATACTAGGTCTTTGAGTGAAACCTTTCGTCACTAGTCGCGCTTTAAAAGTCACTATTTCTCCATCTACCCCAAAATTTTGCCTAAAGATCCACTTGCAACCAACAAAAGCTATTCCTTTTGGTGGATTTACCAAAGCCTATACTATGTTTGAGTACATGGAATTTATTTCAAATCTCATGGCATTAAGCCAACGTCCCAAATCTATGTCCAACATAGCTTCCTCATAGATCTTTAGATCATCATTCGATTGACCCATCTCATGAAGAAATTCAAACCTTTCGAGTTACTTCTTGATTCGATTTAACCTTTTCAGAGGTTGTGTACTAGGTTTTTGCAATTCTATTATTTCCATCGCTTGTAGGATTTCTTGATAGTTTTGAACTTCATCAAGTTCAATGACAACACCTTTCTTATCCAATAGAAATTCCTATTCCAAAAAGTGGGCGTTCCTCAAGACAAACACCTTTTATTTTAAGGGATCATAGAAGTAATAGCCCATAAACTCTCTTGGATATCTCACAAACTTGCACAAAATGGATTTACTATCTAATTTTTCCCCAAATGTTCTTCTCATGTAGGTGGGAGATCCCCAAACCTTTAGATAGTAGTAAGAGGGTACTTTTCCATGCCATATCTCATATGGTGTTTTTGGCACCGACTTTGAAGGTACTATATTTAGTAGCCTCATAGCCATTTCTAAGGTGTATCCCCAAAAGGATATAGGTATATTAGAAAAACTCATCATGGAATGTACCATGTTTAATAAGGTACAATTTCTCCTCTCAACTAATTCATTAAGTTGGGGTGTGTCAGATGGAGTCCATTAAGAGAGAATCCCATTCTTTTTAAGATAATCAAGAATTCGGCACTTATGTATTCTCCCCCTTAATCCAATTGAAGGGTTTTAATATTAAGTCCTTTTTTGCTTTTCTACTTCATTCTTATACTCTTTGAACTTTTCAAAGGCCTTGGACTTGTACTTCATAAGATACACAGTTTTGCACCAACTATGGTTATCGGTAAAAGTGATGAAGTAAGAATAGCCACCTCTCTCACTAACCCCTAGTGGTCCAAAAACGTCCGTATAGATCAAATACAAAATACTTATGGATTGCTGCATTTGTCCTATAAAAAGAGCTATGGTCATTTTTACCTTCAAGCAAGATTCACAAGTAGGAAGGTCCTTAATGCCACTAGCTTTTAGTACTTTGAGAGCTTTTAGCTTGCTCATCCTATTTTTAGAGATATGGCCAAGTTTTGCATGCCACAAAATGGCATCTTCTTGGATATCTTGCTTCCTCTTATTTGTTTGAGTGTGTATTAGAAGAGAGGGAAAATTAAGCATGTATAATCCATTAACTAATATACCTTGTGCAATTAAGAAACCATTCCTCAATGCTTTCAATTTTCTATTTGATATTGAAAAATCAATTCCTTCATTATCCAAAATAGGAATTGAAATAATGCTCTTAACAAGATTAGGTACATAGTAAATTAGATCGAGAATAATACAAGAATTTCCTAAGTTTAGTGTTATTATGCTTTGGACCTCGGTCGCAACTCTTACTCCATTTCCAAGGTGGAGGATCATATCCCATTCATGTAGACTCTTTCTTCTTTCCATCCTATGTAAGGAATTACAGAGATGAGAACCACATGCGGTATCAAACGCCTATAAGGAAGAATTAGTCATTAAATGCACCTTAAAGAAATACATACCCTTCTCAATAGTAGCTAAGTAAGCTTTGCAATTTCTTTTCCAATGACCCTTTTCACCATAATGGAAAAAATTTGCATTAGATTTAGCCTTCTTCTTAACTCTCCTAGAAATTTTCTCGGGTTTCTTCTTTTTCAAGAAAGAACTCTTCTTTCTCTTACCTCCTTTTCTAGGGCCCTTAGAACCGTTCGACTTGAAAAAGGATGCCATCATAAGAGGTTTTTATTTTCTCTTTGTTGCCTCTGCGGTCACTAACATGTTCACTAATTTATTATTTGTAATCATTTGCTTGGACATATTAAAGT
>JACGDI010003564.1:377110-477611 GCA_014898725.1 Jacaranda copaia | reverse complement strand
AAGCATATTTTTCTCCTACTATTTTATCAAATCCTTCACCCCCAAGAAGAATTTGGGAAATTCAATTTCCTAGTGAGAATCAAGATCCCAATGACTTGCCAATGGACCCCCATGACCGAGTCCATCCATGAGCAATTGAAGGGTAAACAACTTTTGCTAATTGCTTCTCATGCAACTCTTGATATATTCTACCTCATTTTTCATATAGAACCTCGTGATTGTGTGCCATCTATACTATTACGTGTTAAGTTAAACCCTCCAATCAAACTTTATCTCAAGATGGCCTCACGACATCCCCTGTGACCGAATGCCAATGCTTGATGATTCCCAAGTCAAAGGTTTATCATATGCCAAGTATATGCTCACAATTTTTCTCCTAAGTGTGACCCTCATGAACAAGTGCCATCACATAAAATCGGTAGCGTCATCATGACATACACTATTGGTGAAAGGCTTAGATTAATTAAAACTCTTTTAATTTGTATTCATTTTGATTTAATATTTGAAAATACTTAGACATTCTAAGTGGAGGTTGTTTGCAAATATTTTATCATTTTATCTTCTTATTTAGGTTCTCTATATCTTAGTTATTTATCTCATACATCAATAGGATATAGAAAACATAAATAAGTAAATAGCCTAGTATTTTCCTAGGGTGGGATGATCATGAGCTTAACCAAGTTATACACTTAGAGCCATAGGTGCATCATTTCGATTGATTTTAAGTAGGTTGAATTAAACTAAACTAATATATGAGTGTGTCCCATACATTCATGGGTCTTCAAATGGCCTCTATGCCTCCATCAGACTCCTTACTTCATGCAACATTTACATGAAATGAAAATCCTTACTCCTAGTAGTTTTACTCTTATAACTTTTACAAGAAACAAGAGGCATAAAAGCCCCATTTCAGCAACTTTGAAACAAATAAAATCAATTTAAAGGGCCCATGATTATCCCCATTAATTCACCATTCATTCAACAATTAAATAAACAATAAATAAATCTAGAATTAACAATTAATTCCAACAATTGAATGCTTATCTCATAAATAAATAATTGAACCAAGCATAGAACTTATGCCGTTAATTGGAGATCAACTTTAACCAATTTTCAAAAGCATTCAAATATGTCAAACATAATTTTGAGACATAGCACAACACTTGTGCAACTAATGTGTATAGTGCAAAAACTTGTTGAGCATTAAAGGAGTTGAGAAAACAATTCAAAGCTCACCAAATACCCCTAAAATTGGACTGCCTGGCAGCTGTTGGTGCATGGCTAAGCAGCCTGTGCACACAACAAGTGCACGCTGCCCAGCCAGCGCCCAGGGTATTGCTGGCAGCCCCTGTTTTTGGGGTTCATAGTTTGCCAAGTGTATTCTCCACTCAATTTTCATGCGCCAATAATTTTAGCACATGTTCTCAATATTATAACACACATTTCAGATTAATTTTCAGATTTAAAACACCTTTTAAAACTAAAAATTCAAGTGCTCAAAACATGTTTTCAAAAATTAGGAAAAACAAGGATCAAAATTTTCAAAATCTCCGATGAAATTCTAATCACATTGGATCTAAAATTGACCAAAACTCTCAGTCATAAATCAACATGCTATATCAACATATAACATAAATAATGCTAAATCACCATTCAACATTAATCACTATGAATTAAAATATACTAACTATATGAATTAACACTTAAATCACATAATAACATGCTTTCAATTCATCAATCAAGGAGCCACATAGAAATTAGCCAAATTCTTCAACCCATCAATTGAATCGAGAATATGGTGATAAAGATCAATCCATCACATGAATCAATTAACCAAATAAAATTCAAATCTAAGCATGATTTAGGCTTCGATGCCACTTGAAGGCAAGATAGGTACTAGTATCTATAATGAAAACTTCAAAATATAAAGTGACTAGTGTTTACATACAAAAAGAGGAACAAATCATGCCTTGGATTCAAATTCAGATAGAGGATTACCTTGATAAGAAAATTTGAGAAAAAACAAGTGAACACTTTACTGATTCCAGAATTTGCCTGCTTGTGGCACAGTGAAAGGACTAGAATGATTGCCCTATCAAATCACCTCCAACATTTCTGGAAAACTTACTAAAGATATCCAACACCTTGAAGAACTTCCAATAAAAAAATTTAGATTTATTGGCGATCCAGAATGTCCTGGAGAAAATCACAATGTTGGACCTCGCGGAGATAAATCTCTAGAAACTGAGCAAGCAGCACATCTTGTTCATATTGAAAACGTCCACACACCAATGGGACTTCCTAATTCTCTAGTCCATAAGCTGGAATAAGACCAGAAAATTGATAATATAGGAGACCAAAAATTGTTAGGAGGAAGCAGAAAGAAGTTAAGCTTTCAACTCATGAAATGATAGCTTGCAAAATGGTTTTTGGAGGGAAATAAAGAATCTAATCCTTTACACCTAAAGCGCATGTATCTTTTTTTTATTTTATGGCCAAGCCCTCATCTATATCTATATATCAATGTGGAATTATGTGATGCCAAGGTGGCATCACACATTCCATGAGAGAAGGGCGGCCAAAGGGGTGCTTAGGTAGCAAAAATGGAATCTAAATATCATTTGAGCTGAACTTGCTTCTTAATTACATTTGAAATCTCATTTCAAATTAATTAAGATGCCATCTCAAATCTCATTTGAGTCTTCCCTCCAAAATTCATTCCTCCTAATCAATCAAATTAAACTCTTTAATTTAATTAATTATCCTTTTAACTTAACTCTTTAAGTCAAACTAGCTTAACTCTTTAAGCTCAATTATTAACTTAACTCTTTAAGCTCAATTATTAACTTAACTCTTTAAGTTAACTTGACCAATTGATGGTCATGTTGGCTCCAAATAATTAACTCCTTAATTATTGGTGTAATTTAACTCTTAAATTAGTTGATTAATTTAACACTTAAATTAATCAAGCTAAAATTGACCTTCAAACTTGGCACTAAAATTTAGTTTATTAGGAGAGATCCTTTTCTAACTCTATAGAAAATTCTCTTCTCCAATTAGGAAGCTAATTAGAATTTATGTGTAACCTAATAGGTTCTACCATTCATTGGACATAGGCTCATAACTCCTTATAACTTTTGAATATCTTATATTCATTCTAGTTTAAAACTTCTTTTAAACTAGTCGACTTTATACAATTAATCTCATTAATTGAAGAGTACCCAATCTCCATGATCGATGTCCAAATTCAAGTACATAGATCCCAACTAATTAGCCAAAATTAATATTCTAGAGAACTGTCATTGCTCTATGTGTGTTATGTAAATACAGTCTTTCTATCTTCTATCTCCCAAAAGAAAACTAGGGCAAGATATTTTTTAGCTCCCCAATAGCCTCGATAGTATGTCTCTATTCTCAATATTTGATTTCATTTGTGTGACGTTACCTTTATAAAACTTATTTTCCAAATTTTCATACCACTTTGCACAAGGATTTTTAGGAATTGATCATTATAGAACACATAGGAGATGTACTCACCCTTCACAATAGTGAGGAGTCAAATTCCATCTTGGATCTCACAAACCTCTATGCCAAGTAGCTCATACATAATCTCAACCTAAAAGACTCACTAAGTAGTTAAGGATAAGTCCAAGTATGATGACCATACACAAAGTTGCCATGAATCCTTAGGTCAGAGGACTAATAATTTACACTCGCGAAAGTAAAAGAACTAGCCATTACTGACTTGCCACTTCAGCTACCTTGTGGATTCTTCGATGGGTCTTCAGTATCTTGTTCTCTAATAAGCACTCACTAACATGCACTCGTATCTCATACAGTTGCTCATGGAATGGAGCAATCTCTAACCTTTGGATTTATGTATCGTTAGTGCAAGCTTATTCGGATATTAGTTGTCCCATCTCATAAGATCCTATAACTTGAAAGATTTAAGATCACAACTATGTGAGACTTATTCCATGGTCACCAAACTAAGTCTCGTAGTCTTAGGGTATCTAAGGGCTTCATCCAAATTCAACTGAAGTATAACAAAACATAAGATGAATGTGTCCATATAGTGAATATCATTCAATCAAGATTGTTTTACAATGTAATAGTTTATATAAGGCCAATCTCATTGGCTTGCAAGGCACTATTCCAACAAGTTGTTAAGGTTTTATACTTCAACTATTCAAATTTGTACTTCATTTTATACAAATTTGTACTCTAGTTATCTAAAATTTTACTTCATTTTACTTAAAATTATACTCTATTATTTAAGTTTTTACTTCAAGTGTTCTACTAATTAATTGTCCAAAATTATGCTATTATTGCTAGCGGTTTATACTTGAAGTGTTCCCAAATTGTACATCTTTTATCTAAAATTATAATGTGATTTTCTAAAATTATACTTCAGTTTACAAAATATGTACTCTATTTATAGAAGTTTTATACTTTAAATGTTTTATTTATTGATTATCCTAAATGATACTGCCTTTGCTAGAGTTTTGTACTTCAAGTGTTGTGAAATTGTACTTCACTTTATCTAAAATTGTACTTTAGTTTTTTGAAATTATACTTGCTTTATTTTATGAAACCTATAATCTACTCATTGAAGTATTATACTTCAAGTGTTCCAAAATTTTACTTCATTTTATCTAAACATGTACTTCAATTAGCTAAATCTATTATACTTTATTTTATCAAAAATTGTGTTTTTTTTTTCGCGAAATTATACTTCATTTTACCTAAACCTATACTCTATTCATTGAAGTTTTACACTTCAAGTGTTTTTATTATTGATTATCTAAAATTGTATTGCAGTTGCTAGGGTTTTATACTTTAAATATTCTGAAATTATACTTTACTTTATTAAAATTGTACTTCTTTTTGTCTAAAATTATACTTCATTTGTCAACCTCAAGAGATGCATTCGAGGAGGAAATTGGTTCAACCAATGCATCGCACAATTAATTGGCTTTAACTAACAACTCAATTGATGCATAGAGGAATTGCATATATGGGGAGGGTTAGACATTCAAGGATGCTTAGGAGTTCATAATTATGCATAAGAATTATGCAGTCTCTAGTTTGTGGTAATTTAAATACAAGCAAAAATGATAATAAAAAAATCATAGCCGTTTCCAGTGATGAAAATTGCAAATTGAGAATCTATGCATTAAAGCATGAGACTGATAAATCATTTAGCATTTGAAAATACAATCTAGAGCACACATGTGGTGAGGCTAATCTTTGAACAAGGGGACATCCTAAAGCTGATTCTACTTAGGTTGCTGATACTGTGAAGGATAAATCGAGATTAGAACTATGTTATTGGTCCTCTACCATATTAAAAGATGTCATAGAGAATATGGTACAGAACTTAGGTACCATAAAGCATTGATGGGTAAGGAATTAGCTATGCATGGCATCTATGGCACTGAGAAGGGATCTTATGATAAGTCGAGATGGTATTGTGATGTTGTGAAGAGAACAAACCTTGAAAATATTGCAAATTGTGAGATTAACCTAGTTAGTCTAAAATTTCATCAACTATTTATATGTTTCAATTCCTGTCTTATTGATTTCTTAGGAGATGCATGCCATTGATATTTTTAGATGGCACCTATATTAAAAATAAATTCAAAGGATACTTACTAAGTGCTGTAAAAAAGGATGCTAATGATGACTTATTCACACTAGCATATGCAGTTGTTAACTCTGAAAATGATATTAATTGGAGTAGTTCTGCTTCAAGCTAAGAAGTGTCTTAGATTCTTAATATTTTCCTGGCTTATCAAGGTTTACTTTCTTCTCCGATCGACATCTAGGTCTTTTTAAGGCCTTCCCCATGATATTTTTCGATAGCCACCATGCATATTGCTTGAGACATTTAGTGGATAACTTTAAGAATAAAATAAGTGTACTTTATCTTTGTTTGTGAAACAATTATGTGAAATAAACTTTAATTTGTAACATTTAGCACATTTCTATTCTATTATTTTAAATTTAGGTATTAAGGAAGTACTCTTTACATAACAAAAAATATTGGTGCTCTATTTTTATGAAAGCTGCAGATGCGCCTACAAAGCAGGAGTGTACATGACATATAAGTAGCATCTTGGAGTCATTGCCACTTGCTAGAGAGTTTATTATGCAATCTGACCTACCATGTTTGGAAAATTCCTTATTCAGTGAAGATCGATGGGGGGTAATAAATAATAATCAAGTAGAATATTGGAATAATTGGGTTAAACCAGCTCGATTTATACTAGTTGCATCCATAGTTGAACACATATACATGCAAATAATTTTTATGATGCATGATAGACGAGAAGAATCTCATAAGAAGGTTAGTCAATTATGTCCCAAGTAAGAAAAAAAGTTGGTAATCAATCATATGTGTTCTCGTAACTTAAAAGTTGCAATGTCAAGTAATTGGAGCTTTGAGGTGATTGAGCTAGATAAAGCATATGCTATGGATTTACACAGTAAGGTTTGTTCAGGCAGAGCATGGCAGATTGATAAAATTCCATGAAAACATGCTTGTGCTAGTATTGAGTTTAGGTCACTTTCACCGTATGACTTCACCGATCAATATTACCGAGTTGAGATGTATCAATAAGTATACCAAGTAGTGATAAAACATATTCCCACATTTGATATGAATTTGTTTCGACCAGATGATGATGGTATCATTAATGCACCTGATTGCCAATCTCAGCCTGGGCGTAGAAGGACACAGAGGATTCCATCACAAATTGAGAAATGTATAATTAAGTGTAAAAGGTGTGGTAGAACAGGGCATAATCATTGAACCTATACAGAATTAGTAAACTAGTTGAATTTTGTACTTAAATCTTGGATAATTGTACATAATTTCTTGACATTTGTACCTTAACAAAAAAATATTTTATACTTTGTTTGTTTTGGATTTGTACTTCATTGCCCTCAAATTGTACTCAAATTCACTGCTTAGCTTTAGTTGAATTGAAGTGTACTTCAATGAAACACATTTTATACTTTGTTTGTTTTAGGTTTGTACTTCATTGCGCTTAAATTGTACTTAATTCACTGCCCAATTTCAATTGAATTGAAATATACTTCAACACAAAACAATTTATACTTTGTTTGTTCCACATTTGTACTTCAGTTTTCTCAAATTATACTCAAATTTACTGCTTAGTTTCAAAGGAATTGAAGTGTATTTCAACAAAACATATTTTATACTTTGTTTGCTCTGGGTTTGAACTTCATTTTACTTAAATTATACTCAAATTAGCTGTTCAGTTTTAATAGAATTAAAGTGTACTTAAACGAAACACATTTTATACTTTGTTTGTTCATGTTTGCACTTCATTTCACTTAAATTGTATTCAAATTCACTATCCAATTTCGATTGAATTGAAATGAACTTTAACAAAACACATTTTATACTTTGTCTATTCCACGTTTGTACTTCATTTAACTCAAATTGCACTTAAATTTACTACCTTGTTTCAAACGAATTGAAGTGTATTTCAACGAAATAAATTTTATAATTTGTTTGTTTTGGGTTTCTTCTTCATCGCCCTCAAATAGTACTCAAATTCACTTTCCAATTTCAATTAAATTTAAGTGTACTTCAACTCAAAACCATTTATACTTTGTTTGTTTCACATTTGTACTTTATTTTCCTCAAATTGTACTTAAATTCACTACCCAGTTTCAAAGGAATTGAAGTGTACATCAATAAAATATATTTTATACTTTGTTTATTCTGGGTTTGTACTTCATTGTACTCAAATTGACTGCCCAATTTCAATATAATTGAATTTTGCTTCAATGAAACACATTTTATACTTTGTTTATTCTAGGTTAGTACTTCATTGCCCTATTGGTGCCAGTGTACTTCACCAAAACACATTTTAGACTTTATTTATTTTGAGTCTATACTTTATTTCTCTCGAATTATACTCAAAATCAATGCCCGATTTTAATTGAATTGAACTGTTCTTCAATAAAATATATTTTATACTTTGTTTGTTTTAGGTTTGTACATCATTTCCCTTGATATGTACTTAAATTCAGTGCTTAGATTCAATTGAATTGAAGTGTACTTCAACAAAAAGACATTTACACTTTGTTTGTTTTGTACTTCATTTCACTCAAATTGTACTCCAATTCATTTCCCAGTTTCAATGGAACAGAAGTGAACTTCAACAAAATACATTTATGCTTTGCTTGTTCTAGATTTGTACTTCATTACCCATAAATTGTATTCAAATTTGCTATCCAGTTTCAATTTAATTTAAGTGTACTTCAATGCAACGCATTTTATACTTTGTTTGTGTCACATTTGTACTTCATTTTCGTCAAATTGTATTCAACTCACTGCCCAATTTCAATGTAAAATATTATAAATACTCAATGGAAAATTACACTTACATACAAAATATTATTATAAATAAAGTATGCTTCAATTTACATATGTGTTTACGTACAAACTACCAACAAAGTAATATTTCTTAACATTTTACCTTATTTCAAAAATTTTGTACTTAATATTTTAACATTTTTACTAATATTGTTGAATTGAAACTTGTTCAATAATTTGAATTTTAAGTCTTAGTAATTAAAAACCAAATTATAAAACTATGTGTAATATTTATTATATGAATAAAATAATGATAAATTTTTAATTAGTTAACCACTAGTGTTCAACAGATGAATGTTATTAATTGCGACAATGAAAGAATAACTATGCTTTCAAAGATGTAAATAAATGAGAATTTAACGATAATATCCGCACTATCACTAGTACAAATATGTGCTTTACATGATTTGATATTCTCAAGATATTGTACTTAACCATCATTATAATTATTGGAGAATAATTATTCAATTGCAATAAGTGTAGTGCAAAAGAATATATTTTACACTTTGTTAGTTCAACGTTTGAACTTCATTGCCGTTAAATTGTACTCACATTCACTGTCCAGTTTCAATTGAATTGAAGTGTATTTTAATGAAACACATTTTATACTTTATTTGTTTGGGTTTGTACTTCATTAACCTCAAATTGTATTCAAACTGGCTGTCCAGTTTTAATGCAATTGAAGTGTATTTCAACAAAATACATTTGATACTTTGCTTGTTCTAGGTTTGTACTTCATTTTCTTTGAATTGTACTCACATTCATTGCCTAGTTTCAATTGAATTAAAGTGTACTTTAAGGAAATACATTTTATGCTTTATTCATTTTGGGTTTGTACTTTATTGCCCTCATATTTTACTTAAATTGTTTGCCAAGTTTCAATGAAATTGAAGTGTATTTCAACAAAACACATTTTACACTTTGCTTGTTCTGGGTTTGTCCTTCATTTTCTTCAAATTGCACTCACATTTATTGCCCAGTTTCAATTGAATTGAAGTATACTTCAATGAAACACATTTTATAATTTATTTGTTTTGGGTTTGTACTTAATTTTCCTTAAATTGTACGCAAATTGGCTGCTCAATTTCAATGAAATTGAAGTATACTTCAATGAAACATATTTTATACTCTATTTGTTCAGGTTTTGTACTTCATTGCCCTCGAATTATACATATATTCAATGCCTAGTTTCAATTAAGTTGAAGTTACTTCAATGAAACACATTTTATACTTTGTTTGCTCTCGGTTTGTACTTTATGTTTTTTGAATTGTACTCATATTCACTACCCAATTTCAGTTGAATTTAAGTGTACTTAAATAAAACACATTTTATACTTTATTCATTCTGGGATTGTACTTCGTTGCCCCCAAATTGTACTCAAATTGACTGCCCAATTTCAATGAAATTGAAGTATACTTCAACGAAACACATTTTATACTTTGTTTGTTTTGAGTTCGTTCATCATTTTCATCGAATTATTCTCAAATTGGCTATCAGTTTCAATAGAATTGAAGTGAACTTCAATAAAACACATTTTATACTTTGTTTGTTCTGGGTTTGTACTTCATTTTGCTCAAATTATTCTCACATTCACTGAGCAATTTCAATTGGGATGAAGTGTACTTCATTGAAACACATTTTATACTTTGTTAGTTTTGGGTTTGTACTTAATTGCCCTCAAATTGTACGCAAATTGACTGCTCAGTTTCAACAAAATTGAATTATACTTCAACGAAACATATTTTATACTCTGTTTATTTTGGGTTTGTACTTCATTGCCCTTAAATTATACATATATTCACCGCCCAGTTTCAATTGAGTTGAAGTTACTTCAATGAAACACATTTTATATTTTGTTTGCTCTTAGTTTGTACTTCATTTTCTTTAAATTGTACTCACATTCACTGCCCAATTTTAGTTGAATTGAAGTGTACTTAAATAAAATACATTTTGTACTTTATTTATTCTGGGTTTGTACTTCGTTGCCCATAAATTGTACTCAAATTGACTGTCTAGTTTCAATGAAATTGAAGTGTACTTCTATAAAACACATTTTATACTTTGTTTGTTTTGCGTTTGTTCTTCATTTTCATCAAATTGTTCTCATATTGGCTACCCAGTTTCAATTGAATTAAAGTGAAATTCAACGAAACACAATTTGTACTTTGTTTGTTCTGGATTTGTATTTTATTTTACTCAAATTGTACTCACATTCACTATCCAGTTTTAGTTGAATTGAAGTGCACTTCAACGAAATATATTTTAGACTTTGTTTGTTCTGGGTTTGTACGTTATTACCCTCAAACTATACTTAAATTCATTGAGCAGATTCAATTGAGATGAAGTGTACTTCACCGAAACACATTTTATGCTTTGTTAGTTTTAGGTTTGTACTTCATTTCCTTTACATTGTACTCAAATTAGCTACTCCGTTTCAATTAAATTAATGTTTACTTCAATGCAACACATTTTATACTTTGTTTGTTTTGGGTCTGTACTTTATCGCCCTCAAATTGTACTCAAATTCACTTATTAGCTTCAATTAAATTTAAGTGTACTTCAACAAAAAACCATTTATACTTTGTTTGTTTCACATTTGTACTTCATTTCCCTCAAATTGTACTTCAATTCACTACTCAGTTTCAAAGGAATTAATGAATATTTCAACGAAACACATTTTATACGTTGTTTGTTCTAGGTTTGTACTTAATTTTACTCAAATTGTACTCAAATTAGTAGTCTAGTTTCAATGGAAATGAAGTGTACTACAACAAAATACATTTTTTACTTTGTTTGTTCTAGGTTTGTACTTTATTGCCGTATTAGCGCCAGTGTACTTCAACGGAACATATTTTTCACTTTATTTGTTCTAGGTTTGTACTTTATTTCTTTCGAATTGTACTCAAAATCATTGCCCAGTTTCAATCGAATTGAACTATACTTTAATGAAACACATTTTATAATTTGTTCGTTCTAGGTTTGTACATTATTTCCCTTGATTGGTACTTAAATTCAGTGCCTAGATTTAATTAAATTGAAGTGTACTTCAACAAAAAAATATTTATACTTTGTTTGTTTGGCACTTTGTTTCACTAAAATTGTAATCAAATTCACTGTCCAATTTCAATGGAGCTGAACTGTACTGCAGCAAAACACATTTTATACATTGGTTGTTCTGAATTTGTACTCCATTGTTCTTAAATTGTACTCATATTCACTACGCAATTTCAATTTACTTTAAGTGTGCTTCAACACAACATATTTTATACTTTGTTCGTTCCACATTTGTTGTAAAATTTCATCAAATTATGCTCAACTCACTGCCTAATTTCAATGGAAAATATTATAAATACTTGATGGAAAATTACACTTACATACAAAATAACATTTGTCTTGGTAATTAATAACCAAATTATGAAAATGTGTGTAATATTTATCATATGAATAAAAGAATGCTAAAGTTTCAATTAGTTAACCACTAGTGTTCAATAGATGAATGTTGTCAATCGTGGCAATGAAAAAATACCTATGCTTTCAAAGATATAAACAAATGAGAATTTGACAATAGTATCCACACTATCAACGATACAAATACGTACTTCACATGATCCGATAATCTCAAAATATTGTACTTGACTATCATTATAAATATTGGAGAATAATTATTCAATTGCAATAATTGTAGTTCAAAAGAATATATTTTATACTTTGTTTGTTCAACGTTTGAACTTCATTGCTGTTAATTTGTACTCACATTTACTACCCAACTTTAATTGAAATGAAGTTTAATTCATTGAAACACATTTTATACATTGTTTGTTTGAGTTTGTACTTGCCCTCAAATAGTACTCAAATTGACTGTCCAGTTTCAACGTAATTGAAGTGTGTTTCAACAAAACACATTTTATGCTTTGCTTGTTCTGGGTTTATACTTCATTTTCTTTGAATTGTACTCACATTCATTTCCCTATTTCAATTGAATTGAAGTGTACTTCAATGAAACACATTCTATACTTTATTCATTTTAGGTTTGCCTATCACTGCCCTCAAATTGTACTCAAATTGGCTGCTCAATTTCAATTAAATAGGAGTGTACTTCAACAAAACACATTTTGTACTTTGTTTGTTCTAGATTTGTACTTCATTTCCATTGAATTTCACTCACATTCACTGCCTAGTTTCAATTAAATTGAAGTGACTTCACCAAAATACATTTTATACTTTGTTTGTTCTGGGTTTATATTTCATTGCCCTCAAATTGTACTCAAATTCACTTAGCAGTTTCAATTGAGCTAAAGTGTACTTCAATGAAGCATATTTTATACTTTGTTTGTTTTGGTTTGTACTTCATTTCCCTTGAATTATACATATATTCACTGCCCAGTTTCAATTGAGTTGAAGTTACCAATGAAACACATTTTATACTTTGTTTGTTATGGGTTGTACTTTATTTTCTTTAAATTATACTCACATTCACTGCCCAATTTTAATTGAATTGAAGTGTAATTAAATGAAACACATTTTCTACATTATTCATTATGGTTTTGTACTTTATAGCCCCTGAATTGTACTCAAATTGGTTGTGCAGCTTCGATGGAATTGAACTGTATTTCAACAAAACACATTTTATACTTTGTTTATTCTAGGTTTGTACTTTATTTTCATTGAATTGTACTCAAATTGGATGCCCAGTTTCAATTAAATTGAATTGAACTTCCACAAAACACATTGTATACTTTGTTTGTTCTAGGTTTGTACTTCATTTTACTCAAATTGTACTCACATTCACTATCCAATTTCAATTGAATTGAAGTGAACTTCAACGAAACACATTTTGTACTTTGTTTGTTCTAGATTTGTACTTCATTACCTTGAAATTGTATTCCAATTCACCAAGTAGTTTTAATTGAGATAAAGTGTACTTCAACAAAATAAATTTTATACTTTGTTAGTTCTTGGTTTGTACTTTATTTCCCTCGAGTTGTACTTAAATTGGCTGCTCAGTTTCAATTGAATTGAAGTGTATTTCAATGAAACACGTTTTATACTTTGTTAGTTCTAGGTTTTTACTTCATCACCCTTAAACTGTACTCAAATTTACATCCCACTTTCAATTAAATTTAAGTGTACTTCAACGCAAAACCATTTATACTTTGTTCGTTCCACATTTAAACTTCATTTTCCTCAAATTGTACTTAAATTCATTACCCAGTTTCAAAGGAATTGAAGTGTACTTCAACAAAATACATTTTATACTTTGTTTGTTCTGGGCTTGTACGCCATTTTAGTCAAATTGTACTCAAATTGGCTGTCCAATTTCAATGGAATTGAAGTGGACTTCAACAAAACACATTTTTTACTTTGTTTGTTCTGGGTTTGTACTTCGTTGCCCTATTGGTTTTAGTGTACTTCAACGAAACACATTTCATACTTTATTTGTTCTGGGCTTGTACTTTATTTTTCTCAAATTGTACTCAAAATCACTGCCCAATTTCAATTGAATTGAATTGTACTTCAATGAAACACATTTTATATTTTGTTTGTTCTAGATTTGTATATCATTTCACTTGATTGGTACTCCAATTCTATGCCTAGATTCAATTGAACTGAAGGTTACTTCAACAAAAAAAAACATTTAGCTTTGTTTCTTTTATACTTCATTTCACTTATATTATGCTCAAATTCACTGCCCAGTTTCAATGGAACTAAAGTATACTTCATCAAAACATATTTTATACTTTTCTTGTTCTGGGTTTGTACTTCATTGCCATCAAATTGTACTCCAATTCATAGCCCAGTTTCAATTTAATTTAAGTGTATTTCAATGCAACATATTTTATACTTTGTTTGTTCCATATTTTTACTTCTTTTTCTAAAAATTGTACTCGATTCACTGCTTAATTTCAAAGGAAAATATTATAAATACTTGATGAAAAATTACACTTACATATAAAATAATATTACAAATAAAGTATGCTTCAATTTACATATGTATTTATGTACAAAGTACAAACAAAGTAATATTTCTTGATATTTTACCTCATTTTGGTAATTTTGTACTTAATATCTAATATTTTTACTAATATTGTTGAATTGAAATTTGTTCAATGATTTGAATTTTAAGTCTTGGTAATTAAAAACCAAAATTATAAAATGTGTGTAATATTTATCATATGAATAAAATAATGCCAAAGTTTTAATTAGTTAAACACTAGTGTTCAATAGATGAATGTTGTCAATCGCAGTAGCGAAAGAATACTTATGCTTTCAAAGATGTAAACAAATGAGAATTTGACAATAATATCCACACTATCATTGGTACAAATACGTACTTCACATAATCTAATAATCTCAAAATATTGTACTTGACCATCATTATAATTATTGGAGAATAATTATTCAATTGCAATAAGTGTACTTCGCAAGAATATATTTTATACTTTGTTAGTTCAAAGTTTGTACTTGATTGCTGTCAAACTGTACTCACATTTACTGCTCAATTTCAATTGAATTGAAGTGTACTTCAATGAAACACTTTTTATACTTTTTTTTGTCTGGGTTTGTACTTCATTGTCCTTAAATTGTACTCAAATTTGCCGCACAGTTGTAGAGAAATTGAAGTGTATTTCAATGAAATACATTTTATGCTTTGTTTGTTCTGGGTTTGTACTTCATTTCCTTTGAATTGTACTTAAATTCACTACTAAATTTCGATCGAATTGAAATGTACTTCAATAAAACATATTTTATACTTTATTCATTTTGGATTTGTACTTCATTGCCCTCAAATTGTACTCAAATTAGCTGCCCAATTTCAATAGAATTGAAGTGTAATTCAATCAAACACATTTTATACTTTGTTTGTTCTAGGTTTGTACTTCATTTCAATCAAATTATACTCATATTCACTACCAAATTGCAATTGAATTGAAGTGAACTTCAATGAAATATTTTTTATACTTTGTTTATTTTGGGTTTATACTTCATTGCCCTCAAATTGTACTCAAATACATTGCCCAGTTTCAATTGAATTGAAGTGAACTTCAACAAAACATATTTTATAGTTTGTTAATTTTTGGGTTTGCACTTCATTTCCCTTGAATTATATTCAAATTGGCTACTTAGTTTTAATTAAATTGAAGTGTACTTCAACGAAACACATTTTATACTTTGTTTGTTCTAGGTTTGTACTTAATTGCCCTCAAATTGTACATAAATTCACAGCCCAGTTTCGAATGAATTGAAGTGTACTTCAACGAAACACATTTTATACTTTGTTTATTCTAGGTTTATACTTAATTTTAGTCAAATTATATTCAAATTGGCTACTCAGTTTTAATGGAATTAAAGTGTACCACAATAAAACACATTTTTTACTTTGTTTGTTCTGGGTTTGTACTTCATTGCCCTATTAGTGCCCGTGTATTTCAACGAAACACATTTTATACTTTATTTATTCTGGGTCTGTACTTTATTTCTCTCAAATTGTACTGAAAATCACTTCCCAGCTTCAATTGAATTGAATTGTACTTCAATGAAATACATTTTATAATTTATTTTTCTAGGTTTGTACATCATTTCCTTGATTGGTACTCAAATTCAATGCCTAGATTTAATTGAATTGAAGTATACTCCAGCAAAAAAACATTAATAATTTGTTTGTTTTGCACTTTATTTCAATCAAATTGTAAAAATGTGTGTAATATTTAGCATATGAATAAAATAATTCTAAAGTTTTAATTAGTTAACCACTAGTATTTAATAGATGAATGTTGTTAATCGCGGCAATGAAAGAATACCTGTGCTTTCAAAAATGTATACCTATGCTTCGAATTGTATTCAAATTCACTGCTAAGTTTCAATTGAATTGCAGTGTACTTTAATGAAACACATTTTATACTTTATTCATTTTGGATTTGCACTTCATTGCCCTCAAATTGTACTCAAATTGGTTGTCCAATTTCAATGGAATTGAAGTGTATTTCAATCAAACACATTTTAGGCTTTATTTGTTTTAGGTTTGTACTTCATTTCTATAAAATTGTACTCACATTCACTATCCAATTTCAATTGAATTGAAGTGAACTTTAATAAAATACTTTTATACTTTGTTTATTCTGGGTTTATACTTCATTGCTCTCAAATTGTATTCAAATTCAATGATCAGTTTCATTTGAATTGAAGTGAATTTCAATGAAACACATTTTTTACTATGTTTGTTCTAGGTTTGTACATTGTTACCCTCAAATTATATTCAAATTTACCGAGCAGTTTCAATTGAAATGAAGTGTACTTCAACGATATACATTTTATACTTTATTAGTTTTGGTTTTGTACTTTATTTCTGTTGAATTATATTTAAATTGGCTTTTCAGTTTAAATGGAATTAAAGTGTATTTCAATAAAACATATTTTATACTTTGTTTGTTCTGAGTCCATACTTAATCGCCCTCAAATTGTATTTAAATTCACTTCCTAGTTTCAATTAAATTTAAGTGTATTTCAACACAAAATCATTTATACTTTGTTTGTTCTATATTTGCACTTTGTTTCCCTCAAATTGTACTTAAATTCACTGCCTAGTTTTAAAGGAATTGAAGTGTATTTCAATGAAACACATTTTATACTTTATTTGTTCTGAGTTTGTACTTTATTTTACTCAAATTGTACTCAAATTAGCTGTTTAGTTTCAATGGAATTGAAGTGTACTATAATAAAACACATTTTACTTTGTTTGTTCTGGGTTTGTACTTCATTGTCCTATTGGTGCCAATGTGCTTTAGCGAAACACATTTTATACTTTATTTATTCTAGGTCTGTACTTCATTTCTCTTGAATTGTACTCAAAATCATTGTCCAGTTTCAATTGAATTGAATTGTACTTTAATAAAACACATTTTATAATTTGTTTGTTCTAGGTTTGTACATCATTTTCCTTGATTGGTACTCAAATTCTGTGCTTAGATTCAATTGAATTGAAGTGTACTTTAACAAAAAAAAAAAATTTATACTTTGTTTGTTTTTCACTTTATTTCACTCAAATTGTACTCAAATTCACTACCCAATTTCAATGGAACTAAAGTGTACTATAACAAAACACATTTTATACTTTACTTGTTCTGGATTTATACTTTATTGCCTTCAAATTGTACTCAAATTTGCTGCGCAATTTCAATTTAATTTAATTGTACTTCAACATAACACATTTTATACTTTTTTTGTTCCACATTTGCACTTCATTTTCCTTAAATTATACTCAACTCACTCCCCAATTTTAGTGGAAAATATTATAAATACTTTATGAAAAATTACATTGACATACAAAATAATATTATAAATAAAGTATGCTTCAATTTACATATGTATTTACATACAAAGTACAAACAAAGTAATATTTCTTGACATTTTCCCCCATTTTGACATCTTAATATTTTTACTAATATTGTAGAATTGAAATTTGTTCACTGATTTTAATTTTAAGTCATAGTAATTAATAACCAAATTGTAAAAATGTGTGTAATATTTATCATATAAATTAAATAATGCTAAAGTATTCATTAGTTAGCCACTAGTGTTCAACAGATGAATGTTGTCAATCAGAGTAATGAAAGAACACCTATGCTTTCAAAGATGTTAACAAATGAGAATTTGACAATAATATGCACACTATCACCAGCACAAATTCGTACTTCACATATTCTCAAAATATTGTACTTGACCATCAATATAATTATTCAAATGCAATAAGTGTACTTCAAAAGAATATATTTTATACTTTGTTAGTTTAGTGTTTGTACTTTATTGCCTTCAAATTGTATTCACATTCACTGCCTAGTTTCAATTGAATTGAAGTGAACTTCAACAAAACATATCTTACACTTTGTTTGTTCTGGGTTTATACTTCATTGCCCTCGAATTATATATGTATATTCACTGTCTAGTTTCAACTGAGTTGAAGTTACTTTAATAAAACACATTTTATACTTTTTTTGTTTTAGGTTTGTATTTCATTTCCTTTGAATTGTATTCACATTCATTGCCTAGTTTCAATTGAATTGAAGTGTTATTAAATGAAACACATTTTATATTTTATTTGTTCTAGTTTTGTACTTCATTGCCCCCGAATTGTACTCAAATTGGCTGTGCAGTTTCAATGGAATTGAACTATATTTCAATGAAATACATTTTATACTTTATTTGTTCTCGGTTTATACTTTATTTTCTTTGAATTGTACTCACATTCACTGTCCAATTTCAATTGAATTAAAATGTATTGCAATGAAACTCATTTTACACTTTATACGTTCTGGATTTATACTTCAATGTCCTTAAATTGTACTCAAACTGACTACCCAGTTTCAATGGAATTAAATTATACTTCCATGAAATATATTTTATACTTTGTTTGTTCTGGTTTGTCCCTCACTTCCATCAAATTGTACTCACATTCATTGCCCAGTTTCAATTGAAGTAAAGTGAACTTCAATGAAACACATTTTAAACTTTGTTTGTTTTGGGTCTACACTTCATTACCCTCAAATTGTTCTCAAATTCACCGAGTAGTTTCAATTTAGCTGAAGTGTACTTCAATGAAATAAATTTTATACTTTGTTAGTTTTGGATTTGTACTTCATTGCCTTTGAATTATGCTTATTTTCATTGTTTAGTTTCAATTGAGTTGAAGTAATTTCAATGAAACATATTTTATACTTTGTTTGATCTTAGTTTGAACTTCATTTCCTTTGAATTGTACTCATATTCAAAGCCTAATTTCAGTTGAATTAAAGTGTACTTAAATGAAACACATTTTATGTTTTATTCATTCAGGGTTTGTACTATATTGCCTTTAAATTGGTTGCTTAGTTTCAATGAAATTATAATATACTCCAACAAAACACGTTTTATAATTTGTTTGTTATGGGTTTGTATTTCATTTCCATCAAATTGTACTCAAATTGGCTACCAAGTTTCAATTGAATTGAAGTGAACTTTACTAAAACACATTTTATACTTTGTTTATTCTGGGTTTGTATTTCATTGCCGTCAAATTGTACTCAAACACACTGAATAATTTCAATTGTGCTAATGTGTGCTTTAATAAAACACATTTTATACTTCGTATGTTTTGGGTTTGTTCTTCATTTCCCTCAAATTATACATATATTCACGATCTAGTTTCAATTGAGTTGAAGTTACTTCAATGAATCACATTTTATACTTTGTTTGTTCTGGGTTTGTACTTCACTACCCTAAAATTGTATTCAAACTGACTGCACAGTTCCAATTTAATTGAAGTGTAATTTAAGGAATCATATTTTATACTTTATTTTTTCAGGGACTGTACTTCATTGCTCTCAAATTGTACTCAAATTCACTTCTTAGTTTCAACAAAGAAACATTTATAATTTGTTTGTTTTATGCTTCATTTCTCTCAAATTGTGCTCCAATTCACTGCCCAGTTTCATTGGAATTGAAGTGTACACCACGAAACATATTTTATACTTTGCTTGTTCTGGGTTTGTACTTTATTGCCCTCAAATTATACTAAAATTTGTGCCCCATTTTAACTTAATTTAAGTGTACTTTAGCTACACATTCTATACTTTGTTATTCCACATTTGCACTTCATTTTTCTCAAATTGTACTCAAGTCACTGTTCGATTTCAATGGAAAATATTATAAATACTTGATTGAAAATTACACTTACATACAAAATAATATTGTAAATAAAGTATGCTTCAATTTACATATGTATTTATGTATGAAGTACAAACAAAGTAATATTTCTTGGCATTTTACTTCATTTTGGCAATTTTATACTTAATATCTTACTATTTTTACTAATATTGTAGAATTAAAATTTGTTCAATGATTTGAATTTTAAGTCTTGGTAATTAATAACCAAATTATAAAAATGTGTGTAATATTTATCATATGAATAAAATAATGCTAAAGTTTTAATTAGTTAACCACTAGTGTTCTACTGATGAATGTTTTCAATTGCGGTAATGAAAAAATACCTATGCTTTCAAAGATGTAAACAAATGAAAATTTGACAATAATATCCACACCATCACTGGTACAAATACATACTTCACATGATCCGATAATCACAAAATATTATACTTGACCATCATTATAATTTTTGGAGAATAATTATTCAATTGCAATAAGTGTGTTTCGAAAGAATATATTTTATACCTTGTAGTTCAACGTTTGTACTTCATGGCCATCAAATTGTACTCACATTCATGGCCTAGTTTTTATTGAGTTGAAGTATATTTTTATAAAACACATTTTATGCTTTGTTTGTCTAGGTTTGTACCTGATTGCTCTTAAATTATACTCAAATTGGCTACCAGTTTCAAAGGAATTGGAGTGTATTTCAATGAAACACATTTTATACTTTGTTTGTTATAGGTTTGTACTTCATTTCCTTCGAATTGTAGTCACTTTCACTACTCAATTTCAATTGATTTAAAGTGTACTTCAATGAAATACATTTTATATTTTATTCATTTTGGGTTTGTAATATATTGCCCTCAAATTGTACTCAAATTGATTGTCCAATTTCAGTGGAATTTAAGTATGATACAATGAAATACATTTTATACTTTGTTTATTTTGGGGTTGTACTTTATTTTCTTTGAATTGTACTTACATTCATTGCCCAATTTTAATTGGATTGAAGTGAACTTCAACTAAACACATTTTACACATTATTTGTTCCGACATTATGCATTATTGCCCTAAAATTGTACTCAAATTCATTGAGTAGTTTTAATTAAGTTGAAGTGTACTTCAATGAAACACATTTTATACATTGTTAGTTTTGTGTTAGTACTTCATTACCCTGAAATTATACATATATTCACTGCCTAATTTCAATTGAGTTGAAGTTACCGCAATAAAATATATTTTATACTTTGTTTGTTCTGGGTTGGTACTTTATTTTCTTTGAATTGGACTCACATTCACTGCCTGGTTCTAATTGAATTGAAGTCTACTTAACTGAAACACATTTCATACTTTATTCGTTCTGGCTTTATACTTCATTGCCCTTATATTGTACTCAAATTGGTGACACAATTTCAATGGAATTGAAATGTACTTCAATGAAATACATTTTATACTTTGTTTGTTCTGGGTTTGGAATTTATTTTCTTCAAATTGTACTTACATTCATTGCTCAGTTTCGATTAAATTGAAGTGAATTTCAACAAAATACATTTTATAATTTATTTGTTCTGGGTTTCCTCAAATTGTACTTAAATTCACTGAGCCGTTTCAATTAAGCTGAAGTGTACTTCAATAAAACACATTTTATACATTATTAGTTCTAGGTTTGTACTTCATTTTCCCCAAATTATACATATAATCTTTGCCTAGTTTCAATTGAGTAGAAGTTACTTCAATAAAATACATTTTGTACTTTGTTTGTTTTGAGTTTGTACTTTATTACCCTCAAAGTGTACTCAAATTGGTTGTTCTGTTTCAGTTTAATTGAAGTGTACTTCAACGAAACATACTTTATACTTTGTTTGTTCTGCGTCTACACTTCATTGCCGTCAAATTATACTCAAATTCATTTCCCAATTTCAATTAAATTTAAATGTACATTAACACAAAACCATTTATCCTTTTTTTCCCACATTTGTATTTCATTTCCCTCAAATTGCACTTAAATTCACTGCACAGTTTCAAAAGAATTGAAGTATACTTCAACACAAAACCATTTTATACTATGTTTGTTTTGGATTTGTACATCATTCTACCAAAATTGTACTCAAATTGGCTACCCAGTTTCAATGGAATTGAAGTATACTTCAACGAAATACATTTTATACTTTGTTTGTTTTGGGTTTGTACTACATGGTCATATTGGTGCCAATGTACTTCAACAAAACACATTTTATACTTTATTTATTTTGGATCTGTACTTCATTTCTCTCAAATTATACACAAAATCACCACCCAGGTTCAATTGAATTGAACTATACTTCAATGAGATACATTTTGTACTTTGTGTGTTCTAGGTTTATACATCATTTCCCTTGATTGGTACTCAAATTCAATGCCTAGATTTAATTAAATTGAAGTGTATTTCAACAAAAAAACATTTATAATTTGTTTATTTTGTACTTTATTTCACTCAAATTGTACTCCAATTCACTGCTTAGTTTCAATGGAACTGAAGTGTACCTCAACAAAACACATTTTATACATTGCATGTTCTGAATTTGTACTTCATTGCCCTCAAATTGCACTCAAATTTGCTGCCTAGTATCAATTTAATCTAAGTGTACTTTAACACAACACATTTTAGACTTTTCTTGTTCCATATTTATAGTTCATTTTCGTCAAATTGTACACAACTCACCGCCCAATTTTAGTGGAAAATATTATAAATACTTGATGAAAAATTACTCTTACATACAAAATAATATTTTAAATAAAGTATGCTTCAATTTACATATGTATTTATGTACAAAGTACAAACAAAGTAATTTTTCTTGACATTTTACCTCATTTTGGCAATTTTGTACTTAATATCTTAATAGTTTTACTAATATTGTTCAATTAAAATTTGTTCAATGATTTGAATTTTAAGTCTTGGTAATTAATAACCAAATCATAAAAATGTGTGTAATATTTATCAAATGAATAAAATAATGCTAAAGTTTTAATTAGTTAACCACAAGTATTCAACGGATGAATATTGTCAATCGCGGTAATGAAAGAATACCTATGCTTTCAAAGAAGTAAACAAATGAGAATTTGATGATAATATCCACACTAGCACCAGTGCAAATACGTGCTTCACATGATCCAATAATCTCAAAATATTATCCTTGACCATCATTATAATTATTGGAGAATAATTATTCAATTGCAATAAGTGTACTTCAAAAGAATATATTTTATACTTTGTTAGTTCAATTTTTGTACTTCATTGCCATCAAATTGTACTCAAATTAACTGTCTAGTTTTAATTAAATTGAAGTATACTTCAATGAAACACATTTTGTAATTTGTTTGTCTGGGTTTGTAGTTCATTGTGCTCAAATTGTACTCAAATTGTCTGCTCAATTTCAATGTAATTGAAGTGTATTTTAATGAAACACATTTTATACTTTAGTTGTTCTAGGTTTGTACTTCATTTCCTTTGAATTATACTCACATTCACTGCCTAGTTTTAGTTGAATTGAAGTGTACTTCAATGAAACACATTTTATACTTTATTCATTTAGGGTTTGTACTTCATTGCCTTCAAATTGTACTCAAATTGGCTGTCTCATTTCATTGGAGTTGAAGTGTACTTCAACGAAACACATTTTATACTTTATTTATTTTAGGTTTGTACTTCATTTCCATCAAATTGTACTCACATTCACTGCTAGTTTCAATTGAATTGAAGTGAACTTCAATGAAACATATTTTATACTTTGTTTGTTCTGGGTTTATACTTCATTGCTCTCAAATTGAATAGTTTCAATTAAGCTGAAGTGTGCTTCAATGAAACATATTTTATACTTCGTTAATTTTGGGTTAGTACTTCAATGCCCTCGAATTATACATATATTCATTGCCAAGTTTCAATTGAGTTGAATTTACTTCAATGAAACGCATTTTATACTTTGTTTGTTCAATGTTTGTACTTCATTTTCTTTGAATTGTACACACATTCACTGCCCAATTTCAATTGAATTGAAGTGAAATATCATCGAAACACATTTTATACAATATTTATTTTGGGTTTATACTTCATTACCCTCAAATTGTACTCAAATTCACAGAGTAGTTTCAAATGAGATGAAATGTACTTCAACGAAATACATTTTATACTTTGTCAGTTTTGGGTTTGTACTTCATTGCCCTCGAATTATACATATATTCACTAAGTTTCTATTGAGTTGAAGTTATTTCAATGAAACAAATTTTATACTCTATTTGTTCACGGTTTATACTTCATTATCCTCAAATTGTACTCAAATTCATTGAGCCATTTCATTTGAGATGAAGTATACTTCAACGAACACATTTTATACTTTATTAGTTCTGGGTTTGAACTTCATTGCTCTCAAATTGTACACAAATTAGGTTCTTAGTTTCAATTGAATTGAAGTGTACTTTAACGAAACACATTTTATACTTTGTTTGTTCTACGTCTGTGTGCTTCATCACCCTCAAATTGTATTCAAATTCACTTCTTAATTGTAATTAAATTTAAGTGTACTTCAACACAAAACTATTTGTACATTGTTTGTTCTACATTTGTACTCCATTTTCCTCAAATTGTACTTAAATTCACTGCCCATTTCAAAGGAATTGAAGTATACTTCAACGAAACACATTTTATACTTTGTTTGTTATGGGTTTGTACTTCATTTTATTTAAATTGTACTCAAATTGGCTATCCAGTTTTAGAGGAATTGAAGTGTACTTCAAAGAAACACATTTTATACTTTATTTGATCTGGGTTTGCATTTCATTGCCTTATGGTGCTACTATACTTCAATGAAACACATTTTATACTTTATTTATTCTAGGTTTGTACTTCAATTTTCTCGAATTGTACTCAAAATCACTGTCCAATTTCAATTGAATTGAATTGTACTTCAATGAAACACATTATATACTTTGTTTGGTTTAGGTTTGTACATCATTTCTCTTGACTGGTACTCAAATTCAGTGCCTAGATTAAATTGAATTGAAGTGTACTTCAATAAAAAAACATTTATACTTTGTTTGTTTTGTGCTTCATTTCTCTCAAATTGTGCTCCAATTCACTGCTTAGTTTTATTAGAATTGAAGTGTATATTGACAAAATATATTTTATACTTTGCTTGTTTTGGGTTTATACATCATTGCCCTCAAATTATACTCAAATTTACTGCCCCGTTTTAACTTAATTTAAGTGTACTTCAACGACACATTCTATACTTTGTTTGTTCTACATTTGTACTTCATTTTTCTCAAATTATACTAAACTCGCTGCCCAATTTCATGAAAATTATTATAAATACTTGATGAGAAATTACACTTACGTACAAAATAATATTATAAATAATGTATGCTTCAATTTACACATGTATTTATGTACAAAGTACAAATAAAGTAATATTTCTTGACATTTTACCTCATTTTGGAAATTTTATACTTAATATCTTAATATTTTTACTAATATTGTTGAATTAAAATTTGTTCAATGATTTGAATTTTAAGTCTTGGTAATTAATAACCAAATTATAAAAATGAGTGTAATATTTATCATATGAATAAAATAATGCTAAAGTTTTAATTAGTAACCACTAGTGTTTAGCAGATGAATGTTGTCAATCGAGGTAATGAAAGAATAAAAGAAGTAAAACTATATTATAAATACTTGATGAAAAACTACACTTACATTGAAAATAATATTATATACAAAGTATGCTTCAATTTACATATGTAATTACATACAAAGTGTGATTTAAATCTTAGCATTTTCACGGCTTAATATTGTAAATGCCATTGTCGCTTGATATTTATCTATGTCTATTATTCTAGCAATCCTTCAGAACTTAAAGGTGTCTTTAACAAAATATTCTGCCTAAAGGCATACATAGACATCCATACATCACCTCAATGAAAGCTTCATGTACTAAGAATGGAATGAAGCCTACAAAAATATTGATTAGTTGTTGACTCCCTACTTTATGAAGAAATCATAGGGAAATAAAGCAAACTTACAATGGCAGTAGCTCTCGATTTGTATCTAGCGACCATTATTGAATTCATGTACAAGAAAAAATGAGTTGAGGTGTTGAGGACAACCAAAAACTAGTAATGGTGCTGAAAAATTGGTAGGAATATGTAACGACACTAGTTTACAACATCTAATGTGAGCTCTTCCAAATCTTTATAGGTGAAGGAGTTAAGTATAGATATCAACTCCAAAAATTCTTCATCCATAATATCCTTCATGTTGTGTCCCTCGAGTCTATCTAATATATTAGTCTATGAAATATAGTGGTTAGATTCATTGAAAATGTTAACTAAACTAAGTTAGGAAATTGCTACATACATATGCTATTGCAGACATAAACCAAACTTTGTGGTGACACTTGTTGCCAAAAGATGGGCTACACAATATCAACATGTAGTAGTCCACTATGTCACCGGTAAGTTCTCTAAATAAGAGCTCACAAAAGTTTCTTCTATCAAGAAACTATTTTGCTCCCTCCTAGACAGTCACTTTACATAATTGTTAATTGTTAGTTCAAACACTAATTTATGTAAAATAATAATAATAATAATAATAAGCAAATTTTGTTACCTCAAGTTATCTCTTTTGACAAAGTTGTCGATGACTTCTCGCTCTTCTATTGGAATAAGAACATGACCTCTATAATCAGTTTCTTTTTTTATATAAGGATCAGGCACTCAATCTTTAGGCTAGCTGGTTCAGTTGCCACCTAGATTGGGCTGATATCTTTGGTCTCCTATGGTACAAAACACAGCACAGTAGGTACAATGTATCAACTATTGAAGTAAAAAGTATTAGCAATTTGAGCACAAAGTATCAATTATTGAAATATCCCTTATTGAAGTATAAAATATAACCAACATAGAGTACAAAATTCAAGCACATTAAGTGCAAAATATCAACTATTGAAGTATCCCCTATTGAAGTACAAAATATAACCAACCTAGAGAACAAAACGCAACATATTAAGTACCAAGTATCAACTATTGAAGTATTCCCCATCAAAATACAAAATATAACCAACATGGAGTACAAAACTCAAGCATATTAAATACAAAGTATCAACTATTGAAGTATCCCTATTGAAGTACAAAATATAACCAATAGGGATTACAAAACTCAAGAACATTAAGTACAAAGTATCAATTCTTGAAGTACAAAATATAACCAACATAGAGTACAAAACTCAGTGCATTAAGTACAAAGTATCAATTATTGAAGTATCCACAAAATATAACCAACATGGAGTACAAAACTCAAGCACATTAGGTATAAAGTATCAAGTATTAAGTATAAAAGATCAACACATGAAGTGCAAATATCCCAACATGGAGTACAAAACATTAGCACATAAAGTACAAATATCGCCAACATGAAGTGCAAAAGATGAGCACATTAATTATAAATATCATCAACTTGGAGTACAAAAGATTAGCACATTAAGTACAAGTATCACCAACATGAAGTACAAGATATCATCACATTAAGTATAAATATCAATCAATCAAGTATAAGATATCATTACATTTATTACAAACAAATAATTTACAAATGAAATATAAATAGCAAAAATTTAAAATATTAAGTAGTTTACAATACCTTGTTCTCTTCTTGTTCTTTGTTTTTTTGTGCATGAGGATGAGGAGGATAGATCTTTGTTTTCTGTCTTGCTCTTTTAGTTGGTGTGGTGCTTGGGGGCTGATAAAATCTAGAGATTTTTGTTCTGGCTTCATGTCTTCTCAATTACGCACATTTATCACAATCAAGGGCATGACTTTTGTCGCTTTAATCTCAAATTCCTTGAACTTAGCCACTTGAATTGGTTTATAAAGTTCTGTCTTCAAAGGTTTGGGGGAATCTAAAAAATCATGATGGTGTTTTGTTCAACTGTCTTCATCCACTGTGTTCTTAGATTCATCTCTTTTTTGTTTTTTTTTTTTGTGTATCATCTACCAAATCAAGTCTTCCTCATGTACATACTCATCGACTTTCTATTCAAGCTCCTCCCCATCAGTCTTGTCTTCAGCTAGATATTCCTCCTCACCTTACACCTTTATTGCCATCATATCGAATGAAGTAATTTTTTCTTTCAATGATTTAATTTCTTCAACTTTCTCTGCAATAATTGCTTCATATATTGTATGGTCATGAACATAGACTTCACTAATAGTAGTACTGGAAGCCTCTTATTTTGTGGTCAATTTTCTTGATCAAAATTGCTAATTCTAACTCCTTTAGAATACGATTGAGGGTTACAACCTATTACAATGAAAATAATTATCAAATTCAAATTATTATACAAAAAGCTAGCAATGAATTATTACAATTATTATCATTTATGCTGTAACTTGTTTCAATTTATTCTCTGCCTACTCTACATTATGTGGGAATTTGCTATCCTTCCACAGGTAAAAGTGTGGAAACTCAAACAAACTCATTGGTGAAGTTAGTGATGGGATGTGTTCATAAGCCCATGCCTATCATTTAAAAATTGAAAAATTATTCTTACTTGAATATAAATATAATCAATGTTATTAGAAAAATGAAGCAAACACTTACCATCAAATTGACTGTGCACCTATCAATGTATTTCTTGGTTCTTTCTCTATCTACTCCTAAATGGTTTTTCATATCTTGGACAAGAAAATTGTATGCAACTATGCCTCATGTATATAGACCAACTTTAGACAAATTGTCCAAGTATGGTAGGAGAAATTGTGGTATCTAATAATTAGGTGATGGAAATAGAAAATTATTAAAAACAAAAAGTATGTACAACCTACAAAAATTATTCAAGTCCTCCTCAATATCCTTATATACATACTCCTCAAATTTTTTTGCTATTTCAGATTCAGTTATATTTTGCAGCTTTCTAGAAAAAAGGTTGTCAAAGGTTGAAGACTTTATCTTCAATGTTATATCAATAGATTGCCCCACATATGGCAACCTTAAAACTATAGAAAATTCAGTTGTAGAAAAAGGAACCTAAATCCCCTCCGAAAAATGAAACAATAGTTTTTTTGGGTCAAACCTCTTAAGTGTAGCTTCAAGTCGAATGAAGCTTGAACTTAACTAAGGCATATCGATGTATATAGAGAAAGGGGTCTTCTTCAATGCATCAAAATGTTTTGACCCCATCTTGGACTTCATAATCTCCAATTTACTCTAAAAACATTAGGGGGAGCAACAAAAGCATGCCTCATAATGTCTTAGCTTTGCTGCAATCAGACAAAAAAATTAGTATATAAATAGATTATAAACTAACTCTTTTAGATAGTATGTACTGAAAACTTGGATATTTTATACTACACATGCTTCTAAAATATTCTTAAAAAACACATAATATATACTACACTTTTAGTTAGTGTATACTTTAGGCTTGAATGTTTTATACTATAGTTGATTTTAAAATATACTACAAACACATAGATTATATACTATGCTTTCATTTAATGTGTACTATAGGCTTAAATATTTTATATTACAGTTGCCTCTAAAATGTGCTGTAGATACAAAGATTATATATTATACCTTCAGTTAATGTATATTGTAGGCTTGAATGTTTTTGTGCTATAGATGGTTTTAAAATGTACTGTAGTTAAACTAATTATATACAACACTTTTGCCTAATATGTACTCTAAGCTTAAATATTTATACTACATTTGCTTCTAAAATATACTACATATACACAGATTATATACTATAATTTCATTTAATCTGTAGGCTTGAATGTTTTGTACTGCAGATGCTTCTAAAATGTATTGTAGCTATACATATTATATACTATAATTTTGCCTAATGTGTACTGCAAGATTGAATATTTTAGACTATATTTGCTTCTAAAATGTACTACAACTACATAGATTATATACTGCACTTTTTTCTAATATGTACTGCAAGGTTGAATGTTTTATACTACATTTTCTTCTAAAATGTACTGTAGTTACACATATTATATACTACCATTTTTTCCTAATATGTATTGCAAGTTTGAATATTTTATACTATATTTGCTTTTAAAATGTACTACAGCTACACAGATTATATACTACAATTTTTGCATAATGTGTACTGCAAGTTTAAATGTTTTATACTACATTTGCTTCAAAAATGTACTATAGTTACACAAATTATATACTACATGTTTGCCTAATGTGTATTGCAAGCTTGGATGTTTTGTACTACAAATAATACACTACCACTTTTATATAGTTTTACCATATAATTTCACCATATAATTACTGGTAAAAAGAAGTATAAACCCCAAAATGGTGAAGTCCAACTTTCATGCCTTTCAAGTACAAATCAGAAACTTTCCATGTCACAACAAAAAATATATGTATATCAAATGGGTTCAAGTGTTTAATGACTAAAAAAGGAGTAGAAACCCTAAACATGAGAAAATAAACAAGAAATAAGTGTAACACTGAAAAATCATGAACATTTAAAACTATAAATGTAGAAAACATACATTTGTTTCTTTTGATCACTTCTTTTGTGCCTTGCTTTTTTTCACAGTTGTTTTTCCTTCCATTGTTGCAGAAAAATGGTAGAAATTTTAGTATCTATTTTTTTTCAATTTTTCTTCTCGCCTCAATGGCAACTGAATGGTTTTGCACCCTTTTATTTTTGCACTTCGAGAAGTCGATTTCAGGAATAAAAAATAAAGAAAAGTGTTCTTCTTGAAGAGTGAAACACATTTCTCAGGTATTTTTGTTGCTTTTTTCAGTTACAAGGGTATACATGTCTTTCTAAAAGATATGAGGAGTGATTTTTAAATTTTGTGAAAAGTGGGGAATTTAGTGTGTAAAAATTCAAATGAAGACTAAACACTAAACTGAAAGTAGAGTTAGGGTTTTTTTTGCTAATTAATTGTTTATTTTTTTGGTAGTATAGCAATAATATATGTTGTGTTATCTTGGAGCTAGTAGTGATTAGTTAAAGCTAAATTAGTACTTAATATACAAATTAATTATTTAATAATAGCTTAGTAAAATAATAAAATAATGTATATTTAATTAATAATATGAATCATATTATTAATTAAATAATTATATTAAATGGATTATTAAATTTAAAATGAAAAAAAGATGAATAAATTATACATGTAGTATTTAACAATATAAAAAAATATTTTAAGAAATATAATAAATTCCAATAGAAAATTTTCAAATTGTAAATTAATATATTTAATAAACAAATGCAACAAATAATTATATAAATGTACGAAATATTATAATATGCATAAAATTATGTTGCCTATATTTATTTTAATTTAATGTTATGATCTCATTAGACAGTTAAAAAACATAATTTAATTATATGCAACATGTTATATAAAATACATCATGCAATGTAATCATGTTAATTTATACGTAATTTTCATAGCAGTAAAACAAGAAATTATTATGTGATTTTTTGTTCATTTGAAAAGACCAATCAAATAGATGTTTTCAATTTTAATGTTTGTGGTTAATAGTGATTAGTATATAGAAGTAACTTTGAATAATAAAAATAATTTATTCACTATTAATGGAAATATTTGTTCACTAGTGGTTCACTAATACTTTACCTGATAATTCATGAAGTAATATATTTAACAATAGCATAAATAAATATGATCTAATTTCTATTATGAGTTTATTTTAATAGTACAATAGCCTTCAAACAGTTCATAGTTTGACATACAAGATACAGAGAAAGTCCAAATATGTCTACGTGGAATTTCCAACTATAGAGATGGTAAGGTGTGAGGTTTGCACCGAGTAGTGCTAACCTTGTTGGTGCTAGTGGAAGTAGATGCATGTGGTCTCCTCGCTCGTCAAAAGAGTCCACGCCATGTGCTCACATGACCATCCACTAATGCTATATCACTATGATAAAGCTCAGAATTAGGTAATGGAGGTACGTACTAAGCTATAAGGATGGGATCTATATCCCCTATTGATCGTATCGGTGACCAAATAAGTATCGATGGTCCTTGGTAATGCAAGGATGTACGTGATGCATTAGAATCCACAACAATCGGATATAGATAATCCATACCCAACTTTACTCCAACATCAACAACGCCATCCCTATTGCTCATATGGACAATTGGTATTGACTTCGCAAAACTCTCCCATAACAAATCATATTGGGGCTTTCTGTGCCCAAAATATCGTGAAGATGAAGGTTTGATCTGCAAATGAAATTAATTTAAAAAATTATTATATGTTGTTATTGTACAAATAAAGATGAAAATAATAATCAGATAGTTGCAGGAAAGAGTTGATAATTGAAACATATTCTTACATGAGAAAGCCTGTCGCACAATTTAGGAGGGACATTTATCTCCCCCATATGTTCATTATATTCCACACCTAGATGCTCCATAATTATAGTCATTGTTTCGTATCTATCTTTTGAGCATAGAATTGTTGAGTGACGAACTTTGTGGTGAAAGGTTACTGGAAGTATTGTCTCAACTTTTATGCCAATTCTGGCATACATATCTCCATGTACATATCTTTAGTCAAGGAGTCGATGGTGTTAGCTTTTAGCAAGATGTGTATAAATATCTCTTCCACATTCTACCCCCACATAGTAGGGTATGAGAAATAAGAGCATCTAATGATCGATGTTGGCTTATAACAATACCTATATTTCCATAAATCAGCAATATTATGCTTCATATAATACACCTTTAAATGTTTATATTATCCATGTTATACAATCCATGAGTAACAAAATATGCGTAATAGAAAATCACTTTACTAATATAGTTGGAATTATAATAGTGCTAACTTTAAAATTAAAACATTAGTTAAATATCAATCACATCATTCAAACAAGCTACATACAGCATGTAGATGATTATTATGTAAAATAAAAAAATACCAAAAATATAATCATCACCTCATACAATAGTTCCTACTTAAAACAACATAAGAAACAAAGAAGATACAAAAGAGCTTGTAAATGAGCGACATGGAAAGCACATCATACATAAAGGATAATACAAACTACAGGATACTTAATACCTAAACACTCATATTTCAACTTAATTAAGCTACTCCTATTTCAAGTTATTCTGTCATTCCACATTTTCATTGCTCTTTCATCCCTAAAAGTAGCTTGTGCATTGATCTTCTCCTGACTCAGATGACCCCTATGATAAATTTTTATGCTAATCGGCCTTTTCCTCAATTAATGGCTCATTAAAAATTTTCTCATCCAGACTCAACTTCCTAATAAAATTGTGTAAAACACAATAAGCAATGACCAAGTTCCTTTAACGATCAAGGAAGTAGTTAGGTATACCCCAAGCTAGCATAGGAAACCTCTTTTTTAGAACTCCAAATAAATGCTCTATGTGGTTTTACAATCTTAAACGGTTGTGATTAAGCATCTCTCTATGGTTGTTATGTAGAATTGAGTTTATAAACTCTTCCAAATGGTAATGTAATTATCTATAATGTGTTAGAAAGCACATGTAGTTGGTAAAGCCGGCATCTAATAGGTAGTACTTTACTGAACTAGAGAAAATGATAGCACTGAAATTGTGTTTACAAAAGTTAAGGTTATTAATAATTGAAGGATGCATATGAGTTATTCAAGCATAATTGAAACATAGTAGAGGAACAAAAATTATGGATCATTTTAAATTGTTGTCAAACACTTGTGAATCATTCGCACTACCCTCTCATCGAACATTCATGTACATAAACGTAAGGTCAAAATCATAAATAGCAAGAATATTTTGGTAGGTTTGCCCTTTACATAACCGATGTGCATTATGGTGCAAGTGAAGGACATATACATTGACCAGAGTGCCATTTATTGCTCCTACTACCCCTTATAATGTCAAAATACAATTATGCATAAGGAACTTTGATGATCTTTGTATTAATGTGAAAAATAAGCATTCTATGTGATTAATCAAACCTTAAAATGAGGGTAAAAATTAGGATTCAACTCGATTGGAGTAGAAAGTTCATCAAATTATGGTGGAGATATAATCTCTGGGGCTAGGCAAAGCAACACACGTAGTATTCTTCTTACTTGGTGATTCACTGTTGAAAGAGAATGTTGGAACCTCTCCATGGTATCATATTGTCTTTTGTGCATCCCTGCTGCTCGTATGAACATGGTGATGGCCTCAATAATAGATACTCGTGAATGTACAGTTTGTGTTAGTAGGCCATGAGATGTTATTAAGTCAACTAGAGCATTGAAGGTAGGTTTGGTCATACAAATATTATCATAAAACCTTTAAGGATGAGCATTCAATATTTTAGTCACCCAATAAGTTCTTTGCATCTAAGAGTTATTGCGAGGGATCCTTTGTAGGGCCATACTCGGTGCAACAATCTCTATGAGGAAAAATAACCTTTTTACTCTGTAAGAAATGTTGTGACCTGGGTGCTCAGACTACTATAACCTTTATTTTTTGAAAGAGGATACATTGAACTCCAAGCACTTGTTATACTATTTTAAATCAAATTAGAAATAGTTCAATATACCAAAAGAATATTTATAAAAATAACATATATAGAATGTGAAAGAGTAATAAAACACATCATACAAACAACAAAAATATCTTACAATAGTATATGCCATATGTAAAATCATGGCAGGCATAGATGATACAATCCATAAGGCATAATGAAGTGCATAAATATGAAAAAGGATAATACAAATCACACAAAGGTTCATAGTAATACTAAGTGGAAAGAAGAACAGTATGAGATATAGGAATAGACGTGGATATTGATCACATGTACTTTAAGGACTCAATCCAAATCCACTTCTCATGATCGTCAAGTTAGGTGAAGAATGATTGCATAGTGCTACTCTTTAATGCATTAATAGCTTTGCCAAAAAGGGCATCGGGGAGTCCTTCAATTGATCAAAGTGACTTAGTGCACATCTCAATTAACTTCTCAACATTAGCCCTAATCGTGTTTGACTTGGCATCTATTATGTCATCCCATTTGTCTAGTGCTTTAGTCAGATAAGTATATTTTTCTACTTGTGGCATCATTTTCTTTCTATGTGAGGAACCTTTGAAAGTATTAGCTATACCAGTCAAGTCATCATTGTGACTCTTTAAAAGTCTAGAATGATTACCTCCCACCAAATTCATATTAATACTGGGAAACCTCTCCTCATTATCAGGATCAATCGACAGAGACAAAGATTGAGACTATGAACTCATCACGATGGAGCTTTAGAATATTTTTGTGCAGTAGTCATAATACAGTAGCCCAAGCTTGATTGAGTGAATGGTTTGGATATTCCTATTTTGTAAAAAATGCATGAAAAAATAATGCAGATCAAAGTTGTGAGGTTGGTTGAGTGTAACTATAGCAAAAAGAATTAGTTGATGATTTACCAACATCCATTGCTGAATTTGTGTTGGGGACTAATGCCAGTGTTTTTTTCATTATCCCATCTATAACAAGTTTGCTTAGTAAGTAAGTCATGAATAAATGCCTTGCCACTTAATATCAACACCACTTAGTTTTATACTATTGAACAGTGTATTTATACCAACCAAAGTATGTGCATTTTATTTGTTGCAAATTCTTCGCCAAATAAAGCTCGAGAAAGTAGTCATCAATAGTTGGCCATTAACAAACTCTTCATAGCATAGCTCAATGAATGTAGTCTCATTTTCAATGGGCCAACATGTATGGAAACCCCTTAGGTTATGACGCGATGACATATTAGAAGGCTCATTTTTGAATGGATCCATTTATGTTCAAAGTCATTTTTTCCAAAGCCAAAAAGTGTTATTCATATGGTGACAATAAAATGTATGGTACTAAAGCATGACTAAGCATTGATGAGGTTATTTTAGGTATGATATGCTTCTAAATCTCAACTTCTACAATATTTCAACTTGAAAGATAGTTTGAGTGGTTGTGGGGTGGAACTTGTAACTAAGGAGCAAATATTAAGCTAGCCGAGAAGGTCCTTGGCTATGATCCTCTTATGGTTAAATTAGTAAATTGACCTGAGGATATTTCAACAGAGTAATACTCTAAGAGTGTACAGGTGCATACCCTTATAAAAAAATGGGAATGGTTTTTATAATGTTTGCCTAGGGATAAAAAGATGGATTTTACCTTAAAATGCCTTTTACCCTATTTTCTAGAGTATAGATAGCTTGTGTCTTCTTGACCTAAACTCCAACTTCATAACCGTTCGGCCTAATAGAGAGGGAAACCATACCACCCTTAATGCGAAGGTGTGGACATTAATGGTAAAGATGAGACGATGCCACATTAATTAAGGTGGATAGGTTGGTATTGGGGCACTTTTAATATAGTGTAATGGTGGTAGAGATTGTCATTATTGACTAGTTACTGTTTTTACTTTAGTAGTCGACCTCTTAGGTTGACTGTGAGTTTTAGACTTTGATCTTTTTAGCTGAGAGTAAGCTTCATCTTTGACCTTTACGATCGAAGGAGGCCTTGGTATTGATTGGGCCCAACGACCTAGTTGGATCTAATAGGCTAATCCCATATCATGAGCCTTCCACACCAAATTCCGACCATAATGGGGTCAAAGTTTGGAGTAGTTTGTAAGAGTGGCAGGAGACATTAATTCAAATCTCAACCAGAGAGCACTAGCAGGAACTATTATAAACAGTTACATAAATATTTATGTAAAGGTGATTGGTGGTTACGTAATGAATAATGGGTATCTAATCATTTATGCCGATTGACATTCTTGGGCTAACTATAAATAGTAGTTTTCACCATTTATTTTTCACTTTTATCGTATCGGTCTAAGGTTGAGCTTTACAAATTTGTGGTCTATTCTTGTTAGAAAACTTGATCCTATGTTTTCAAGAACACGATTTCTTTAAATTTCTCCTTTCTTGTGCTTTATATTCCATTAGTGATATATTGAGAAAATATGTCAAGTTTAAAGTCTAATTCTGAGGTTATGCATTTGATGGAAACCATGGGTAGTAGGGCTAGTGAGAGATTGGGGTCTCTTGAGGTGACTAAGTGAATTTAGATATAGGTGAAAAAGCAAGTCTTTTTGACCTTATTATAGGGGAAACAAGGCACTCTGAGCCTATAGTTGGGGAGGTAGTGAAAGTAGTAAAGGAAGTTCCTAGGTTGAGGGAAAGGTTATCTACAACAAGTTATTATAGTGATATCATGTCAATGATATTGTTGGATGACCTTCGGTCGATTAAGGGAAAATATCACATTTTTAAGGAATTGGAGCTAATTAAACGTAGGACTAGAGATAGGATGTATACTTCTCCCAAGGGATGCATAACTATCTTTGAGGATGCCATGAAATGTGGCCTTAGGCTTTCTTTAGTAGACCCAATAATTAACTTGTCGAGAGGCTTACAAGTGTGCATAACCCAACTCTTATTCAATTGCTTTGCCCTGACGTATAGTTTCACTATTCAAATGGATATTCTCGATAAAGCTCTTTTATGGGACAACTTTAGTCACCTATTCCGCCTGCCATTGTCCCGTAAGTTAGGTTTGGCTAGGGAGTCTAGTTTTAATTACGTAATTGTGCAACCTCATAAAAATATTTTTAGGGTTGTATCCTCATCACAAGGTTAAAAATGGAAAGAGAGATATTTCTATGTTTGACGTCCAGTGGAGGTTGGTTTCAATACTCTGAGAGGGTGAATAAGGGGCAGGGTCGAGTTGGATACAAGCAAGAATCCATCTTGGAGTAATGTCTTCATTCGAGACCTTCTGGCGTTTGGAGAGATAGATGTGTATGTGCTTATAAAGGAGAGAAATTTAGTTTTTAGTAGGCCTATTGATTGTCGCATTGAGGTTGTATGCTAATGTATATTTAAGTAAAGACTAATCTCTGTAAATAATGTGAATGATTGTGTTTAATTGCCATTTGTTTGATTGAACACTATTTTTGTTCTTAGGTTAACCAATCATGAATTGTGCTCGAAAAGTTGCCAGGTACAAGAAGCAGAAAGCATGATAATGCAAAGCGGCTATCGTGGTATGACGAGCAGCTATTAAACAAGCTACTAGAGCTGCCCCAGTGATGTAGGAGGCTCAACCTGCTGTTGTCCAGAGCGTGGGAAAAGTGAGCAATTTCCTATAGCCAAAGAGAAAAGTGATTGAGGCCATAAGATAAGGTGTTTCTAAGAAAATTGTGGCCGAGAAGAGGAAAAGAAAAGCCAATGAGCTCCTTGAAGAAGCATATGTGACTCTTCCTCCCAATCAATTGTGTAATCTACTAGCATTTCCCGAGCCAAGATTTGGAGAGAAGATTGGGTGTTGAACATAGAAATAATGATAGGTGTAGGGGCTATGTCAGTGATGCCCTTGGCAGTTTTGATAACTAGTCTGTTTGAGAGAAATGAGGTCGAGATGTTTAACCATGACCAATTATCTAATGTAAAGGCTTTTTCTTACCATGACAACATGGTAACATAATTTTGAGTTTGGTGTCGAATATAATTTCGTGCTATGCAGAACTTAAAATGATGTAATCATGATGTGTCTAGCTTCCACAGGTCAAGCAGTAAGGGTACAACCTTTACCATTGGTATGAGCTATGTGAGACCAATTGATTGAAGGTGGTCAAAAAATATGAATAGTTAGAGAAGGAGTAGAATAACTTGGTTATGACCAAGGTAGAATCACTGGATTCATGAGTGGCTTAGCTAACCAAGTAGCTAGAAAAGAAGGATGCTGAGCGATTGGCTGCTATGGAAGGAAGGAGCCAAGCTGAGGAGCAATTAAAGAAGACTGTGAACTCAGTTTAAGAAGCTTTCAAATTAGGTCAGCCTAGGGGTATGAGAGTACTTTATGGTACGCTTGAGCTGAGTGTTTTAAAGTGCTGCTTGGGATAAAGAAAGAAACTATGAGCAATTTATGCTCACCTTAATTTTACCAAAGCGAGTGTAATGTTTAATATGGATGACATACAAGAGGCCTTTGATCGCACCGTGAAGTAAATGGAGTTTATGTGATATGAGTTTGTGCCAATGACAAAGCTCGACTGTGCATGAATAAGAATGAGTGACTCACTGCATTTGATGAAAATGCTCTTATTGAAGGGGGTAAGGGAGCTGCTGTCTCTTCTTTTCCTTAGGTCATGACTGTGGGCAATGAATTTAAGTTTGTGGGTGGGTTTACCTTAGAGATAAAAAGTAATGAAGTAAATATGGAGAACTTCTTTCTTGATAGAGGTAGGGTATTTTTGAGCTATTGGGGTAGTATAAGAGGTCAAGGGGCTATTCTTGAGAGTAGATCTTGACTTGATCGATGAGCTGTTCAAGGAAATCGATAAGGTGGCTGACGAGGCTTTAGTATGGCAAGGGGAAGATGTGGGGTCTAGTTAGATAGTTATTGTACTTTATAATTTTCCTATACTACTTGTGCTTCTCTCTCTCTTTCTCTGAAGAATTTATGGCCTTAAGAGGTGTATGTACAACTTTTTATATTTTCTTGATATGTCCAATCAATTTATATATATCGTTTACTTTGATACTCTCAATATCAAAATTATGCACTATTTATTAAACATGCATATTTATAATAATCGAGGTCATTTTAAATCTGTAATAATTATGCCATCATAGGATTGACGCGATGATTGTTTAATAATTGATTCATACAACTTCACTCATGTTAATAGTCGCTTAATAATTAACTTGTACAACCTCAATCATGCTACTGTGGGATCAACTTGATAGTTACTCAATAGTTAATTCATACAACCTCAATCATGTGATTGTGGGGTCGATTTGATAGTTGCATAATTGTCAATTCATATAACTTCAATTCTGCGACTATGAGGTTGACTTGATAGTTACTTAATAGTTAATTCATACAACTTCAATCATGTAATTGCGGGGTCAACTTGATAGTAAAATAATGTATCTTCTGTACAAAGCCATCGATACGTAAAACCTTTTAAAGTTTATCACATTCTACAGTCTCAATAGCTCATTCCCAAGTAGGTCAGCTAGTTGATAAGAATTATGTTTTGCTACTTTGACCACAGAATATGGACCTTTTTATTTTGGGTCGAATTTTCCAATGCTTTTAGAGACCTTCACTTTCTTGAGAATGTGGTCCTCCACCTTAAAAGATCTAGGTCTAACATTTTTATTATAATGCTTAGCCATGATTAACTTATAACTTTACATTTTTGTAAAAGCTTGTTGTCGGAGCTCATCAATCGTTTCTAGGTCAAATTATTTTTTGGCTTTATTTTTGATCATATTATAGTGTATGATTTAAGATGTATGTTGGATTAACTCAGTAGGGACAACTGCTTTCGATCCATACACTAAACTATAGGGGCTCTAACTAATGGCAGTTCTTAGTGTGGTCTGTTAAGCCTAAAGAAGTCCTAGCAGGTCATTTTTCCAACTAGCGCTTGAGCCTTCCAATTTTTTTTATATAGTTGAGTACAACTCTATTTGTAACTTCCATTTGACCATTAGTTTGTGGGTTTCTGAGTAAAGTGAAATGTTGTTTAATGCCCACGTCTTCACATGATTCTCTAGTGTGTTTACTTTGAAATTATGTGCTGTTGTCAGATATGATGACTTTAGGTAAGCTGAAATAGCAAATGATGTTTTTCCATAAGAAGGCCCTAATCACGACATCAGTGGTTTTAGATATGGCCGCAACTTTGAGCCATTTAGTGAAGTATTTGACTGCCACGATCATATATTTCCTTTACCCAGTAGATTTTGAGAAAGACCCTACTATATCAACTCCCCATAGTCAAATAGCTATGTAATCTATACCAAAACAAGGGTGGTAACTAGTTAATAAAGGACACTGGCATGATTAACACTGCCAGGTAAATTTAATGGCATTTTTATTTAAAATTGGCCAAAAATATCCACTCCTGACAATTTTATGGGTCAGTGATCGACCTCCCAACTAGTTTCCATAAATGTTTGCATAAACCTCTTGTAGGATGTTCTATGCTTGATTAGGAGTTAAGCACCTTAATGGGGGATAGGCGAGCTCTTACATAGCTCGTTAAACTCATCCAGAATGAATTTTGATACGCATGCTTTCAGCATGTGAACTTTTGTCTTTTCTAGTGGTGTTCTCCCATCTTTGAGATAACATTTAATTTTGTTAAACCATGTTGGATTGGTCACATCAAAGATATAGACTCTGCCCTACTGGAGGCCATGAAAAATAGGCTTATCTAAGACCAAAAAGTTAATGGATCTCTCTTTAGTTCTTTTTGTTGAACTGGAAAACTTCATTAGCATGTCCGCCTTTTCATTCTCTGATCTAGGCACTTAACTAAGGGTGAATTTCTTGAATTGTTGTTGCAGTTGTTTGGCCTAAGCAAGATAAATGTTCATGGTCACTTCTCTAGCTTCAAGTTTCCCTAGAATTGCTTGGTGACAAGTTGGGAATCCATAATAGCTATCAGATGTTTAACCCCCCTATCCAAGGCCATTCTCATCCCAGTTATAAGTGCTTCGTTTTCCACTTCATTTTTAGTGATGGGATAATCAAGCTTAATAGAAAAGTCATATTCTTTTGCTTAGGGAAAGCATAAGGAGATGTCCGTCCTATTTTCTAAATTCATGGCTGAACTATCTAAATGTAATAACCAAATATGTTGATCCCCTTCTTAATTCGAAGGGAGATTGATCTATTTTGCAACAAAGTTGGCAAGAACTTAGGCCTTAATAGCTATGCGAGGTTGAAATTTGAGGTCAAATTCTTCCAACTTAATAGTTCATTTGGATAGCTTTCTAGAGGTATTGAGCTTGGAAAGAGCCTACTTCAATGGCTAATTTATCAACACAATGATGGTGTGTGATAGGAAATAGGGTCTCAATTTTTATGCTATTGTGATGAGGGCTAGTGCAAACTTTTCTATCTCTAGATAGTTATGTTCATGTCCTTGTAAAACCTTATTATTATAATAAACTAGCTTGCAAAAACTTTGTTAAGTGGACACCAAGACAGAACTAACTGCCATTGTAGAAATGGCTAAATACAAACTTAGGGTTTTGCCAACGGTGGGCTTCATTGGTAGAGGTGGTTTGATTTAGTGCTATTTGAGCTTGAACAAAGCCTAATCACACTTTTTCATCCTCTAAAATTTTTGGCGTTACTTAGAACTTGAAAGAAGGGTAGACTTTTGTCAGCTAATCTAGCGATAAATCAACCAAGAGTAATGATTTTTACGATAAGCCTTTGCATATCTTTAACTGTTTTTGGTGGCAGGATGTCTTGTATAGCTCAAATTTTCTTAGATCAATTCCTCATTGCTAACTATGTATTCTAAAAAATTTTTGCCTTTTTCGAATTTACATTTACTCAAGTTATGCTTCATGCTATAAGCTTAAAGGATGGAAAATATATGGCTTAAGTCAACTAAGTGATCAGATTCATTCTCTGATTTAGTGATCTTGTTGTCTACATACACTTCCATGGTCTAACTTATTTCATTTTTGAACATAAAGTTGACCAACCTTTGGTAGGTTGTGCAAGTAATTTTTAAACCAAATGGCATGACCAAAAATAATACACGCCATTTGAAACCACAAAAAATGTCTTATACCTATCCTCAAAAGCCATAAAAATTTGATAATATCCTTGGAAAGCATTCATCATGCTTCAAATATCTCATCATATTGTTGAATCAACTAACAAATCTATTAGAGATAGTGGATATAGGTCTTAGGGCATGCTTTATTAAGATCAATAAAATCATACGCATTCTCCATCTACCCTCACTTTTGGGAACTAAAACTATATTACATAACTAGCTAAGATAATCGATTTTAACTATATAGCTTACCTTTAGAAGTTTTTTAACCTTCTCATCGACGATGAGAATCCTTTTTGCATTGAAGGTTTTATCTTTTGTCTCATTAGTTTGAAAGACGGATCGATATTGAGGTGGTGGATGATTACTTAAGTGTCAATTCCTTGGAGGTTGACTGCCCTCTAAGTGAAAACATCAATGTTCCTTTGAAGAAAATTGGCGAGCTTGCACTCTATCTTGTGATCCAAGCTCATTTCAATCCTTATCATCTTGTCAAGGTTACTGGGGTTGAGTTCGATTATTTTGAACTCTTAAGTGGGCTTGACTTGTGTATCTTCCCTTTTTCTTTTCTTGCTAGTCTATCCCACCTTAGGTTCCATTATAGGGATGTCTCCTGAGGTTTTCAATTTGGGTCGAGTTTTCTAAGCATTAGCATCAATTGAAATAGTGTAACAACGCTACGCTTCTTTCAAATCGCACAATAATTCACCAATTCCATTAGTGGTTGGGAATTTGAATTTCATGTGATAAGTGGATATAATCACTTGGAAGTTATTGAGTATTGGTCTTCCGATGTTGGCATTGTAGGTAAAGGGTGCATTGATGATGAAGAAATTAATCATAAGAGTATGCCTTTTAGAAGCTTTCTTGAAAGCAGTAGACAGATTGATAAAACCCCATGAAGATAATCTCTGATCCCCCTAATTCAACCAAAGGTGTTTTAATAAGGTTAAATTTTAGTTTTCCCAATTTCATTCTTTCTAACATAGACAAAAAAGTAATGTTTGCTGAACTTCCATTATTGAGCAAAACTTTCCTAACCTTAAAGTTTGTGATTTCCACCGAAACTACCAATAGGTAATCCAAATTATTTTTTGCTCCTTGTCCTTTTAGCTGTGATAGGTCAGAATCTAAGGAAGATATAGGTTTGGTGCTTATGGAAAGATGGTAAACTGGTTTGGACTGCATTGATGTGCTAGACTTAAGATGCCTTTGTGCTTACTTCCTCCCATTCTTAGAGTCTCCTTTGATGATCCTCCCACTTTTGTGTTAATGACAGCTCTCAAAAGTAGGTGGTCATTATCAACCTCATGCTTTCCCTCATCTTCTTTTTATGGGCTAATAGACTCTACAAGGAGTCTGGTCAACTTGAGCCATTCCTTGTAGGGCTTTTTTATCAACATATTTCTTGAGGTGGCCCTATCTAATGAGGTATTTGATTTTTTCTTGGAGGTTGAAAGAATCCTCTATATCATGCTTTTTTGATGATGGAAATAACAATATTTTTTAGATTTCTTCACGGCCTCTGTTTCATTGAGTTTCCTTGGTCTTTTCAAAAGGTTGTCATGCTGTACAAGAAATATGACCTCTTTTTTAGGAGTGTTCAGGGGTGCACAATTGTGAAAACCCTTGATTAGAGAGCGAAGACCTTCCTTCTGGTGTTTGTCATCCTTTTCCTTCCCATTTTTTCTTGTCGGATGCTCCTTTGCCAAATTTCATGTTATTCATTTTCTCCTGGGTCATATATCTTTATTCCAGGTTGAGGAGTTTCTCTATCATACGTGGTTACTCCTTGACCAATGCGTTAGCACATTCCACGTATCTCAAACCCAAAAATAAGACATCAATCAAGAACTCAATGCAATGATTATCAATTTTTAGAACTTCAGTGTTAAATTTGAAAAAGAAATCTCTCAAGGATTCGCCCTTATTTTATTTTACTGTATGAAGATGAGTGCGAGGACTTTGATTTCCTTTTGCTAGTGAACTAGTATAAGAACTTGCTACAGAGCTGATCATAAGAGAATATGGACATAGACTCAAGTTTGACATACCATTCCAATGCTATCCCTTAAAAGGTGGTTACTAATATCTTTGCATATATATGGTCACTATAACCATGCAGCTGCATCATATGCTCAAATTGTAAGAGGTGCTCATTGAGGTTAATAGATCTACCATATCGGGGTAGTCTAGTATGGACTTTTGCATCGATTGCAACATACTAATCAATTATTTCTTAGATAAAGGAAGACTCTCTCTCACATTGAAATATGGGAGCATTATCAAATTACGTCCTATCTAAGTTTCTCTTTGAAATCTCCTGCAATCTCCTATTAAGTTGTTGGACCTAATGTGAGACTTTTTCCTACTTGTCCTTGTCAACCCTAGATACGTCTTCACTATTGTGTGGTCTAGGGCATTCAACAGGCTCGCACTATTGGGCTCGATTAGGCCAAATGCAATAGTCTACTCAGTCTACAACATCCTTGTGTGGGTGATAGCAAGGCTCGACAAAGGGAAAATACTTAAGACTCAACTATCGCCTACTTTAGTTTGGGTGAATTTCATTCTTGGTTCTGGTTCTGCTTTGCTAGTCAACCCCTTAGGTAGGCTATGAGTTTTGGGCTTTGACCCTCTTAGTTAAGAGTAAGCTTGATCTTCGACCTTTAGGGTCAAAGAAGGCCTTGGTATCAATTGGCCTAACAACCTTATTGGGCCTAATAGGATGATCCAATATAAAGTATAAATTTCAAATGTGTACCTCTTCATAGTAACTTTATATTTTTTATTAAAAATGTAGCTTACCTTAAAATGTAATATACCTATTCCTCTTAATGCTTGCAGAACCACTTATATATAATATATTTACCAAATAATATAATATACTCTTTTGTTAGTAATAATATAATTACCAAACATGAGATTTGGGTACCAATTATGCTTTTAATCAAACATATCAATGTCTAGTAAATATACATACATGAGTATACATATGTTTTTCTTTTCTCATTATATATATTATATATCTGATTATAATTATTTATAAACATGTATATTTATAAAAATACAAGCCATCCATGGATGCCAAGTTAGCTTCACATTAAAGTTATTGTAAAATTTTAGCAACCACAAGAAAGTTTACTTTGCCCCTTATTATCATTCAGAAAATTTACTACTCAATTTTTTCGTTATAGATAGAAAATAAGAGATAGATAATTCTAATTGAATTCTAATTTTGATAAATTTCATACCATTTGTGCAAATATATATTCAAGTGAATTACAAAACTATTAAATGAGAAATTCAATAATGTTATAAAATAAAAATTACTGATAATTCATCATATGACGGAACTCTCATAGAACTAAATTCAATTGATTAAAAAGACACGTGTATGATTAGTGATAGATTGAGAATATGTGAGACTATATCAAGAAGATAGGATGTAGCACACTTACTTATGTGAGAAAGATAAATAAAAATAATATTAAATATATTATGTTGAAATGAAGAAGTTTTGTAAGGTGTCAATTGTGATATGTGTCAAAGCCAATATCATAAGTATATGTGGTTAAGAATAGAAAGCACTTTGGTGGATCCCATTGATGGAATAATCATGTGAGCTTGATTCGTATGCCTTGTTGTTTAAATGTAATTAATTAATTGTAATTTTTTAACAGTATAAAATCATGTGCTAATTCATTTATGCGTATGCTCGGCCAAATCAATAATTATTATGATTGAGTTGATTTGTCAACTTTTTCAAACCAAATGAAAATATCAAGATGCATTTGGACACATTTCTATTGAAAACAAGAAAAAAAAAATCCATTGTATTTTATAATTATAATCCCACCCACGTAGGAGACATAGAGAGTAATTGTATATAGTAACATATATAATGCCTACCATAAGTCTAAATTCTCAGTAGATTATTAACTACCTATTAGTAATAAATGGGATTGACATATATATCTAATATATATATCTATCTAGTGGTGTATAACTTAAAGTTTTTTGATTTATATTTGTCAAATTTTATAATCCTTGATTATTATTGCAATTTGACTTTGATTTAGTTAGTTGTTGACAAAGTAATTTACTTTTTCAATTTCAAAATTAAAATTATTTAATCAGCTTTAAATCATACACTTAATCCAATTTATAATATAATCTGATACTATTGTCCACAAGCCCTTTTAATAATAAAAAAAGTGATCTATCACTATGCATGAAATAGATATAGATGCAGATATGCACTCAATAATTCTGAACCTTTTACTCTTCTGAGTTGTTTCTTGGTTAAAATGCTATAGTGGTTTCTTGGTTAATTCCCAGCCTTCATGGGAACTTTAAAAACTAAGAAGAAAAAAAGAGAAAAGGACTTTTTTTCTACATAAGAAAGTGCGAAGCGACACTCATAAATGAATCTATAAAGGGAAATTAAAAGAGACAGATTGCATACAATGTATTTACTTACCACTTGCATAATTCATACATCCACAATACAAAAGGAAAATTAAAAAACCCACATTATAAGTTGCACAACTAAAAAAATTTCCACAAGTGAACATAAATAATTTATGAAATTTACATATTAGAGTAGGAAAAAAAACCAAAAATAAGATCTAAGCAGCATCTCTACAATACTAATTAGTAGTCATCTCTATAATACTTAAACAACAACCTAAGAAGGAAGTACTTCGTACAAGATGCATCACAATACTCATTCCAAGTAGGTAGAAACAAATATTCATTATGGAAGTCATATAAACACAAAAAAGATCATACAAAACAACATACAATAACATCTTCACTAATTATAAAGAAATAGAGATTTGCAGTAGAGTTGAATGAAGAAGAAAGAGAATCCCACAAATCCCCCTTCTAAGAATCAACCTCTAAAGACTTGGATTTCCCTAAATTATCACCACAACTAGATGATGTAGGTTTGTTGTTGTGCAAGTGTGTAGAGTGTAAGAAGTGTTTAGTAAGCAGTATAGAAATTGATGAATAAAATGGTATGAAGGTAAGTTGTGGAATGGTAAATAAAAGTATATATGAATAATAATTCAAGAGATAAATTAAATGTAGCCCCACAATGTAAACAATGTTGTACATAAAGTATGGATATGATGTAACATCAATTCAGTCAACCTTATTTAAAGGTTATAGAAGAATGCTGCCATGAAAGAGGTCAATGAGTCAAGACCTAGGCTGTTAAGTTGTAGCTACCATACCATAGAAATGCATGTGAACCTCAAAGATGACAAGAAAGGTTGAAATAGTTTTAAGCTTTACCTTAACATAAAGCAAAATGGTCAAATAAATAGTGCATATAGCAGAAGAATCTATTCTCACCATAACATAAAGCTAATAGGTCAAGTAAACAAAGTAGCCATGCTAGAAGAATTAATTCAGAATAACATAGTATAGTGTTTGAAAAAGAAACCACAAAGCTATGTGAAGTAGAATATAGTACATAATGTAAAATAATCTAGCTCTTTAAATTGACCAAACCACAATCGACCACAATCTTTATGTCAATCGATCAACCTTTAATTTGTCATGTAGGAATTTTTCCAACTTTTTAGAAAATTCCCGTTTATCACCAAAGATATGTAATTAGCTTTTAAGTGTGACCTATTAGGTTCTACCATTCATTGCATATGGGTTCATAACTCTTTGTGACTTTTGAATATCTTATATTCATCTTAGTTTAAACTCCTTTAAACTAATCAACTCAATTTAATTAATATCCATTAATTGAAGAGTATCTAATCTCCATTGTCGATGTCCAATCTCAAGCCTATGAAGCCCAACTAATTAGTTGAAATGAATGCTTTTGGAGAACCATTCTAGCTTTATGAGTTCCATGCAAGTACAGTCATTCTGTCTCATATCTTTTGAAAGAGGCATGGGATAAGATATTTGTCAGCTCCCTACCAGCCTTGATTCTATTTTGATTCTATTTTATGACCTCATCTTTTGGAAAATTCTTTTTTTAAATTATCATACTGCCTTGCGTAAGGACTCCTTGAAATTGATCATTTAGAATACATAGGAAATATACTCACCTTTCAAAATAATGAGGAGTCGGATCCCATCTTAAATCTCACAAACCTCCATGTTTAAATAGCTTATACCTAGTATCTACCTGAACAACTCGCTATGTGGTCAAGGAAGAGCCAAAGCATGAGGACCTAAACATAAGGTTACCATGGATCCTTAAGTCAAAGGATTAATTATACGCACTAGCGTAGGTTGGAGAACTTGTTGCTATGAGCTTGCCATTACAGCAATCTAGTGGACTCTTTGGGCTGGTCTTTAGTGCCTTATTTCCCAACAAGCACCCATTAATATGCACCATTATCTAATATGGAATTATCATGAAATAGTGTAATATCCAACTCTTTGGATTTGTGCATTGTTAGTGCAAGTCATCCAGATCTTAGATGTCTTATCTCATAAGATCTTATGACTTAGAAGATTTTAAGATCACAACTGTGTAAGACTTGTTTCATGATCACCACCTAGTGCGTGACCAAGTCCCATAGGCTATATGTGATCTAATGGCTTCAACCAAATACTAGTGAGGTAAATATAAGCATAAGATGAAAATGGCTATTTATAGAATATTATTCAATCAAGATTGTATCGCAAGTGAAATAGTTTACAATGCTAATCTAATTTGCTTGTAGAGCACTATTCTAACACATACCTTTCCCAAGGATTGCAAGTTATTCTTTGCAATTGTGCTTACAATCGCATTTCTTGCCAAAGTAAAAATAAATAGCATCGACTTTATCCTCTTTAATCTTCTAAACTCAACTAAACACCTTAAATGTTTGTTTGCTCTTGAAAAGGAACCTTTCTTCTTTTTTTTTCCTTTCTACTTGCCATTAGAGCCTTTAGAGTAGGAGGAGGAAGCAAACATTGAAGGTATGGCCTTGTCATGGTTGTCTCCATCTAGACCAACACTTTAGTCAAATAAACTCGATAAAGATGTGAGGATCAAATTTCTAGGGAGATCATTATCTATCACTACATTCAAATTGAAGAGCTTTTCAACAAGCCTAATCATCTTTAGATAGTAGTCGAGGAGACATGACCCCTCATCTATCTTAGCTTAAAAAATCTCCTTAGACAACATGAATCTCTCATACATTTTTTTCCTTACAACTCATATAAGCAATAAACTAAGGTATGCTTCATGTGTTCATGAGACTTTTGAATTTCATAGATGCCATCATGAGACTATGGGAATGGAGGCAAACTTTAACCTAATATGTAAACATTTCGTGTGTCTCTTAATCTACATTGATCTTGTATGGGATTTAGAGCACCTTGAAATAGGATAAATGTCCATCCTTGGTATCTAGAATGATTTAGTCAATTGTGAAAGTTAGGTCCGGTGAGTATTAGTGTCCAAAATAACATTTAGTGGATTCTTTGCCATTTGATTTTAGATTTCAAAACTCCACAAAGGTAAAAAAAGAATATAAGCATGTGATTGAATTTTGATATTAGAAAAAATGTTTATGCACTTTTAGGCATATTTTTCTCCCACTTTTCATCACATTTCTCACCACCTACAGGAATTTGGAAAATCTCATTTCCTAGTGAGAATCAAAGCTCAAAGGCATTAAAGTGAACCCATAACTTATGAGATATCCACAAATAATTGTAGGGTAAACAACATTTGCTAATTATAATTCTATGCAACTTTTGATGTGTTTTGCCTCACTTTTTATATAGACCTACGACTCATCAGACATCTACACTAATAGGTATTTAAGTTGGACCCACCAATCAACTTTAATTCAAAACTCCACTATGTCATTCCACGACTTGTGCGACAATGCCATTGTGAGTTTTAAATTAAAGTGTATCATATTCTAAGTAAGTAAGTATAGCTTTCCTCTAAAAATGTGACCAATGATTCATGAGATATTGCACAAATGTGTTAGCATTTCATGTCACAAACTATTGGTATAGGGCTTTGATTAATCAAAACTCCTTTTAATTTGTATCCAAATTGACTTAATATTTTGATAACATTTAAACTCCTCTAAGGGGAGGGATTTTCTTGCTTTGAAAGATCTCATTAATATTATCTTCTCTTATTTAGGTTTTCTATATCCTAACCATGCATCTCATACATCCATAAGATAAAGAAAGCATAAATAAGTAAATGCATCTAGCATCCTTCTAGGGTAGGATGACCGTAAGCTTTTACCAAGTGGTGCATTTAGAGCTATAGGTAAAGGCAAGTAAGGCACTAGAATCTAATATCAAAACTTCAAAACATAAAAGTAACTAGTGCCTACAAGCTCAAAAAGGATCTAATCATACCTAGGATTTAGTTTTAGATAAAGGATTTCCAGAATCTACCTACTAGTGGCACAAAGAGAAGATTACGATGATCACCTTATTAAATCACCTCAAAAAATTCTAAAAAACTATCTGGAGCTAGATAACACCTTGTAGAGATTTTAGTTAAAATATTTTATCAATTTTTCATTTGGAAATCCTTATAGAAAATTACCAAGTCGAACCCTGTGCAGGTGGAACTCCAAAAATGAGCAAATCACACACCTTGTGTTTATTGTAATTTATTGTAAATATCCACACACCAATGAGATCTTTCTAAGTCTCTAGTATATGAGCTGAAGTAACACTAGAGATTTGCTAATGGTGGAGGCCGAATTTTGGGTAGGAAGAAGAAGAAAAAAGCTTAGATTTAAACATATGAATGCTAGCTTACAAATAATTTTGGAGGGAAATGAAGAGTATAATTCTTCACACCAATAAGCATATGCACGACCTCTTCTCTCTATATCTATATATCTAGATGATGCCAAGTTGGCATCACACAATCCATGATGGGGGGCAGCCATATGGGGTTGCCAAGGTGGAAAATTTTGAATTTAAATCTCATTTGAATTTCATATGCATTTTAATTACCCTTGGAATCTCATTTCAAATTAATTAAGATGTCGTCTAAAATCTCATTTGAGTTTTTGCTCCAAAATTCATTCTTCCTAATTAATTAAATTAAACTCTTTAATTTAATTAATTATTATTTGACTTAACTATTTAAGTCAAACTAGTGTAACTTCTTAAACTCCTTAAGCTAAATTTGTTAAGATAACTCTTCAAATTAACTTGACCAATTGATGGTCATGTTGGCACCAAATAATTATCATCTTAATTATTAATCTAATTTAAAAGTAAATTAGTTGATTAATTTAATATTTAAATCAATCAAGCCAAAATTGGCCCTCAAACTTGGCCCCAAAAATCGATCTACTAGGAGACACCATTTTCTGATACCTTAGAAAATTCTCTCAATTAATTAGGAAAATAATTAGATTTTATGTGTAACACAATAGGTTTTGCCATTCGATGGACATGGGCTCACAACTCCTTATGACTTTTGAATATCTTATACTCATTCTAGTTCAAAACTCCTTTTAAACTAGTCAACTCAATTCAATTAATCTCATTAATTGAAGAGCATCTAATTTCCATGGTTAATGTACAACTTCAAGCTTAGAGAGCCTAAGGATTAAGCCAAAATGAATATTCTGAAGAACCATTATCGCTCTACGTGTACCATGTAAATACGGTCCTTTTATCTCCTATCTCCTGAAAAAGGCCTAAGGTAACATATTTGTTAGCTCCTTAATAGCCTCGATGCTATGTCTCTATTTTCAATGTTTAATCCCTATTGTGTGACCTCACATTTGGAAAACTCCTTTTCTAAATTATCACACCATTTTGCTCAAGGATTTATGGAAATCGATCATCATAGAACACATAGGAGATGTGTTCGCCCTTCACAACAGCGAAAAGTCAGATTCTATCTTGAATCTCACAAACCTCTATGCTAAGTAGGTCATTCCCAATCTCAACCCAAAAGACTCGCTAGGTGGTTAAGAAAGAGTCAAAGCATGAGGACTAGACACAAGGTTACCTTGTATCCTCAGGTTAAAGGACTAATAATATACACTAATGTAAGCAAGAGAACTAGCCACCACCGACTAGCTACTATAGCTATCTAATGGATTCTTCAGTGGGTCTTCATTGTTTTGTTCTCTAACAAGCACCTACTAACATATATCTATATCTCATATAGTTACCCATGGAATGGAGCAATCTTCAACCCTTAGATTTATGCATTGTTAGTGCAAGTTTATTCAAATCTTAGATGCCCTACCTCAAAAGATCTTATGGCTTGAAAGATTTAAGATCACAACCATGTGAGACTTATTTCATGGTCACCAAAACAAGTCATGTAGTCATAAGTGATCTATAAGGTTTATCCAAATGCTAGTAAAGTGAAACAAAACATAAGATGATGATGTCCATATGAAGAAGATCGTTTAATCAAGACTATACCATGAATGAAATAGTTTACAAGGCTAATCTCATTGGCTTACAGGATACTATTCCAATAATCTCCCACTTGCCCTAAAGATAATGCTTTGTGGCCTTAAGACCCATCTTCATAAAATGTCCTCTAAAGACCTTTAGCTTTTAAAAGTTAATATAGTAGTTTTACCATATTCTCTTTTGAGGCAACTTTTATCCAAGCAATTGTCACCTTTATCAATTGATATCATATATCAAATGATAACACATTTAATGGGTTTGGATCACTGATGAGATCTTGGCTTAAGTCCTAAATAACTTTCCAAAGATAATTATAGGTTCATGCACGCTAGGTATTACATCCAACCTTTAGATGAAGTTTTTATCTAAGCATTTTCTTTTGTGGTTTCCAAAACCATAAAGTATTTCACTTTATTGGTTATCTAGGCCATAGTGTCTAGTTGGAACTCTTCCAACACACAATGCTGCCATTGAGGCAAAATATGTATCTAAAAGTAGATATTAGATCATCTATATTTGATTGGAAACTAATATCCACAAACTCTGCAAGTTTTAATTTTCCATTACTGTATACCAAAAATAAGTTTTAGTCCTTCAAAATGATTGTTTTAATGGTTTTCCAATGATATTCACCAAGATCAGATTAGAACCTATTCATAACATTTAACGAGTGTGCCACATTTGGTCTTGTACATTGAACGGCATATAATTATGCTCCATGTAGTGAATTTGTAGGGTATGAGACACATTTTTTTTCTCTCGTTGATAGTCTATGGGGCCATAAACTTTCAAAAATGAAGATCACATACCAAAAAGATGAATCCCCTCTTGGATTCTTTCATACTAAACCTCTTTAGTATCTTGTTCAATGTATGGGATTTGGGAAATCTCCAACATTCTCCTTGATCCATCCCTATAGATACATTTTCCAAATACGCAGGAAGTATTTCCCAAGTCCTTTATGGAGAATTGAGTAGATAACCATGCTTTAGTACACTCTAACATTCCTACCTTATTCCCAATGAGAAGGATGTCATCAATATAAAGCATAATAAGCAGTGCGTTACTCCTATTAGCCTTTTTGTACACACAAGGTTCATACACCTTTTTAACAAAGTCAAATAATTTGACTATCTTATAAAAAATGTATATTCCAAGTTCGAGATGCCAATAAGAGTCCATAAATAGATCTCTGGAGTTTGCAAATATTTTGCATACTCTATTTGGATGTAAAACCTTATGGTTGTTCTATATAAATTTCTTCTTCAATGTCGTCAGCATTGAAAAAAGCAATTTCCACATCCATTTACCATATCTCATAATCATAATATACAACTATGGCAAGTAGAATTCGGATGGACTTAGGCATAGCAATCGATGAAAAGGTTTCCTTGAAATTGATGCTGGATCTTTGCGTGTAACCTTTTGCCACTAGCCTCAAAAGTCACCTCTTCTCCATTTATCTCAAACTTTTTCTTATGGATCCACTTGCAACCAACTAGAATTATTTCATTTGGTGGATCTACCAAAGTCCATACTTTGTTTGAGTATATGGAGTCTGTTTCAGATCACATGGCTTTAAACCAATATCTTGAGTCTACAACCAACATATCTTCCTCATAGGTCTACAGATCTCTATCTGATTGACCCATCTCATAAGGAAATCCAAACTTTTTAGGTTACTTCTTGATCCGTCCAACCTTTCCAGAGGTTATGTGTGAGGCTCTTTTATATTTATTTATTTCTACTGCTTGTGGATTTATTGATCATCTTGAATCTCGCCAAGTTCAATTACAACACCTTTTCTATCTTATAGAAATTCCATTTCCAAAAAGGTGGCATTCCTCAAAACAAACACATTTTATTCTATCGGATCATAAAACTAATAACCCATAGACTCTTTTAGGTATCCCACAAACTTGCACAAGGTGAATCTACTATCTAACTTATCTCCCACTGTCCGTCTCATGTAGGTGGGAGATCCCTAAACCCTTAGATAGTGGTAAGAGGGTGTTTCACCATGCCATATCTCATATGATGTTTTTGGCATCGACTTTGAAGGTATTACTCTTAGTAACTTTACTGCTATCATTAAGGTATATCCTCAAAAGGATATAGGCATATTGAAGAAGCTCATTATGGAATGTACTATGTCCAATAAGGTACAATGTCTCCTCTCAACTACTTTATTGTGTTGGGGTATGCCAAGTGGAGTCTATTGATAAAGAATCCCATTCTTTTTTAGATAATCCAAGAATATGGTACTTAAGTATTTTTTTCTCTCGATCCAATCTAATGGTTTTAGTATTAAGTCCATTTTGTTTTTCTACTTTATTTCTACACTCTTTGAGCTTATCAAAGGCTTTGAACTTGTACTTCATAAGATACATCTGTCCGAACCGACTATTACCATCAATGAAGATGATAAAGTAGGAATAACCTTTTCTCCTATTAACTCTTAGTGGTCCACAAACATTCATATGGATCAAATTCAAAGGATTTGTGGAACGCTCCATTTGTCCTACAAAAGGAGCTTTGGTCATTTATCCCTTCAAAAAAGATTCACAAATAGAAAGGTTACCAATGCTACTAACATTTAGTACTTTGAGAGTTTCTAACTTGTTCATCCTAATTTTTGGAGATATGACCAGGTCTTGTAGCCATATCATGGCATTATCTTGTATATCTAATTTCTTACTTGAAAGTGCATTAGTGATTGTTAAGAATCCAATATGTACAATCATTTGTTAAGTATAACATGAGTAAATAAAGAACCTATTTTTTAATATATTCAATCTCCCATTTGATATAAATGAATCAAATTCTTCACTATCTAAAATGGGAATTGAAATAATTTTTTCAACAATATATTATACTATATGACAAAGGTCCAGTACAAGTGTGGAGTTCTCTAAGTTTAACTTATTATATGCCTTCGGCTTTGGACACAATGCTTTTTCCTTCGCTAAGGTGGTGGATCATATCCACATTACTTAGTTCTATTCTTCTTTCTATTCTTTTGTAACAACTTACAAAAAAAAAGAACCATATGCGATATCATATATCCATGAGGAAGAATTCATCTTAAATGCACTTTAATAAAGTACATGCCTTTTTACAGGTTGCAAGGTATTCCTTACAATAGTGTTTCCAATGGCATATCTAGCCAAAATAGAAACAAATAATATCAACTATATCCTTTATGATCTTCTTGACTCCTTTGGATGTGTTTGATAGTTGTTTTCCCATAGATGAAGAACATTTCTTTCTTTGACCTCTCTTTCTAGCTCCTCGAGGACCCAAAAACTTGGAGGAGGAAATAAGTGTCAAAGGTTTGGCTTTGTCATGGTAATCTCCATCTAGATCAACAGTTTGATCAATTAAATTCAATGAGAATATGAGGATCAAATCCTCATGGAGATCATTGTCTATCTCTATGTCCAAGTTGAAAAGCTTCTCTAAGCCTAATCATTCTTAGACCATAGTTGATGATACATGACTTTGTATCCATCCTAGCTTGAAAAATCTCCTTTAACAACATGAACTTCTCATACCTTATTTACTTTACAACTTTTTGTAAACTTTAACCAAGGTACAATTCATGTATCTTTGAAACTTTTAAAGTTTGTAGATGCTATCATGAGACTAAGGGATAAGACAATCCTAACCTTAATTCATGAACCTTTCACGTGTCTCTAGGTCTCCATTAATCCCAAAGGGATTAGGAGTACCATGATATAAGACCTTTATCCACCTCTAGGAATCTAGAACGATTTTTGAGGTTAAGTTAATTGTGGAAGTTTAGGCCAATTAGTTTATTGAGTTCCAAAATAATATTGAGTGAAATTTTAAACATTCTAGAGATTTCACAAATCCTCAAAGGCAAAAAAGAGAATATGAGCATGTGATTGAATTTGATATTAAAACATGTTCTTGGTCTTTCAAGCATGTTTTTCTCCCACTATTTTATCAAATTCTTCACCCCCAAGAAAAATTCAGGAAATCAAAATTTTTAGTGAGAGTTAAGACCACAATAACTTGCTAATGGACCCTCATGATTGAATGCCATCCATAAGCAATCGAAGGGTAAGCAACTTTTGCTAATTGCATCTTATGCAACTCTTAATTTATTTTGCCTCACTTTTCATATACACCCACGTGACCGTGCACCATCTGTACTACTATCCGTTAAATCAAACCCATCAATCAAACTTTATCTCAAGACAGCCTCACAACATCTCTTGTGATTGAGTGCCAATGTGTGAGGGTTCCCAAGTCAAAATTGCATTTTATGCTAAGTATATGCTCATAGCTTTCCTCCTAAGTGTGACCTCCATGATTGAGTGGCATCACACAAAATTGATAGCATCATCATGGCATACTCTATTGGTAGAAAGCTTAAATTAATTAAATATTTTTTAATTTGTATCCATTTTGACTTAATATTTGAAAATACTTAGATATTCTAAGTGGAGGATTTTTTCTTGCAAAGATCTCATCATTTTTTATCTTCTTAGTTAGGTTCTCCATATCCTAATCATGTATATCATATATCAATAGATATGAAAAGTGTAAATAAGTAAATAGCCTAGCATGGTCTTAGGGTGGGATGACCATGTGCCTAACCAAGTGATGTATTTAGAGCCATAGTTACATCACTTCGATTGATTTTAAATGGGTTGAATTAAACTAAACTATTACATGAGTGTATCCCATACATTCATGGGTCTTTGAATGGGCTCTATGCCTCCATTAGACTCCTTGCAACATGGAACATTTATGTGAAATGGAAATCCTCACTCCTAGTGGTTCTACTCTCATAACTTTTATAAAATAGAATTAAAAACTTTGAAACAATTAAAATCAATTTTAAAGGCTTATGATTATCTCCATTCATTCATCTTTCATTCAACAATCAAATGAATAATAAATAAATCTGGAATTAACAATTAATTCCAACAATTAAATGCTTGTCCCATAAACAAAGAATTGAACTAAGCATAATATTTATGCCACAAATTGGAGATCAACTTTAATCAATTTTCAAAAGCATTTAAAAATATCAAACATAATTTTGAGACCTTGCACAACACTTGTGCACCTAATATGTGTAGTGCGAAAACCTATTGAGCATTAAAGGAGTTGAGAAAACAACTCACAGCTCACCAATAACCCTAAATTCGGACTATTTAGTAGCCCTTGGCACATGACTGGGTAGCCTATATGCATAGTGTGCGCACACTACCCGGTCAGTGCTTAGGCTGTGCCGACAGCCTTACCGTTTGGGGTTCAAGGCTTGCCAAGTGTGTTTTCCACTCAACTTTAATGCACCAACAATTTTGGCACATGTTATCAACATTAATACACATATTTTAGATAGATTTCTAGATCCCAAACACCTTTTAAAACTAGAAATACAAGTGTTCAAACATGCTTTCAAAAATTAGGAAACGTAAGAATCAAATTCTTCAAAAATTTCCAACAAAATTTCAATCACGTTGGATCGAAAAATGACCAAAACCCTTTCAGCCATTAAATAACATGCTATATCATCATATGACATCAATTAATGCCAAATCACCATTCAACATTAATTACTATGAATTAAAACATACTAATCACATGAATTAATACTTAAAACTTATAATAATATGCTTTTAATTCATCAATCAAGGAGCCACACACAAATCAACCAAATTCTCCAATGCATAAATTGAATCAAGAATATGGTGATGTATTTTAATCCATCACATGAATCAATCAACCAAATAAAATCTAATTCTAAGCATGATTTTGTCTTTGATACAACATGAAGGCTAGTAAGGCACTAGGATCTAATATCAAAACTTCAAAACAAGAAAGTAACTAGTGCCTGCAAGCTAAACAAGGATCTAATCATGCCTAGGATTTAGATTTAGATTTAGATTTAGATAGAGGATTACCTTGATGAGAGAATCCAAGGAGTAACAAGTGAACGCTTCACTAGTTCCAAAATCAACTTGCTAGTGGCACAACAAGAAGATTACAATGATCACCCTATCAAATAACCTCCAAAAATTATGAAAAAATATCTAAAGCTATCTAGCACTTCTTAGCACTTCCATTTAAAATTTTAGATGAATTTTCCATCTAGAAATCCTTAGAGAAAATATCCAAGTTGAATCTCATTCAAGTGGATCTCCAAAAATAAGCAAGTCACATGCCTTACCTCTATTGTAAAGATCCATTCACCAATGAGATATTCCTAAAGCTCTAGTCTATGAGATGGAGTAATATCAGAGATTTTCTAATGGTGGAGGCCAAATTTTAGGTTGGAAGAAGAAGAAAGAAGCTTAGCTTTCAACACATGAATGTTAGCTTGCAAATAGTTTTTGAGGGAAATAAAGAATCTAATTCTTCACACCAATAAGCATATGCATGACCTCTTCTCTCTATATCTATATATATAGATGCTGAAAATATATGATGGCAAGTTGGAATCCACAATGCATGAGGGGGGTGGCCATATGGGGTTGCCAAGGTGGAAAAGTTTGAATCCAAATCTTATTTGAATTTTATTTGCATCCTAATTACATTTGAAATCTCATTTCAAATCAATTAAGATGTCATTTCAAATCTCACTTGAGTCTTTCCTCCAAAATTCATTCTTCCTAATTAACCAAATTAAACTCTTTAATTTAATTAATTATCTATTGACTTAACTCTTTAAGTTAAACTAGCTTAATTCTTTAAGCTAAATTTGTTAACTTAACACTTTAAGTTAACTTGACCAATTGATGGTTATGTTGGCACCAAATGATTAACTCTTTAATTATTGGTCTAATTTAACTCTTAGATTAGTTGATTAATTTAACACTTAAATCAATCAAGCAAAAATTGACCCTTAAAGTTGGCCCCAAAAATCGGTCCACTAAGAGACACCATTTTCTAACACCTTAGAAAATTCTCTCCATTAATTAGTAAGCTAATTGGACTTTTTGTTACCTAATAGGTTCTACCATTCATTGGACATGGGCTCACAAATTCTTGTGACTTTTGAATATCTTATATTCATTCTAGTTTGAAACTCCTTTTAAACTAGTTGACTCAATTCAATTAATCTCATTAATTGAAGAAAACCTAATCTCCATAGTTGATGTCCAACATCAAGCCTAAGGAGCTCAACTAATTGACCAAAATAAATATTCTGGAGAATTATTATTGCTCTATGCATACCTTGCAAATATGGTCCTTTATTCTCTTATCTTTTGAAAAAGGCCTAGGGCAAGATATTTGTCGGTTCCTTAATAACCTTGATACTATGTATCCATTCTTAATGTTCGATTCCTGTTGTGTGACCTTACCTTTAGAAAACTCCTTTTTCAAATTATCATACCATCTTACGCAAGGATTTCTGGGAATTGATCATCATAGAACACATAAGAGATGTACTCACCTTTCACAATAGCAAGGAGTCAGATTCCATTTTGAATATAGCTCATACCCAATCTCAACCTAAAAGACCCCGCTATGTGGTTAAGAAAGAGTCAAAGCATGAGGACCAGACACAAGGTTACCGTGGATTCTCAGGTTAAATAACTAATAATATGCACTAGCGTAAGCAAGAGAACTAGCCACTATCGACTTGCCATTATGGCTATCTAGTGGATTCTCTAATGGATCTTTAGCGTCCTGCCCTCTAATAAGCACCCACTAACATGTACCTATATCTCATATAGTTGTTCATGGAATAGAGCAATATCCAACCCTTAGATTTATCCAACTCCTTAAGTTAATTAACTTAACTCCTTAAGTTAATCGGTGTTAACTTAACTCTTTAAGCTAACTCAACTACTTAATTATCAAATGACACCAATTAAATTAACTCCTTAACTTAATTGGTGTAATTTAACTACTTAAATTATTTTTATTAATTTAAAAATAAAATTAATCAAGCCGTGATGACCAACAAAATAGTTAACTATTTTCTTTCCAAAAATGCCTAGGTTGAATTTTCTAACTCTTTACAAAATTTCTCCCATCAAGTAAGAACTTCCAATAGGCTTTTGTGTGTGACCTATTCATTGGAGATGGGCTCACAACTCATTGTGATATTTTGAATATCAAAATATTCACATTAGTTTAAACCTCTTTAAATTAATAACCCTTTCAATTAATTGTTGGAATACTGCCCTGCAAGCTAATGACACTGGCTTTGTAAAACTATTTTCTTGTAAAACAATCTTGGTTGAATGATATTCTTTATATGGCCACCCTCATCATATGCATTATTTCACTTTAAGAGCATTTGGATAAAGCCCTTAAATCTCCTTCGACTGCGAGACTTGGTTTGGTGACCATGGAATAAGTCTCACATGATCGTGATCTTAAATCTTCCAAGTCATAGGATCTTTAGAGAGGGGGCATCTAAGATTGGGATAGATTTGCACTAACGATGCATAAATTCAAGGTTGGAGATTGCTCCCTTCCATAAACAACTATATAAGATATGGGTGCATATTAGTAGGGCCGTAAATGGATATTCAAAAATTTATTTACTGTTCACATTCATATCCGTTTATTCAAAATTTATCTGCATTCATTTAAAGCAGATATTATCCATATCCGATTATTAGATATCCGATTATAAATGGATATGGATATGATAAATGCATATCCGACCCGTTTAATATCCAATCCGAATGCATATTTATTAAATAATATATTTTTATATTTTTTAATAAAATCTCATAATTCTTATATGTATATATAAATTATAATTGAATAATTGAGAAGAAAAAAGAATAAATTTAAAAAATTATTGTAATATAGTGAAAAAAATGAAGAATAAAGTTAATCAACGCAATTATTGTTGGTTGACTTTATAATTAATATATTTAAATGTCATTATTATTATGAATAAGTACTAATAATCAATTATAAAGTCAATTATTAATTAGAAATTATACTATTTGTTTGATTGCTTTCTTTTTAATGGAATTATATAGTTTCATCGATTAATTAAAATATGTTTTTGTTATAAGTTCATAGATTTACATATTTGGATATTTGTAAGTAGATATTTAAATAATTATTAACGAATATGAATAAAAAATAAATTCAAATACGGATAAGTTTAATAAAATATGAATAAATCTAAATAATTATAATCAGATACGGATATATCTGAATTCGATTGATATCTGACGGATATGAATTTGGATATTATGTTTTAATATCCATCAAATTCATATTCGTATCTGAATATTCAAAAAGTTAAATGGATACAAATATGAAAACAATGTATCCGATCCATTTACACTCCTACAAGGCATTGAAGAACCATAAGAGAATACACTAGATAGCTATAGTGGCAAGTTCTCTTGCTTACCCTAGTGCATATTATTACTCTTCTGACCTGATGGTCCACAATAACCTTTTGTATCATCCTCATGCTTTGACTCTTCCTTGACCACTCAACAAGTTTTTCGAGTTGAGATTGGGTATGAGTTACTTGGCATAGAGATTTGTGAAATCAAAGATGGAATCTGACTCGCTTTTGTGAAAGGCGAGTGCATCTCCTATGTATTCTATAATGATCAAATCCTAGAAATCCTTGCACAAGGTGGTGTGACAATTTGAAAAAAGGGTTTTTCAAGATAAGGTCACACAACAAGATCGAACATTAAGAATAGAGACATAGTATCGAGGCTATTAGGGAGCTAATAAATATCTTGCCATAGACCTCTTTCAAGAGATATGAGATAAAAGGACCACATTTGCATGGTATGCGTAGAGCAATGATGATTCTCCAGAATATTCATTTTGGCCAATTAGTTGGGCTCCATGGGCTTGAGGTTGGACATCAAATTAATGAGATTAATTAAATTGAGTCAATTAGTTTATAAGGAGTTTTAAATTAGAATGAATGTAAGATATTCAAAAGTTACAAGGAGTTGTGAGCCCATGTCTAATGAATGGTAAAACCTATTGGGTCGCACACAAAATTCAATTAACTTCCTTATTAATGGAGAAAAATTTTCTGATTGTTAAAGAAAAATTTCTCCTAGGAAACCAATTTTTAGGCAGCAAGTTTGAAAGTCAATTTTGGCTTGATTAATTTAACTGTTAAATTAATGAACTAATTTAAGGAGTTAATTAGACCAACAATTAAGGAGTTAGTTATTTAGTTCCAACATGACCATCAATTGGTTAAGTTAACTGAAAAAGTTAAAGTTAGCAAAATTAAGCTTAAGGAGTTAAGCTAGTTTGAGTTAAAGAGCTACGTCAAAGGATAATTAATGAAATTAAAGAGTTTAATTTAATTAATTGGGAAGAATAAATTTTGGAAGAAAAATTCAATTTAGATTTGAATTAGCATCTTAATTAATTTGGAATTAGATTTCAAATGTAATTAAAATACGCATGAAATTCATGTGAGATTTGAATTTAATTTGCCACCTTGGCAACCCCACTTGACTACCCCTTCATGCATTGTGTGATGCTAACTTGGCATCACACATTTTCAGCATCTATATATAGATATAGAGGAAATGGCCAACCATATCCTTTTTCTTGTGAAGAATTAGATTCTTTGCGATTTCCTTCCAAAACTATCTTGCAAGCATTGCATTCATGTGTTGAAAGCTTTGCTCTCTTTTTCCTTTGTTCACCAACATAGAGTCCAATTTGACAATTTTCTATAGGGATTTATAGAAGGAATTTGATCCTAAAATTTAATAGAGAGTTTTCAATGTGTTGAGAAGATATTGTTATTTCTTCTAGCTACACCAGTAGCAAACAATTTCTGCATTAGTGAAGTGTTTACTAACTTCTCCATGGATTTCACCTTTCAAGGTAATGCTCTTACACAATCTGAATCCTTTGAATTATTAGATCCTTGTTATGTTTGTAAGCACTAGTTAATTTCATGCTTTTGAAGTTTTGATAATTGGATCCTAGTGCCTTACTTGGTTCGTAATGGTATCAGAGCCTAAATCATGCTTAGATTTGGATTTTCTATGGTTGATTGATTCATGTGATGGGTTAATTGATGGATTGGAGTATTTAGTTGATGTTATGTGTGGCTCATTGATTGATGAATTAAATGCATACTATTATGTAATTTAAGTGCTAAATCATGTAGTTAGTATGTTTTAATTAAAGGTTTGTGTGGTACTAGGATTCAAATATTTTCAAAAAACAAATTGAATAAAGTAGCCCACAAAACACCAAAAGGATCTATAAATGTATAGGATTTATATTTAGAAGAGGAAAATACTTGGGTGAAAGCAAAAAATTCAAAGAGCAAGTAAACTCTCTTCAATCGTCAAACAGGCTCTTCACCAACGTAGTAGAATCACCATCGATTTTCCCATAGATGGACTCCTTAGTTGTAGCTAAAATTTTTATTGGAACTCTTAAACTACTTGAAGATTCTTTTGTACAAATTTTAGGCTGATCAAAATACTAGAGGTACTCCCAGAAGAAGCAAAAATTGGCCATCAGAAACTGCTCTAGTCAAGAGCAAAAGCAACCAAAATAGATTACCTCTAATGTAAACGTCCACACACCAAATCTATAGCCTATTCTATATAGAAAGTTTGGAAAATCTACATAGAATGAGGGAAGGAAGGCTAAGAATATTGAGGTAGAATGAGGAGGGAGAAGGAGAGAGTGATGGGAGGCCAACAACTTAGATTCCCACTCACAATATTATTGGGAGAAAATCACACAAAATTTGCACACCTCACATCCATAGGGCCAGCCGCTCCACTATGTCTATATATAGAAGTGGTCACATGCTCCCATAAGGAGGTGATACCAAGTGTCCCTTGCTTAGGTGGCCACTAACTTTGTGATTGGTGAATTTAATTGAAGCACAAATTTCATCTAATGAAATGTCTTGCAATTAAATTCTAATTCTTATTAAATAAACTCTTCATTTAATAATTCTCTCAAAAATTATCTCTCTAAATTAATTAAATTAAATACTTTAATTTAATTAATAATCATTTGACTTAACTCTTAAGTTAAAAGCACTTAACAATTTAAGTTCGTCAAAATTACTCAACTCTTAAATTAATTTTGACCAATTGATAGTTATGTGACATCAATTAACTAATCTTTAATTAATTGATCTTAATTTAACTCTTAAATTAATTTGACTAGTTTAACATTTAAATTGATCAAGTCAAAATGACTATAATTTTGCCTCATCGAAAAACGATCATGAATTTTCTAACTGTTAGAAAATTCACCTTCATTCAATAGGCCATATCATTGGCTTTTCTGTGTGACCCATTAGGTTTTGCCATTTATTGGACATGAGCTCACAAATGCTTGTGACTTTTGGAATATCAAATATTCACTTTAGTTTAAACTCCTTTTAACTAAGCGACTCAATTCAATAAACCTCATTAATTAAAGAGTACCCAATCTCCATGGTTGATGTCCAACTTCAAGCCCATGGAGCCCAACTAATTGGCTAAAATTAATGCTCTTGAAGAACCAATCTAGCATTACACGTACCATGCAAATATAGTACTTGCGTTTCTAATCTCCTGAAAGAGGCCTAGGGCAAGATATTTGTTGGCTCTCTAATAACCTCGATATTATGTTTCTATTCTTAATGTTTGATTCCCATTATGACCTTACCTTTGGAAACACCTTTCCAAATTGTCACATCACCTTGCATAAGGATTTCTTGGAATCGATCATCATAGAATGCATAGGAGATGCATTTGCCCTTCACAAAGACAAGGAGTTAGATTCCATCTTGGATCTCACAAATATTCTTGCCAAGTAGCTCATACCTAATCTCAATTCAAAAGACCCATTAAATGGTCAAGAAAGAGTCAAAGCATGAGGATATGACACAAGGTTATCATGGACTCTCAAGTCAAAGGACTAATAATATGCACTAGCGTAAATAGGAGAAGTAGCCACTACCAATTTGCTACTATAGCTATCTAGTGGATTCTCTAGTAGGTCTTTAATGCCTTACTCTCTAACAAACACCCACTAACATGTATTTGTATCTCATACAGTTGCTCATGGAATGGAGCAATCTTCGATCCTTAGAATTATGTATCGTTAGTGCAAATCTATTCGAATCTTAGATGTCATGTATCACAAGATCCTATGAATTGGAAGATTTAAGATCACAATTGTGTGAGACTTATTCCATGATCACCACCTAATGCATGACCAAGTCCTATAGTCTTGTGTCATCTAGGGGCTTTACCCAAGTGCTAGTGAAGTGAGACAAAGCATAAGATGAAGATGGCCATATAAAGAATAACATTTAATCAAGAGTATATCATGAGTGAAATTGTTTACAAGCCAATCCCATTGGCTTGCAAGGTACTATTCCAACAATCTCCCATTTGCCCTATAGCCAATGCCTTGTGGCTTTAAATCCTATCTTTATAAGAGGTTCTCCAAAGACCTTTAACTTTTAGGAGTTAATACAATGGTTATGCTATATTCTCTTCTGAGGTGACTTATGTCCACTTAGTTGTCTCATCTATCAATTGATATCACATATCAAATGCTAACATATTTAATTTATCTAGATCACTGATGAGATCTTAGCTCAAGTCCTAAATTATCTTCTAACAATAATCATAGGCTCATGTATGCTAGGTACTACATCCAACCTTTGGATGAAGTTTTTATCCAAACACTTTCCTTTGTGGTTTCCAAAACCACAAAATATTTCACCGTAGTGGTTATCTAGGCCATGGTGTCTAGTTAGAACTCTTCCAACTCACTATGCTGCCATTAAGGCAAAATATAAATTTACAAGTGGATTTTAAGTCATCTATATCAAATTAGAAACTTGAATCTGAAAACCTATGACTTTCAATTCTCCATTGCTATATACCAAAAATAAGTCTTTAGTTTTTCTTAAAGATTATTTTAATTGTCTTTCAATGGAATTTGCCGAGATTAGATTGGAACCTACTTGTAAAGCTTAGCGAGTGTGCTATATTCGGTCTTATACATTGAACGGCATACAATTATACTCTATGTAGAGGATGCATAAAGTATATGGGACATTTTATGTCTTTCATTAACAGTCTGAGGGCCCAAAGACTTAAAGAGATGAAGATCACATCACAAAAAGAAGAATCCCCTCTTGGATTCTTCCATACTAAACCTTTTTAGTATTTTGTCAATGTACAAGATTTGGAAAATCCCCTATATCCTCTTCAATATATCTCTATAGATATGTATTCCTAATACGTAGGATGCTTCTCCTAAGTCCTCCATGGATAATTGAGTAGATAACTATGCTTTAGTGCACTCTAACATTTCTACCTCATTCACAATGAGAAGGATGTGAACGACATGATACACAATAAACTATACACTACTCTCACTATTCTCTTACGCACATATTTTTGACAAAGCCAAATGATTTGAATTTCTAATCTAAATATATATTCCAAGTTGAGATGCTTGTTTGAGTCCATAAATAGACCTCTGGAGTATACAAATCTTTTGCTCACTCTTCTTGGATGTAAAACCTTTTAGTTGCTACATATGAATCCTTTCTTCAATATCTCCATTGATGAAAGTAGTTTTTACATCCATTTTTCATATCTCATAGTCATAATATGTAGCTATGGCAAGTAAAATCTAAATGGACTTAGGCATATCATTGGTGAAATAGTTTTCTCAAAATCGATATCGGGTCTTTAAGTGTAACCTTTTGCCATTAGTCATGTCTTTAAAGTCATCACTTCTCCATCTACTCCAAACTTTCACTTATAAATTCACTTGCAACCAGTAGAAACTATTCCCTTTGGTGGATCCACCAAAGTCCATATTTTGTTTGAGGATATAGAGTCCATTTCATATTTCATGGCTTCAAGCCAATATCTTGAATCTATGTCCAACATAGTTTCATCATAGGTCTTCGGATCTCTATCCGATTGACCCATCTCATGAAACAATCCAAACTTTTAGGTTATTTCTTGATCTAGTCCAACCTTCTCAGAGGTTTTGTACTAGGCTCTTTGATATTTATTTATTTCTACCATTTGTGGGAATTATTGATTGTCTTGAACTTTACCAAGTTCAATTATAATGTCTTTTCTATCTTATAGAAATTTCTTTTCAAAAAGGCGACATTCCTTTAAACAAACAAATTTTGTTCCAAGGGATCATAAAAGTAATAACTTATAAACTCTCTTGGGTATCCCATAAACTTACACAAGGTGAATCTATTATCCAATTTATCTCCCACTGCATGTCTCATGTAGGTGGGAGATCCCCAAACCTTTAGATAGTAGTAAGAGCGTGCTTTGCCTTGCCATATTTCATATGGTGTTTTTGGCACTGACTTTGAATGAACTACTCTTAGTAACTTCGTTGTGGTTATTAAGGCATATCATTAAAAGGATACTGGCACATCAAAGAAGCTCAATATGGAACGTACTATATCCAACAGGGTACAATGCTTTCTCTCGACTACTCCATTATGTTAGGGTGTGCTAGGTGGAGTCCATTGAGACAGAATCTTATTCTCCTTTAGATAATCCAAGAATATGGTGCTTAAGTATTTTTCCTCTTAATCCAATCGAAAGGCTTTAATACTAAATCTTTTTTTCTTTTCTACTTCACTGTTATACTCTTTGAACCTTTCAAAGGCCTTGAACTTGTACTTCATAAGATGCATTTGTCCAAACTGACTATTACCATTGGTGAAGATGATGAAGTAATAATAGCCTCCTCTCCTACTAACTCTTAGTGGACCATAAACATCCATATGCATCAAATCCAAAGGATTTGTGAAGCATTTCGTTTGTCCCATAAATGGAGCCTTGGTCATTTTTTCCTTCAAACAAAATTTATAAGTAGGAAGGTCCTCAATGCCACTAACATTTAGTGGTTTGAGAACTTTCATTTTGTTCATCCTATTATTTTTGGAGATATGCCCAAGTCTTGCATGTCATAACATGGTATCTTTTTAGATATCTAATTTAATTACTCAGTTGATAGTGCATTAGTGATGGTTAAGAATCCAAATGTACAATCCTTTGTTAAGTGTACCATGAGCAATTAAAGAATCTATTTTTTAATACCTTCAATCTCCTATTTAATATAGAAGGATCAAATCCTTTGCTATCCACAATGAGAATTGAAATAATATTCTCAACAATATATGGTACATTATAACAAAGTTCTAATACAAGTATGGAGTTCTCTAAGCCTAACTTATTGTACACCTTCAATTTTGGACAAAATCTTATTCCTTAGCCAAGGCGATGGATCATATCCACGTCACTTAGTTCTATTCTTCTTTCTATTATTCATAACAACTTACAAAGAAACAAACCACATGAGATATTATATATCCATGAGGAAGAATTTAACCTAAAATGCACTTCAATAAACTACATGTCCTTCTTAAGGTTTGCAAGGTATTTCTTGCAATAGTGCTTCCAATAGCCTTTCTCACCAAAGCAGAAACAAATAATATTGATTATATCCTCAATGTTCTTCTTGACTCCTCTAGATGCCTTTAATAGTTGTTTTCCCATAGAGGAAAAACATTTCTTTCCTTTACCTCTGTTTCTAGCACCCCATGGGCCCATAGAGTTGGAGGAGAAAACAAATATCAAAGGTTTGCTCTTATCATGGTATTCTCCTTCTAAATAAACAATTTGATCAATAAAACTCGATGAGGATGTGTGGATCAAATTCGTATTTAGATCATTGTCCATTAAAAAAACTGCTCCAAGCTTAATCATCTTTAGACCATAGTCGATGACACATGACTTCATATCTATCCAAGCTTGGAAAGCCTCCTTTGATAATATGAGTTTCTCATGCCTCGTTTACTTTACAGCTTCTTTGTAAACTTTAGCCAAGGTACAATTCATGTGCCCATGAGGATTTTAAAGTTTGTAGATGCCATCATGAGACTAGGGAATGAAACGATCCTAAGCCCAATTCATGAACTTTTTGGGTGTTTCTTGATCTACATTAATCCCAAAGGGATTAGGAGTACCATGATATAGGACCTATATCCTCTTTTAGGAATTTAGAATAATTTTTGAGTTTAAGTCAATCATGGAAGTTTGGCTCGGTTGGTTTACTAGTTTCCAAAATAACATTGAGTGGAATTATTAGCCATTCTTGAGATTTCACAAATCCTCAAATGTGAAAAAGAGAATAAAGCATGTGATTGAATTGATATTAAAAACATGTTCATGGTCTTTCAAACATGTTTTCCTTCCACTATTTTGTTAAATTCTTGACCCCAAAGAAAAATTCAGAAAATTAAATTTCTTAGTAAAAATCAAGACCTAAATGACTTGCTAATGGACCCTCATGATCAAGTGCCTTCCACAAGGAATCAAAGGATAAGCAACTTTTGCTAATTATATCTCATGCAACTGTTGATATATTTTACTTCACTTCTTATATAAACCCATATGACCAGGTGCCATCTAGATTACTAAGCATTAAGTCCAACCCATCAATTAATATTTGATTCAAGATGGCTTCACAACATGCCCTGTGATCTAGTGCCAATGTGTGAGGGTTCTTAAATCAAATGTGCATCTTATGCTAAGTGCATGCTTATAGCTTTCCTCCTAAGTGTGACTCCCGTGATCGAGTGTCATCATACAAAATTGGTAATGTCATCATGGCATATACCAGTGATAAAAGACTTAGATTAATTAAAACTCCTTTAATTTGTATCTATTTAGGCTTAATATTTGAAAACACTTAGACATTCTAAGTGGAGGGTTTTTGCTTGCAAAGATCTCATCATTTTTATCTTTTTATTTAGGTTCTCTATATCCTAATCATACATCTCATACATCAATAGGATATGGAAAGTATAAATAAGTAAATAGCCTAGCATGCAATTAGGTTAGGATGATTATGAGCCTAACCAAGTGATGCACTTAGAGCTATAAGTGCGTCACTCGGTTGATTTTAGGTGGATTGATTAAACTAACCTATTAAATAAGTGTATCCTATATATTCATGAGTCTTCAAGCCTCCTTGAATCCTCTTTACTCCTTGCAACTTTTACAAGAGAAAGAAAACCTCACTCCTAGTAATTCTACTCTCATAACTTTTATAAGATAGAATAAGAGGCATGAGATCCCCATTTAATATAACCCATTCTAAGAACTTGAAATAAATAAAATTAATATTAAAAGGCTCATAATTAATCCCATTCATTCATTAACCACTCAACATTTAATTCATAGTAATTAATGTTGAATATTGATTTAGCATTAATTGAACTTATATGTTGATATAGCATGATTTTATATAGCCGAAAGAGTTTTGGTCATTTTTGGATCCAATTGGATTGGAGTTGGATGGAGTTTTTCGGAGAATTTTATTTTCAATTAGACTTGATTTTTGGAAGCATGATTGAGCACTTTAATTTTCTATTTTAAAATGATTTTTAGATTTGGACATTGATCCATAATATGTGATTCAATGTTTAGAAGGTGTTATAGCATTTTTGGTGCACAAAAATTGAGCTAAAAATATGCTTGACTAGCATTTGACCCCAAAATAGAGGCTATCGGCAGCTTTGGTGCCAGCTGGCCAGGTAGTGGCCAAGAGCTACTAAGTAGTCGTGCACCAATCTTGGCCAGTAGTGCCCTATTGAGGGTTGGGCAAGTTTTGAGCCATTGTTTGGCTCCTTAAGTGGCTAAAAAAGATGTTAAATCATATATTATTGATGCACAAATCTTGTGCAAGTCCTCAAAATTATGGTTGAGGTTTTTTATTGCTTCTTAAAACTTGTCAAAGTTAATCACCAACTTGTGGCATAAATGTTATGCTTGACCAATTAAGTGTTTATTAGATAAGCATTTAATTTTTGGAATTAATTATCAATCTAAATTTATTTACTATTCATTTAATTGTTGAATGAATGATGAATGAATGGGAATGATCATGAGCTTTTAACATTGATTGTATTTATTTCAAGTTGTTGAAATGGATATATTAAATGGAGCTTGTATGCCTCTTTCTCCTTCTTGTAAAAGTTATGAGAGTAGAATTACTAAGATTAAGTTTTCTTTCTCTTGTAAAAGTTGCAAAAAGCAAAGCGGATTTAAGAAAGCTTGAAAACCCATGAATATATAGGATACACTTATGTAATAGTTTAGTTTAATCAACCTACTTAAAATCAATTGATTGATGAACTAATGGCTCTAAGTGCATCACTTGGTTAGGCTCATGGCCATCCCACACTAGGAACATGCTAAGCGCATTTACTTATTTACATTTTCCATATCCTATCGATGTATGAGATGCATGATCAAAATATAGAGAACTTAAATAAGAAGATAAAAATTATGAGATCTTTGCAAGAAAAAATCCTATACTTAGAATGTCTAAGTATTTTCAAATATTAAGTCAAAATGGATTCAAGTTAAAAGAGTTTTAATTAATCCAAGCCTTCTACCAATAGTGTATGCCATGACAATGCTACCGATTTTATGTGATGGCACTCGGTCATAGAGGTCATACTTAGGAGGAAAGTTATGAGCATATAGTTAGCATAGATGTACCTTTGACTTGGATAGCACTCAGTTATAGGGATGAGATGCAATTAGCAAAAGTTGCCTATCTTTTGATTGCTCATGGATAGCACTCAGTTATAGGGATCCATTGGCAAGTCATTGGGGTCTTGATTCCCACTAAAAAATTTGATTTCCTAAATTCTTCTTCGGGGTAAAGGATTTGATTAAATAGTGGGAAAAAACATACTTAAAAGACCATGAACATGTTTTCAATATCAAACTCAATCACATGCTTATTCTTTTTTTTTCGCCTCATGTAGATTTTTGAAATTTTCAACAAATAAATGGCTAAAAATCTACTCACAAGCATTTTGGAAACAAATAAGCTCATTGGACCTAACTTTCAAGATTGGTTGAGAAACCTTAAAATAATTCTTAACTCCAATAAGAGGACATATGTTCTTGATCAAAGTCCACCAGACACATTAGGTGATGATGCAACTGATAAGCTAGGTGAAGTGTTCATGAAATTTGTAGATGATGATCTACAAGTTAGATGCCTCATGTTGACATCTATGACTAATGAGCTCCAAATGATTCATGAGCACATGAAACATGCTTATGAGATTTATACACATCTACAAGAGTTGTATGGTATTCAAACAAGATATGAAAGGTTTATTTTGTCTAAGGAGCTCTTTAGAACAAGGATGAATGAAGGGGCAAATGTCCATGATCATGAGCTAAAGATGATAGGACTCATCAAAAAGCTTGGACAACTTGATGTGATTATGGACAGTAACCTTTACGTGGATTTGATCCTTCAATCATTGCCACCTTCATTCAACTAACGCATTGTGAACTTTAATATGTCTAAGCAAATTGTAATGATGAACAAATTGGAGAATATGCTTGTGACCATTGAGGTGATGATAAGAAAAGAAAAATCTCTTATGATGGCATCCTCCTCTAAGTCGAAAGATCCTTAAGGCCCTAGAAAGGGAGTTAAGAAGAAAAAGAGTTCTTCTTTGAAAAGGAAGCAACCCGAGAAAATTTTTGGGAGAGTTAAAAAGAAGGCTAAGACTAATGCAAACTATTTCCATTATGGTGAAAAGGGTCATTGGAAGAGAAACTGTAAAGTTTACCTTGTGACCCTTGTGAAGGGTATGTATTTCTTTGATATGCATTTAACAACTTTCTTCCTCATGGGTATTTGATATCATATGTGTTTTTCACCTTTGTAACTCATTACAAGGGATGAAAAGAAAAAGGAGTCTACTTGAAGCGGATATGATCTTCCACCTTAGAAATGAAGCAAAAGTTGCTGCCAAGGTCTAAGGCGTAATCAAACTGGACTTACATAATTCTTGTATTATTCTTGATCCAATTTACTATGTACCCAACCTTGATAAGAACACTGTTTCAATTCCTATTTTAGATAATGAAGGATTCAATTTTTCTATATCAAATGGAAAGTTAAAAGTAGTAAAGAATGGTTTTTTAATTGCTTAAGGTACATTGATTAGTGGATTATATATACTTGATTCTCCAATTCCTCTAATGTATGTCCAAACAAATAAAAAAAAGCTTGATATCTAAGAAGATGATATTTTATGGCATGCAAGACTTGGGCATATCTCTAAAATTGGATGAGCAAGTTAGAAGCTCTCAAAATACTAAACGTTAGTGGCATTGAGGACCTTCCTACTTGTGAATCTTGTTTGAAGGGTAAAATAACCAAGGCTCCCTTTGTAGGACAAAAGAAGTGCTTCACAATTCTATTGGATTTGATCCATATAAATATTTATAGACCATTACGAGTTAGTTGGAGAAGTGGCTATTCTTACTTTATTACCTTTACCAATGATCATAGTCAGTACAAACACATGTATCTTATAAAGTACAAGTCCAAAACTTTTGAAAAGTTTAAAGAGCATATGGATGAAGTAGAAAAGTAAAACAAACTTAGTATTAAAGCTATTCAATTAGATTAAGGAAGAGAATACTTAAGTACGTAATTCTTGAATTATCTTAAGGAGAATGGGATTCTCTCACAATGGACTCCACCTAGCACACTCCAACATAATAGAGTATCCAAGAGGAGAAACTATACCTTGTTGGACATGGTACGTTCTATGCTGAGTTTTTTCGATGTACCCATCTTTTTGGAGATACTCCTTAGAGATGGTTGTGAGACTACTAAATGTAGTACTTTTAAAGTTGATGCCAAAAGGACCATATGAGATATGGTATGGAAAAGCACCCTCTCACCACTATCTAAAGGTTTGGAGATCTCTCGCACACGTAAGACGAATAGTGGGAGATAAGTTGGATAGTAGATTCATTTTATGCAAGTTTGTAGAATACCCAAGAGAGTCTATGGTTATTACTTCTATGATTCCATGGAATAAAAGGTGTTTGTTTCAAGGAATACCTATTTTTCAGAAAAGATATTTCTATTAGATAGAAAAGGCGCTGTTGTTGAACATGAGAAGTTCAAGATGATCAAAATATCCCACAAACAGTAGAAACAAAGGTATTGCAAGAGCCTTGTACACAACCTCTGAAAAGGTCAGACTGAATCAATAAGCAACCCAAAAGGTTTGGATTTCTTCATGAGATGGGATAATCGGATGATGATCCAAAGACTTGTTGGGAAGGTATGTCGGATATAGATTTGGGATGTTAGCTTGAAGTAATGAGATTTGAAATAAACTCCATGTACTCAAATAAAGTATAGACTTTCGTAGATCTACCAAAGAGAATAGTTTCCATTGGTTGCAAGTGGATCTATAGGTAAAAGCTTGGGGTAGATGGAGAAGTGGTGACTTTTAAGGCGCAACTAGTGGCAAAAGGTTACACTCAAATACTCGATATTAATTTTGAGGAAACTTTTCACCTATCACTATGCCTAAGTTTATTTGAATTGTATTTACCTTAGCTACATATTATGACTATGAGATATAGCAAATGGATGTGAAAATCGCTTTCCTCAATGATGACATTGAAGAAGAAATATATATGGAGCATACATCAAAGGAAAGCAAGCAAAAGGTTTGCAAACTCTAGAGATCCATCTATGGACTCAAACAAGCATCTCGAAGTTGCAACATACAATTTGACAAAACAAGCATACCAAAGTTAGAGCATATGTTTTGACAAAACGGTCAAACTGTTTGGCTTTGTTAAAAATATGTATGAACCATATGTGTACAAGAACGTTAGTGGGAGTTCAGTACAGTTTATTGTGTATTATGTCAATGACATCCTTTTTATTGGAAATGAGATAGGAATGTTAGAGTATACTGAAGCATAGTTATTTACATAATTCTCTATTAAGGATTTGGGATAAGCATCCTTCATATTGGGAATATGTATCTATAGAGATAGATTAGAGTGGATGCTAGGGCTTTCTCAAACCCTATGCATTGACAAAATACTAAAGAAATTTAGTATGGAAGAATCCAAGAGAGAATTCCTTCCCATAGAACACGACATTCATCTCTCAAAGTCTATGGCCCCCAAGATTGATGAGAAATGAAGAATGTCCCAAATACCATATACCTCTACAATATGAAGCATAATGTGTGCAGTTCAATGTATGAGACTGAATGTGCCACACTAGCTAAGTATTATAAGTAAGTTCCAATCCAATTCTGGTGAGAGTTATTGATTGGCCGTGAAAATAATCTTAAAGTACTTGAGAAGACCTAAGGACTTATTTTTAGTATACACAATGGAAAATTAAATCTTGAAGGGTTTTTGAATTCTAGTTCCAAATCCGATATAGATGACCTCAAATCCACTTTTGGATTTATATTTTGGCTAAATGGCAGCGCGGTAAGTTGAAAGTGTTCTAAGCATGACATTATGGTCGACTCGACCATAGGGGCCAAATACATTGCATTTTCAAAAGCTGCAAAGAAAGATGTTTGAATGAAAAACTTCATTCAAAAGTTAAATATAGAACCTAACATTGTTGAGTCATTGGTTGTCTTCTATGACAACAATGAGGTGGTAACGCAAGCTAAAAAGCCAAGATATCATCAACGATCTAAACACATATTGAGGTAATATCATTTGATCTAAGAGATCATTGATAAAGACAACATTAGAGTCGAGAGAGGTGCTTCAAAAAATAACATAGCAGATCCATTAACAAAACCCATAACATAAAAGATCTTTGAAGGATATCTTGAGAAGATGGGTCTTAAGGCCATGGGCAATAGCTTTAGGGTAAGTGGGATATTGTTCGAATTGAAAGTAAGATAGGTACTAAGATCTATAATCAAAACTTCAGAACATAAAATAACTAGTGCCTAAAGCATCCCAGGGATCTAATCATACCATAGATTTAAATTTAGTTAGAGGATTAGCTTGAAAAACAAATCCAAGAAGAAATAAGCGAACACTTCACTAGTTCTAGATTCTGTCTACTCGTGGCACATAAAAAGGATTATGGTGATCGACCTACTAATCACATCCACAAATTATAGAAATATTATTGGAGATATCTAACATGTCAAAGAATCTCCAGTCAAAAATTTAGATTGATTGGCCATCTGGATAGTCCTAGAGAAAATCGTAAAATTGGACCTCGCATAGAGTGCTCTCCAAAACAGAGTAAGGCATACGTCATGCCTCTATTGAAAATGTCCACACATCAATGAGATCTTCCTAGATCTCTAGTATTTTAGTTGGAATAAGACCAAAGATCTAGTGATGATCGACACCAAATTTGGGGTAAAAAGATGAAGAAAGAAGCTTAGCCTACAACATATGAAATGCTAGCTTGCAAATATTTTTGGAGGGAAATGAAGAATTTAATTCTTCATACCAAATTTGATATGCACGACCTCCTCTCTCTATATCTATATATAGAGGCTAAAAATGTGTGATGCCAAATTGGCATCACATAATGCATAAGGGGGGGTGGCTAATTGGGGTTGCTTAGGTGGCAAAATTTGAATCCAAATCTCATTTGAATTTTATTTGCATCTCAATTACATTTGGAATCTCATTTCAAATTAATTAAGATGGCATCTCAAATCTCATTTAAGTCTTCCCTCCAAAATTCATTTTTCCTTAATTAATCAAATTAAAATCTTTAATTTAATTAATTATCCTTTGACTTAACTCTTGAAGTCAAACTAGCTTAACTCCTTAAGCTAAATTCGTTAACGTAACTATTTAAGTTAACTTGACCAATTGATGGTCATGTTGGTAGGAAATAATTAACTTCTTAATTATTGATCTAATTTAACTCTTAAATTAGTTGATTAATTTAACACTTAAATCAATCAAGCCAAAATTGACCCTCAAAATTGGCCCTAAAAATCGGTCCACTAGGAGATACCATTTTCTAACACTTTAGAAAATTCTCTCTATTAATTAGGAAGCTAATTGGATTTTTTGTGTGTCCCAATAGGTTCTTCCATTCATTGGACATGAACTCACAACTCCTTGTAGCTTTTGAATGTCTTATATTCATTCTAGTTTAAAACTCCTTTTAAACTAGTCTATCGAATTAAATTAATCTCATTAATTGAAGAGGACCTAATCTCCATGGTCGATGTCCAACCTCAAGCCTATGGAGCCCAATTAATTGGCCAAATGAATATTCTAGAGAACCATCATCGCACTATGTGTGCCGTGTAAATATAGTCCTTCTGTCTCCTATCTCTCGAAAAAGGCCTAGGGCAAGATATTTGTTGACTTCTTAATAGCCTCGATACTATATCTCTATTCTCAATGTTCATTCCTTATTGTGTGACCTCACCTTTGGAAAACTCCTTTTCTAAATTTTCACATCATCTTGTGCAAAGATTTCTAGGAATCGATTATCTTAGAACACATAGGAGATGTACTCGCCCTTCATAATAGCGAGGAGTCGGATTCTATCTTAGATCCCACAAACCTCTATGCCAAGTAGCTCATTCCCAATCTCAACTCGAAAGACCCATTAGGTGGTTAAGAAAGAGTCAAAGTATGAGGACTAGAAATATGGTTACCACAGATCCTCAGGTCAAATAATATGTACTAACATAAGCAGGAGAACTAACCACTACTGACTTGCTACTTCGGCTATCTAGTAGATTTTTTGGTGGGTCTTCAGTGCCTTATTTTCTAACAAGTACTGATTAACATATACCCGTGTCTCATATAATTGCTCATGGAAAGTAGCAATCTCCAACCCTTGGATTTTTGCATCGTTAGTGCAAGTCCAGCTGGATCTTAGATACCCTATCTTATAAGATCCTATGACTTAGAAAATTTAAGATCACGATCGTGTGAGACTTATTCCATGGTCACCAAACAAAGTCTTGAAGACATAGATGATCTACGACTTTCATCCTAATACTAGTAAAGTGAAATAAAGCATAAGATGAAAATAGCCATATCAAGAATATTATTTAATCATGATTGTACCACGAGTGAAATAGTTTACAAGGCCATTCTCATTGGCCTGCAGGGCACTATTCCAATAATCTCCCACTTGCCCTAAAGTCATTGCCATATGGCTTTGAGACCCATTTTCATAAGATGTCCTCTAAAGACCTTTGACTTTGAGAGGTTAATGCAGTAGTTCTGTTATATTCTCTTTTGAGGCAAGTTTTATCCACACAGTTGTCACCTCTATCAATTGATATCATATATCAAATGATAATGCATTTAATGTGTTTCGATCATTGATGAGATCTTGGTTCAAGTCCTAAATTGTCTTCCAAAGACTACTGTAGGCTCATGCACGCTAGGCACTATATCCAACCTTAAATGAAGTTTTTATCCAAACACTTTCCTTTGTGGTTTCCAAAACCACAAAGTATTTCACTTTAGTGGTTATCTAGGCTATTGTGTCCAGTTGGAACTGTTCCAACACACCATGCTGCCATTAAGGTAAAATATGTATCCAAAAGTGGATATTAAGTCATCTACATTAGATTGGAAACTAATATCCAAAACTCTGTGAGTTTCAATTTTTCATTATCGTATACTAAAAGTAAATCTTTATTGCTTCTCAAGTACTTTAGGATTGTTTTTATGGCTAACTAATGACTCTCACTAGGATTGGATTGGAAGCTACTCAAAACACTTAGCGAGTGTGACACATCTAGTCTTATACATTAAATGACATACAATTATGCTCCATGCAATGGATGCATAAGGTATGTCGGATATTTTATCTCTCGTTAATAGTCTAAAGGGCCATAGACTTGGAGAGACTATACTCACGTCCCAAAAAAGAGAAATCTCCTCTTGAATTCTTCCATACTAAACCGCTTTAGTATTTAGTTTAATGTACAGGATTTGGGACACCCCTAACATCTTCCCTAATCTATCTCTATAGACATATATTCCCAATAAACGGGATGTATTTCCCAAGTCCATTATGGAGAATTGTGGAGATAACTATGCTTTAGTATACTCTAATATTTCTACCTCATTCTCAATGAGAAAGATGCCATCGACATAAAGTACAATAAACTGTATGCTACTCCCACAAGCCCACTTATATATACAAGGTTTATATACCTTTTTAACAAAGCTAAATAATTTGACTTTCTTATAAAAAATATATGTTCCAAGTTTGGGACGTTAATTAGAGTTCATAAATGAATCTTTGGAGTTTGTAAATCTTTTGCTCACTCTATTTGGATATAAAATCTTGTGGTTGCTCTATATAAATTTCTTCTTCAATGTCACTATTGAGGAAAGCAGTTTTCACATCCATTTGCCATATCTCATAGTTATAATATACAGCTATAGCAAGTAGAATCCGAATGGACTTAGGCATAGCGATTGGTGAAAAGGTTTCCTCAAAATTGATACCGTTTCTTTGAGTGTAACCCTTTTTCACTAGTCGTGCTTTAAAAGTCACCACTTCTTCATCTACCGCAAACTTTCGCTTATAGATCCACTTGCAACCAATGAAAACTTTTTGCTTTGGTGGATCTACCAAAGTTCATACTTATTTTAAGTACATGGAGTCCATTTCAGATCTCATGGCTTCAAGCTATTGTCTCAAGTTTATGTCCAACATAACTTCCTCAAATGTCTTCAGATCATCATCCGATTGTCCCATCTCATGAAAAAATTCAAACTTTTTGGGTTACTTCTTAATCTATTTCGACCTTCTTAGAGGTTGTGTGTGAGGTTCTTTGATATTTATTTATTTCTATCGCTTGTGGGATTTATTGATTGTCTTGAACTTTACCAAGTTTAATTACAACGCCTTTTCTATCTTATAGAAATTTCTTTTCCAAAAAGGTGGCATTCCTTAAAATAAACACATTTTTTTCAAGGGATCATAAAAGTAATAACCTATAGACTCTCTTGGATATCCCATAAACTTACACAAGATATATCTACTATCCAACTTATCTCCCATTGTTCGTCCCACATAGGTGGGAGATCCCCAAACTTTTAGATAGTGGTAAGAGGGTGCTACGCCATGCCATGTCTCATATGGTGTTTTAGGCACCAACTTTGAAGATACTACTCTTAGTAACTTCACTACTGTCATTAAGGCATTTCCTCAAAAGGATATAGGCACATCAAAGAATCTCATTATGGAACGTACCATATCCAATAAAGTACAGTGTCTCCTCTTGGCTACTCCATTATGTTGGGGTGTGCCAAGTGGAATCTATTGAGAGAGAATCCAAGAATATGATACTTAAGTATTTTTCCTCTTGATGCAATTAAAGGGCTTTAATACTAAGTCCCTTTTGTTTTTCTACTTCATTTCTATACTTTTTAAACCTTTCAAAGGTCTCAGACTTATACTTCATAAGATATATTTGTTCAAACCTACTATTACCATCGGTGAAAGCGATGAAGTAAGAACAACTTTTTTTCCCACTAACTCTTATTGGTCTACAAATATCTATATGAATCAAATCCAAAAGATTTTTAGAGGGATCTATTCATCATATAAAATGATCTTTGGTCATTTATCGCTTCAAACAAGATTCATAAATGTGAAGGTTCTCAATGCCACTAACATTTAGTACTTTGAGAGCTTCTAACTTGTTCATCTTAATTTTTGGAGATATGACCAAGTTTTGTATGCCACATCATGGCATTATCTTAGATATCTAATTTCTTACTTAGTTAAGAGTGCATTAGTGATGGTTGAGAATCCAATATGTATGATCCTTTGTTAACTGTACCACAAGGAATTAAAGAACTTTTTCTTTAATTCTTTCAATCTCCCATTTGATGTAAAAGGATCAAATCCTTCATTATCCAAAAAGGGAATTGAAATAAATTTCTCAACAATATATGGTACCATATGACAAAGGTCCAATACAAGTATGGAGTTCTCTAAGTCCAATGCCTTTAGCTTTGGGCACAACTCTTACTCCTTAGCCAAGGTGGTGGGTTATATTCACATCATATAGTTTTATTCTTTTTTCTATTATTTAGTGACAATTTACAAAGAGAAGAACATCGTATATCCATGAGGAAGATTTCTTCCTAAATACACCTCAATAAAATACGTACCCTTCTTAAGGGTTGCAAGGTATTCCTTGCAATAGTACTTTTAATGGCCTATTTTGCCCAAATAGAAACAAATAATATTAACTATTTCCTTTATAATCTTCTTGACTCCTCAAATGCCTTAGATAGTTGTTTTCCCTATGAGGAAGAACATATTTTCCTTTTACCTCCCTTTCTAACACTCTTAAGGCCCATAGACTTGGAGGAGGAAATAAGTGTCAAAGGTTTTCCCCTATCGTAGTAGTCTCTTTCTAAATCAACATTTTGAACAATAAAACTTGATGAGGATGTGAGGATCAAATCCTAATAGAGATCATTGTCCATCACTACGTCTAAGTTGAAAAGCTTCTCCAAGCCTAATCATCTATAGACCGTAGTCATTAATACGTGATTTCCTATACATCCTAGCTTGAAAATTCTCCTTTGACAATAGGAACTTGTCATACCTCATTTGCTTTTCAATTCTTTGTAAACTTTAACCTAAGTATAATTCATGTGTCCTTGAAACTTTTAAAGTTTGCAGATGCCATTATGAGACAAAGGGATAGGATGACCCTAAACCCAATTTGTGAAAATTTTATGTGTCTCTAAATTTATATTAATCCTAAAGGAATTAGGAGAACCATGACATAGGACTTATATCTGCTTCTAGGATTCTAGAATGATTTTTGAGGTTAAGTTTATTGTGGAAGTTTGGCCTTATTGGTTTATTGGTTTCCAAAATAACATTGAGCAGAATTTTAACCATTCTTGAGATTTCACAATTCCTCAAAGGTGAAAAAGAGAATATGAGCATGTGATTGAATTTGATATTAAAAAATATTCATAGTCTGTCAAGCATATTTTTCTCCTACTATTTTATCGAATTCTTCACCCCCAAGAAGAATTCAGGAAATCATATTTCCTAGTGAGAATCAAGAGCCTAATGACTTGCTAATGGACCCTTTTGACTAAGTGCCATCCGCAAGCAATTGAAGGAAAAGCAACTTTTTCTAATTGCATCTCATGCAAGTCTTGATATATTTTGCCTCACTTTTCATATAGACCCACGTGATTGTGTGCCATCTATACTACTAAGCATTAAGTCAAACCCACCAATTAAACTTTATCTCAAGATGGCCTCATGACATCCCCCATGATCAAGTGTTAATATGTGAGGGTTCCCAAGTTAACGGTGCATCTTATGCTAAGTGCATGCTCATAGTTTTCCTCCTATGTGTGACCTTCGTGACCAAGTGTCATCACACAAAATCAATAGCATCATCATGGCATACATTATTAGTGAAAGGCCTGGATTAAATAAAACTCTTTTAATTTGTATCCATTTTAACTTCATATTTAAAAATACTTAGACATTCGAAGTTGAGGGTTTTCGTTTGCAAAGATCTCATCATTTTATCTTCTTATTTAGGTTCTCTATATATCCCAATCATGCATCTTATACATCAATAAGATATGGAAAGTATAAATAAGTAAATAGCCTAGCATGCTCCTAGGGAGGGATGACCATGGGCCTAATCAAGTGATGCACTTAGAGCCATAGGTGCATCACTTCGGTTGATTTTAAGTAAATTGAATTAAACTAAACTATTACATGAGTGTATCCCATACATTCATGGGTATTCAAATAGCTTTCATGCCTCCATTATACTTCTTGCTCTATGCAACATTTACATGAAATAGAAATCCTTACCCATAGTGGTTTTACTCTTATAACTTTTATAAGATAGAATAAGAGGCATGCAAGCCCCATTTAATACAACCAATTTCAACAACTTTGAAATAAATAAAATCAATTTAAAAGGCTCATAATCATCCCCATTTATTCATCATTCATTTAACGATTAAATGAAAAATAAATAAATCTAGAATTAACAATTAATTTGAATAGTTAAATGTTTATCTCATAAACAAATAATTGGACATGCATAACTCTTATGCCACAAGTTGGAGATCAACTTTGACAAGTTTTAAGAAGTAACAAAAATGTCAAACATTATTTTGAGGACTTGCACAAAATTTGTGCATCCATAACAGATGATTTAACATCATTTTTAGCCACTTAAGGAGCCAAAAAAAAAAAGGCTCAAAGCCTGCCCAACTCTCAATTGGTGGCTGTTGGCCGAGTTGAGCATGCAATTGCCCTAGCAACTTGCTCAAAGCTAGCTAGCAGCGCATATTTTAGGGTCAAATGTGAGTCAAGCCAATTTTTAACTTAACTATTGTGCACAAAAAATTATAGAACACATTATAAACATTAAATCACACATAATGGACTAATTTTCTAATCTAAAACTTATTTTAAAATTGAAAATTAAAGTTCTCAAACATGCTTAAAAAAATCAAGTCTAAGTGAGAATCAAATTTTCCAAAAATTTCCAACCAAACTCCAATCTAATTGGATCCAAAAATGACCAAAACTCTTTCACCCATATAACACCATGCTATATCAACATATAACATCAATTAATGTCAAATAAACATTAAACATTATTCACTATGAATTAAAACATACTAACTACATGAGTTAACAATTAAATCACATAATAGCATGTTTCTAATTCATCAATCAAGGAGCCACTTACAAATCAACCAAATTCCCCAATATATCAAATGAATTGAGAATATGGTGATGAAGAACAATTCATCACATGAATTAATCAACCAAATAAAATCTAAATCTAAGCATAATCATGGCTCTGATACCACTTGAAAGCAAGATAAGCACTAGGATCTATAATTAAAACTTCAAAACATAAAATAATGAGTGCCTAAAAGCATCACAGGGATCTAATCATTCCTTGAATTCAAATTTAGTTAGTGGATTTCCTTGAAAAGCAAACTAAGAAGAAACAAGTGAATACTTCACTGATTCCAGATTTTGTTTGCATATGGCACAGTGAACGAATCGCAATGATCGCCATATACCAAATCTCCTCCAAAAATTCTGAAAATATTACTGGAGATATCCAACATCTTGAAAAATATCCAGTCAAATATTCATATTGATTGGCAATCTTGATCATCTTGAAGAAAATTGCAAATTCGGATCTCGTACGGAGTGCTCTCCAGAAGCAAAGCAAGGCATACATCTTGCCTCTATTGAAAATGTCCACGCACCAATGAGATCTTCCTAGATCTCTAGTATTTTAGTTGTAATAAGACCAAAGATTTGGTGATGATGGAGGCCAAATTTGGGTTAGAAAGATGAAGAAAGAAGCTTAGCCTTCAACATATGAAATGCTTGCCTGCAAATGTTTTTGAAGGGAAACGAAGAATTTAATTCTTAACACCAAATGTGATATGCACGACATCCTCTCTCTATGTATATATAGAGGCTAAAAATGTGTGATGCCAAGTTGGCATCACACAATGCATGAAAGGGGGGCAAGTGGGGTTGCTTAAGTGGCAAAATTTGAATTCAAATCTCATTTTAATTTTATTTACATCTTAATTACATTTGGAATCTCATTTCAAATTAATTAAGATGGAATCTCAAATCTCATTTGCGTTTTCCCTCCAAAATTTATTCTTCCTTAATTAATCAAATTAAACTCTTTAATTTAATTAATTATCCTTTGACTTAACTCTTGAAGTCAAACTAGCTTAACTCATTAAGCTAAATTTGTTAACTTAACTCTTTAAGTTAACTTGACCAATTGATGGTCATGTTGGCATGAAATAATTAACTTCTCAATTATTGAACTAATTTAACTCTTAAATTAGTTGATTAATTTAACATTTAAATCAATCAAGCCAAAATTGACCCTCAAAGTTGGCCCAAAAATTGGTCCACTAGGAGACACCATTTTTTAACACCTTAAAAAATTCTCTCCATTAATTAAGAAGCTATTTAGATTTTGTGTGTGACCTACCCAGGTTCTACCATTCATTGGACATGGGCTTACAACTCCTTATGACTTTTGAATATCTTATATTTTTCTAGTTTAAAACTCCTTTTAAATTAGTCAACTTAATTTAATTAATCTCATTAATTGAAGAGTACCTAATCTCCATAGTCAATGCCCAACCTCAAGCCCATGGAACCTAACTATTTGGCTAAAATGAATATTTTGGAAAACTATCATCACTCTATGTAGTCCTTCTGTCTCCTATCTCCCAATAGAGGCTTAGGGTAAGATATTTGTCAGCTCCCTAATAGTCTGAATACTATATCTCCATTCTCAATGTTTGATCCCTGTTGTGTGACCTTACCTTTGGAAAAATCTTTTTCCAAATTGTCACACCACTTTACATAAGGATTTCTAGGAATCGATCATCATAGATCACATAGGAGATGTACTTGCCCTTCATAACAACGAGGAGTGGGATTCTATCTTGGATCTCACAAACCTCCATGCCCAGTAGTTGATACTCAATCTCAACTTGAAAGACCCACTATGTGGTCAAGTATAAGCTAAAGACCGGACACAAGGTTACCATGGATCCTCAAGTCAAAAGAACAATAATATGCACTAGCTACTACTAACTTACCACTTTAGCTATTTAGTGGATTCTCCTGTGGGTCTTCAATGCCTTATTCTCTAACAAACACCTACTAATATGTATCTGTATCTCATACAATTGCTCATGGAACGAAGCAATCTCCAACCCTTGGATTTATGCATTATTAGTGTAAGTTTATCCAAATCTTAGATGCCCCACCTCAAAAAACCCTATGACTTGAAAGATTTAAGATCATAACCATGTGAGACTTATTCCATGGTCACCAAACCAAGTCCTAAAGTCGTAGGTGATCTAAAGGCTTCATCCAAATGCTAGTGAAGTAAAGCAAAGCATAAGATGAAGATGACCATATCAAGAATATCATTCAATCAAGATTGTACCATGAGTGAAATAGTTTACAAGGCCAATCTCATTGGCTTGCAAGGTACTATTCTAATAGAAATGGTGCCCTGCAAACCAATGAGATTGGCTTTGTAAAACTACTTCCTTGTAAAATAATCTTGATTGAATGATATTCTTTATATGGCCACCTTCAACTTATGCTTTATTTCACTTTACTAGCATTTGGATGAAGCCCTTAGATCACCTTAAACTGTGGGACTTGGTTTGGTGACCATGGAATAAGTCACACATGCTCGTGATCTTAAATCTTTTAGGTCATAGGATCTTTAGAGACAAGGCATCTAAGATCCGGATAGATTTGCACTAACAATGTATAAATCTAAGAGTTGGGGATTGCGCTATTTCATGAGTAACTGTATGAGATAGTGGTATATGTTAGTGGGTGCTTGTTAGAGAACAAGGTACTAAGACCCACCAAAGAATCTCTAGATAGCCGTAGTGACAAGTTCTCCTATTTACTCCAGTGCATATTATTAATCCCCTGACTTGAGGGTCCATGGTAACCTTATGTTTGATCCTTATACTTTAACTCTTTCTTGACCACCTAATGGGTTTTTAAAGTTGAGATTGGGTATGAGCTGTTTGGCATGGAGGTTTGTGAAATCTAAGATAAAATCCGACTACGCGCTGTTATGAAGGGCAATCGTATCTCTTATGTATTATATAATGACTGATTCCTAGAAATCCTTGCACTAGGTGGTGTGAAAATTTGAAAAAGGAGTTTTTCTAAGATGGGGTCACACAACGGGATTGAATATTGAGAATAGAGACATAGTATTGAGGCTATTAGAGAGTCGACAAATATCTTGCCCTAGGCTTCTTTTGGGATATAGAAGACAGAAGGACCATATTTGCAAGGCATACATAGAGCGATGATGGTTCTCTAGAATATTCATTTTGGCTAATTAGTTGGGCTCCATGGGCTTGAGGTTGGACATCGACTATGGAGAATAGATACTCATCAATTAATGAGATTAAACTAGAAAGAATATAAGATATTCAAAAGTCATAAAGAGTTGTGAGCCCATGTCTAATGAACGGTGCAACCTATTGAGTCACACACAAAATCTAATTAGCTTCATTATTAATGGAGAAAATTTTCTAATTGTTAGAAAAAGATTTCTTCTAGGAGACTGATTTTTAGGCACCAAATTTGATGGTTAATTTTGGCTTGATTAATTTAAGTGTTAAATTAAACAACTAATTTAAGGAGTTAAATTAAACCAATAATGAAAGAGTTAATTATTTGGTGCCAACATGACCATCAATTGGTCAACTGAAAGAGTTAACAAAATTAAGCTTAAGAAGTTAAGCTAGTTTGACTTAAAGAGCTAAGTTAAAGGATAATTAATTAAATTGAAAAAATTAATTTAATTAATTGGGAAGAATAAATTTTGGAGAAAGAATTCAAATGAGATTTGAATTAGCATCTTAATTAATTTGGAATTATATTCCAAATATAATTAAAATGCACGTGAAATTCAAATGCGATTTGAATTTAATTTTTCCCTTTGGCAAGTGAAATTCCAAATGTAATTAATTTGCCTCCTTGGCAAACCCACTTGGCCACCCCTCTTCATGCATTGTGTGATGCCAACTTGGCATCACACATTTTCAGCATCTGTATATAGATATAAGGAGAGATGGTTGGCTATATCATTTTTGGTGTGAAGAATTAAATTCTTTGCAATTTGTCTCCAGAACCATCTTGCAAATATTATATCCATGTGTTAAAAGCTTTGCTCTTTTCTTCTTTTTTCCAACCTAAAATCTTTCTCCACCATTGTTAAATCTCTAGTCTTGCTCTAGCTTATAGACTAGATATTTTGGAAGATCTAATTGGTGTGTAGATCTTAACAATAGAGGCAAGGCATTTGACTTGCTTGATTTTAGAGAACCACCTACACAGAGTCCAATTTGGCGAATTTCTACATGTATTTATAGAAGGCATTTTGACCCAAAATTTTAATAGAGAGTTTTTCAAGGAGTTAGAAAGGTCCAGTTATTTGTTTGAAAGTTTTGGAGGAGTTTGGTTGGGCGAATTTTGCACTCTTCCAGCTGCGCTAATAGCAGACAGATTTTGGACTAGTGGAGTGTTCATTAACTTCTCCTTGGATTTCACCTTTTAAGGTAATGCTCTCACCAAATTTGAATACCTAGAATGATTAGATCCTTGTTATACTTGTAAGCACTAGTTAATTTGATGCTTTTGAAGTTTTGATAATTAGATCCTAGTGCCTTACTTAGTTTCATTAATCTTAGTTAATTGAAAAGTACCTAATCTTCATGGTTGATGTCTAGTAATAAGCCCACAAATCCCAACTAATTGGATGAACAAATTGTATCCTGATGAACAGTTCTAGCTCTACACTTGCTATGCTCTATGCAAATATGGCCCTTCTATCTCCTATCACTCGAAAGAAGTTTAGGGTAAGATGTTTATTGGCTCTCCTATAGCCTCGATAACTATGTTTCTACATTCTAATGTTTGATTCCCATTTATGACTTTATCTTTGGAAAATTGATTTGCTAAATTGTCGTACTACCTTGCATAAGGATTTCTTAGAATTAATCATTATATAATACATAGGAGATATACTCATCCTTCACAACACTGAAGAGATGGACCTTGTCTTGGATATTATGTGGTCTTACAAGCCTCCATGCTTAAGTAACTCATATCCAATCTCAACCCTAGATGGCCCGCTACATGGTTGAAAAAAGGTTAAAGCATAAGGATATAAACATAAGGTTACTGTGGATCATCAGGTTAAAATACTAATTATATATACTAATTAGCATAAGCTAGAGAACTTGCCACTTCAGCTATCTAGTGGATTCTCCAGAAGGTCTTCAATGAGATTGCTCTCTAAGAAACACCTATTAACATGTATTTATGTCTAGCATAGATTGCTCCTGAAATAGAGCAATATCCAACTCTTTGTATTATGCATTGTTAGTGAAAGTCTATCTAAATCTTAGATGCTTGGTGTCATAAAATTCTATCACTTAGAATATTTAAAATCACAACTATATAAACTTGTTTCTTGATCACCATCATATGTGTGACCAAGTTTCATAGTCTTGTGTAATTTAGGCATTTCAACCAAATGCTAGTGAAGATAACAAGCATAAGATAGAGATGGCCATTTAATAAGAATATCATTCAATCAAGATTGTATCACAAGGGAAATAGGTTTTACATACAAATCTAATTGTACTTGATTTTTAATGTTTTGTACTTAATTTGTGTTGTTTTGTATTTATATGATGTGTTTTTGTACTGGATTTTTCTTTTGCACAATTTCTCTCAATTTGATGCATAAAACAACATAAAAAACACTCTGATGCACTAAAATCATGTTTTCTTTAAATAATTGTTGTGATAGTATGTACGCAAATGGTTGTAAACATAAATAGCCATATTCAACTACTTATTTTTTCTTTTATACTCGTATAAATCATTCATGAATAAGGTAAATGTATCCTTTCAAACCTCTCATGAATATGTCAGTCTTATAGTTGTTTGACCATCAAATTAAGGTAAATTTAGCCAAGGAAAAATAGAGTACAAAAACATTAAAAAGGCATTCTTGATTATGAAAATCCAGTGTAATAATTCACATCCAAGTACTAGATACTAAAAAAATATAAAGATAAAGTATTGAATTTGATAAATATGGTATAAGTTTAAATATAGTTGAAATTATATTTAATTTAGTTATTTAAGTTATTGTTAACCATCATGAAATGATTTTTTTAGTCGTATGAAAAATGTAGTCATGAGACTTTATTTGTACTACAAATTTTTATTCACATGATACATTGACCACCTATAATGATGTTTATACTAGTTTGAAAAGATAAAATTAGTGGTATTTTTTCATAGTATTAGAATACTCTATTACGATACTATTTTCTTGAGATGAAGTCTCATTTTCTAGTAGTCAATTACAATGTTAAATAAATGAAGTATTTATTTTGCTTCAATGAGGTATTCTCTTATGATTTGCAATATCAATTTTATACATTTTAAACATCATCCAATTTAAGTATTTTAGATCTTATTTTATTAGTGTAACTATGAAACTTAATATTTTTCTACAATAATGACATCCAAATGCAATGTGATTTTCCTACAATACCTGTGTTCCTACCCATTTAAACACATGTTTATCCTAATTATTAATTAAAGAATACATGATTTTATTATTATCGAATAGTCTTATATATTGTTTCAAAAATAAATTGAGATAAATTAGCCATATAACCAATAAGTATTGTATTAATCCAATGTACCAATAGATACTGAAGATGAGACATTTGTTTTTTGAAGTTAAGTATTTTTTGGAATAGTGCTCAGTAAGCCAATTAGATTAGCCTTATAAAATTATTTCCTTATAAAATAATCTTGATTGAATGATATTCTTTATATGACCATCTTTATCTTATGCTTTTTATTACTTCACTGGCATTTGCATGAAGCCCTTAGATCACACTAGACTATGGGACTTGGTCATGCAGTGGGTGGTGATCATGGAAAAGTCTTACATGGTCGTGACCTTAAACTTTCTAAGTCGTAGGATCTTACAAGATAGGGCACTTATGATCCAGATAAACTTGTACTAACAATGTATACATCGAAGGGTTGGATGTTACTCTATTCTATGGGCAATCCCTTATGTCATATGAGTGCATGTTAATGGGTGCTTGTTAGAGAACAAGATATTGAAGACCCACGTAAAGAATCCACTAGATAGCTATAGTGGTAAGTTTGTAGTGGCAAGTTCTCCCACTTATGCTAGTGCAAATAATTAATCCTTTGACCTAAGGATCTACAGTAATCTTATGTTTGATCCTTATGATTTAACTCTTCCTTGGTCACTTAACAGGCCACTTGGGTAGAGATAGGGTATGAACTACTGGGCATAGAGGTTTGTGAGATCCAAGATGAAATCCAACTTTTCGTTATTGTAAAGGGCGAGAGCATCTCTTATATGTTCTATAATGATCAATTCCAAAAAATCATTACATAAGGTGGTGTGAAAATTTGGAAAGGAGTTTTTCAAAGATGAAAACACATAATGGAATTGAACATAAGAAATAGAGACATAGTACTGAGGTTATTAAAGAGCCGACAAATGTCTTGCCCCTGGCCTCTTTCAAGAGATAAGAGATTGAGGACCGTATTTGTATGGTATTCATAGATCAATAATGGTTCTTCAAAATCATTCATTTTGACCATCAATTGGGATCCATGGGCTTGAGATTGGACATTGACTATGGAGATTGGACACTCTTCAATTAATGGAGATTAATTGAATTGAGTTGATGTAGTTTAAAAGAGTTTACACTAAAATGAATGTATGGTATTCAAAAGTCATAAAGCATTGTGAGCCTATATCTAATGAATGATAAAACCTATTAGGTCACACACAAAAGCCAATTGCATTTCCTAAATATTAGAGAAACCTTTTAAGTGTTAGAAAATTCACTCCATGGGACTAATTTTGGGGTTGACTGAAATTGAGGTCAAACTTAGCTTGATTAGTTTAACTGTAAAATTAATCAACTAATTTTAGGAGTTGGATTACACCTATAATTAAAGAATTAATTATAAGGTGCCATGTGACCATCAATTGGTCAAGCAAGCTTAAAGTTAAGCTTATTGATTTAAGAGTTAAGTCAAAGATTAATTAATTAAATTAAAGTGTTTAATTTAATTAATAATAAGAATCAATTTGGATGGAAAATTAAAATGAAAGGTTCATTTGGTGTGACAATTTAATTAGCTTGAAATTGAATTTCAAATGAAATTAAAATGCACACAATTCAAATTAGATTTGAATTTGCCAACTTGCAAGCATGTTGGCAGTCCCTCGCCTTGAAAAATATGTGATTCCAACTTGGCATCACAGTATCCTCCCTCTACATATAGATATAGAGGTGAGGTGGTCGGCAAATGCAATTGACAAGTGAAGAATTAGATTTTCACTAATTTTCCCTCCATTTTCAAGGTGTTCATTTGTGTGTTGAAGTTCATCTCTCTCTTGTTCTTCAATCCCTAAATCCACCTCCTCTCTGTCATACCTCCTCTAAATCTTTAGCTAGTTGTGAGGAGTGATAGGAAATCAAATTGGTATGTGTATCATATTGATAGAGGCAAAACAAATGGTTTGCTAAGCCTTAGGAGATCCACTTGTGAGAACAGTTACTTGGTGATTTTATTCCAGGAGATTAAAAAAATATTTTTTGTATGAAAATTTTATAGTAGATCCATCAAAGAGTTTAAGAGCTGATGGAATATTTTCGGAATTTTTGGAGAGTTTTGACTTGTGCAAAAATTGCACCTATCCTGCTATGTCGCAACTTGGCAGATTTTGGATTGAAGAAGAGTTCTTCATTTTCTCCTTGGAATTAAGCTAATCAAGGTGATTCTCTACCTAAATCTGAACCATCAACATGTTTAGATCCTTTTTATCTTGAGTAACCTAGTTAATTTTAGCTTTTGATGTTTTAATATTGTATTCTAGCGCTACTTTTGCCTTCAAGTGGTATTGGAGCCTAATTCATGCTATGATTTGGATTTTTTAATTGATTGATTCATGTGATGGATTGATCAAATCACCAAATTTTTGATTCACATGTTGGATTGGAGTGTTTGGATGATATTGTATGTGGCTCCTTAATTGACGAATTGAAAGCAAGCTATTATGTGCTTTAAGTGTTGATTTATGTGATTAGTATGTTTTAATTCATTGCTTCTAATGTTGAATATTGATTTAGCATTAGTTAATGCTATATGTTGATATAGAATGTTGAAGATTGGCTAAAATTATTTTGATCATTTTTTGATCCAATTTCACTAGAGTTATGTTGGAGCAAAGAAGATCCATGGAGGCTTGAAGACCCATGAATGTATGGGGATATAGTTATGTAATGCTAAGTTTAATCAATCTACTTAAAATCAACTGAATGATGTACCTATGGCTATAAGTGCATCACTTGGTTAGGCTCATGGTCATCGCACCTTAGAAGCATGTTAGGTGCATTTATTTATTTATGCTTTCCATATTCTATTCATATATGAGATGCATGTATAGGATATAGAAAACCTAAATAAGAGGATAAAAAATGATGAGATCTTTGCAAGCAAAAACCCCCCACTTAGAATGCCTAAATGCTTTCAAATATTAAGTTAAAATGGATACAAATTAAAAATAGTTTTAATTAATCCATGTATCCATGCTTTCTACCAATAGTATGTGGCATTACAACATTACTATCTTTTGTGTGATGGCACTCAAAGTCATCACACTTAAGGTAGAAACCTATGACCATATACTTTGCATATGATACACCTTTGATTTAAGGCTTCCTATGCATTAGCACTCGAAGTGAGTGGGGATGAAAATAGGCTAGGCTAGGCTTTAGCTTAAATAAGCTAGACCTATTAAATAAATGACAAGCCTTAACATAGCCTATTCTCTATGTTAGGATTTTTTTAATCCTAAGCATAGCTTTTTTAATAATTTTAAAACCTTAGCCGGGCATAAAAGTCTACCTAAAAACCTATTTTTTTCTAAAGTTTCAATTAAATAAATCTAAATTTAATATCCTCAAGCTTGTAAGTTGTGACTATAGAATAGTCAAAATTATAAATAACATAAGCATAATTACAAAAGCTCAAATCTAAGTCTAAAGTATTATTATTTCAACAAAAAATAATATTAAAATGAAGGCAAGATAGGTACTAGGTTCTAAAATCAAAGCTTCAAAGCATCAAAGTAATTAGTGCCTAAAAGCTAATCAAGGATCTAATCATGCCTATGATTCATATTTAGATAGAGGATTACCTTGATGAGCAAATCCAAGGATTATCAAGTGAATATTTCACTGATTATAGAATCTGCCTGCTTGAGGCATAGCGAGAAGATTGCAATGATCGCCCTACAAATTACCTCCAAAAATTCTAAAAAATAGATAGAGCTATCCAATACCTTGTAGAACATCCATTTAAAATTTTAGATCAATTGGCCATCTAGAAGGTCCAAGATAAAATCACAAAGTTAGATCTCTCACAAATGAATCTCTAGAAATTGAGCAAGTCACACGCCTTGCCTCTACTGTAAAAGTCCATACACCAATAAGATTGTCCTAGATCGCTAGACTTTTAGTTGGAATAAGACTAGAGATCTAGTGATGAAGGAGGCTGAATTTGGGGTAGGAATATGAAGAAAAAAGCTTAGCCTTCAACATATTAAATGCTAGCTTGCAAATGTTTTGGAGGGAAATGAAAAATCTAATTCTTCACACCAATTAGCATTGCTTATGGTCGGCTATCTATCTACATCAATATATAGAGATGGAATAGTGTGATGCCAAGTTGGCATCACACATTCCATGAGGGGGGCGGCCAATGGGTTGTGTTTAGGTGGCAAAATTTGATTCCAAATTTCATTTGAATCTTAATTACATTTGAGATCTCATTTCAAATTAATTAAGATGCCATCTCAAATATCTTTTGAGTTTTCTATCCAAACTTCATTCTTCCTAGTTAATCAAATTAAACTCTTTAATTTAATTAATTATTCTTTAACTTAACTCTTTAAATTAAATTAGCTTAACTCTTTAAGCTAAATTCGTTAACTCAACTTTTTAAGTTAACTTAACCAATTGATGGTCATGTTGGCATCAAATAATTAACTATTTAATTATTGGTCTAATTTAACTCTTAAATTAGTTGATTAATTTAGCAGTTTAATCAATCAAGCCAAAATTGACCATCAAAATATAGCCCAAAAAATCGGTGCACTAGGAGACACCATTTTCTAACTCCTTAGAAAATTCTCTCCATTAATTAGGAAGCTCATTGAATTTTATGTGTGACCCAAATGATTCTATCATTCATTGAACATGGGCTTATAACTGCTTGTGACTTATGAATATTTTATATTCCTTCTAGTTTAAAATTTTTTTTAAACTAGTCAACTCAATTAAATTAATCTTAGTAATTGAAGAGTACCCAATTTCCATAGTTGATGTCCAACCTCAAGCCCATGGAGCCCAAATAATTAGCTTAAATGAATATTTTGGAGAACTATCCTCGCACTGTGCATGCCACACAAGTACGGTCATTCTATCTCCTATCTCTCGAAAGAGGCCTAGGGCAAAATATTTATCAGTTCCTTAATAGCCTCGATATTATATCTCTATTCTCAATGTTTGATCCTTGTTGTGTGACCTCACCTTTGAAAAACTCATTTTCCAAATTATCACACCACCTTATGCAAGGATTTCTAGACATTGATCATTATAGAATACATCGAAGATTTACTTGCCTTTCATAACAACGAAGAGTCAAATTCCTTCTTAGATCTCACAAACCTCTATGCCAAGTAGCTCATGCCCAATCTCAATCTGAATGGCCTACTAAGTGATCAAGGATGAGTCAAAGTATGAGGACTAGACATAAGGTTACCATGGATCCTCAAGTCAAAGGACTAATAATATGCACTAGCATAAGCAAGAGAGGTATCCATTATCGACTTTCCACTACGGCTATCTGATGGATTCTTTGATGGGTCTTCAGTACTTTATTATTTAACACGCACCCATATCTCATACAGTTGCTTATGGAATGGAGCAATTTCCAACCCTTGGATTTATGCATCATTAGTGGAAGTTTGTTCGGATCTTAGATGCCCCAGCTCATAAGATCTTATAACTTGAAAGATTTAAGATCACAATTATGTGAAACTTATTCCATGGTCACCAAACAAAGTCCCACAATCATATGTGATCTAAGGGCTTTATCCAAATGCAAGTGAAGTATAATAAAGCATAAGATGAAGATGGCCATATAACAAATATCATTCAATCAAGATTATTTTACAAGGAAATAGTTTATACAAGGCCAATCTCATTAGCTTGTAGGGCATTATTCCAACAATCTCCTACTTACCCTAAAGTCAATGCCTTATGGCTTTAAGATCTATCTTCTCAAGATGTCCTTAAAAGACCTTTTGCAATAGGGGTTTTGTTAGTGAATCTGCTATGTTCTCTTTTGAGGCAACTCTCTCCACTTGGATGTTGCCTTTATTAATGATCTTCTGAATCAAATGATATCGCCTTAATATGTGCCTGGATTAATAATGAGATCTCAGCTTTTTAGCTTGTGCTACCACCCTATTGTTGTCATAGAAGACAACTACTGGCTTAGCAATGCTAGGCACTACATTTAATTCTTGGATAATGTTCTTCATCCAAACACTTTTCTTTGTAGCTTTCGAAGTTGCAATATATTCTATCTTCATGGTTGAGTCAGCTGTGCTGGAACTGTTCCAACTCATGGCACCACCATTGAGGTAAAACATGAATCCAAAAATGGATTTGAGTTCATCTACATCAAACTGGAAACTAGAATTCAAAAACCCTTTAAATTTCAATTCTCCATTATTGTATACCAAAAATAGGTCCTTAGTTCTTCTCAAGTATTTTAGGATTATTTTTATGACCATTCAGTAACTTTCACCAGGGTTAGATTGGAACCTACTTTTGACACTTAGTGATTATGTCACATCCAATCTCTTACATCAAATAGCATATATTATGCTCATTATTGCCAAGGTATAGGTTATTTGGGACATCATTTGTTTCTCCTCCTTAGTCTTGGGGAGCATAGACTTGGAAAGCTAACTCCATGTCCCATAGGAACAAAATCTCTCTTAGATTTTTCCATACTAAACCTCTTTGGTATCTTGTCAATGTATGAGGTTTGGGAGAGCTTTAGCATCCTCCTCGATCTATCTCTATAGATATATATTTACAATACGTAAGATGCTTCTCCCAAATCCTTCATGAAGAATTATATAGATAATCATGCTTTAGTGCACTCTAACATTCTTACCTTATTCTCAATTAGAAAGATGTCAACAACATAAAGTACAATAAACTGTACTGAACTCCCATTAGCCGTCTGTACACACATGGTTCATCAACATTTTTGACAAAGTTAAACAATTTGAATGTTTTGTTAAAATGTATGTTCCAACTTTGAGATGCTTGTTTGACTCTATAAATGGACCTTTGGAGCTTGCAAACTTTTTGCTCACTCCTTTTAGATGTAAAACGTTGTGGTTGCTCCATATAAAATTTTTTCTTTAATGTCACCATTGAGAAAAGCAGTTTTTACATCAATTTGCCATATCTCAAAGTTATAATATGCAGCTGTGGCAATTAAGATCTGAATGGACTTAGGCATAGTGACTAGTGAAAAGGTTTCCTCAAAATTGATACCAAGTCTTTGAGTGTAACCTTTTGCCACTAGTTGCACCTTAAAAGTCATTACTTCTCCATCTACCCCAAGCTTTCACCTATAGATCTATTTGCAACCAATATGAACTATTCCTTTTGGTGGATCTACTAAAGTCTATACTTTGTTTGAGTACATGGAGTCTATTTTGGATCTCATGGCATCAAGCCAACATCCTAAACCTATGTCTAACATAGCTTCCTCATATGTCTTCGGATCATCATCTAATTGTCCTATCTCATGAAAAAATTAGAACCTTTTGGGTTGCTTCTTGATCCAGTCCAACCTTTTCAGAGGTTGTGTACTAAGCTCTTGCAATTTCATTGTTTCCACCACTTGTGGGATTTCTTGATTGTCTTGAACTTCATCAAGTTTAACGACAATGCCTTTTCTATCCAATGTAAATTTTTTTTCCAAAAAGGTGGCATTTCTTGAAACAAATACCTTTTGTTCCAAGGGATCATAACCCATAAACTCTTTTGGGTAAACAAAACTTGCACAAAGTAGATCTACTATACAACTTATCTCCCACTGTCCATCTCACATAGGCTGGAGATCCCCAAACCCTTAGATAATGGTAAGAGGGTTCTTTATCGTGCCATATCTCATCTAGTGTTTCTGGCATTGACTTTGAAGGTATTACATTTAGTAGCTTCATAACCATTTCTATAGCGTATCCCCAAAAGGATATGTGTACATCAAAAAAATGTATCATAGAACGTACCATGTCTAACAAAGTAAGATTTCTCTTCTCAGCTACTCCATTAAGTTGGTGTAGGCCAGGTGGAGTCTATTAGGAGAGAATTCTATTCTCTTTAAAATGATCTAAGAATTTGATACTTAAGTATTCTCCCCTTTGATCTAATTAAAGGGCTTTAATATTAAGTGCCTTTTACTTTTCTACTTCATTCTTATACATTTTGAACTTTTCAAAGGCCTTAGACTTCTACTTTATCAGATACACATGTTCATACTGACCATGGTCATCGGTGAAAGCGATGAAGTAAGAATAGCCATCTCTCTCCACTAACCCTTAATGGTCCACAAACATATGTATGGATCAAATCCAAAAGACTTATGGATTGCTTCATTTGTTCTACAAAGGGAGCCTTGATCATTTTTCTCTTCAAACAAGATTCACAAATAGGAACATCCTTAATGCTACTAACTTTTAGTACTTTGAGAGCTTCCAACTTGCTCATCCTATTTTTAGAGATATGGCTAAGTCTAGCATGCCACAAAATGGCATCTTTTTGGATATATAGCTTCCTTTTATTTGTTTGGGCGTGCAATAGAGGAGTGGGAAAATCAAGCATGTATAATCCGTTAACTAATGTACCTCGAGCAATTAAGGAACCATTCCTCATTGCTTTCAATTTCCCATTTCATATCAAAAAGTCAAATCCTTCATTATCTAAAATAGGAATTGAAATAATGTTCTTAATGATATTAGGTATATAGTAAATCAGAACAAGAACAATACAAGAATTCCCTAAGTCTAGTATCATTATGCCTTGAACTTTGGCCACAACTCTTGCTCTATTTCCCATGCGAAGGATCAAATGCCCCTTACATAGACTCTTTTTTCTTTCCATTCTCTATAAGGAATTACAGAGGTGAGAACCACATGCGGCATCAAATAGTTATGAGGAAGAATTAGTTGTCAAATGTACCTTAAAGAAATACATAACCTTCTCAATAGTAGCTAGGTAAGCTTTGCAATTTCTTTTCCAATGACCATTTTCACGATAATGGAAATAATTTGCATCAAGTTTGGCCTTTTTCTTAACTCTCTCAGAACTCTTCTTGAGCTAGTTCCCTTTTGAGAAAGAACTCTTCCTCGTCTTACCTTCCTTTCTAGAGCCCTAAGACCTTCCAACTTGGAGAAGAATGTCATCATAAGAGGTTTTTATTTTTTCATCATCATCTCCACTGTCACTAGCATGTTCACCAATTTGTTGATAACTATTTGATTTGATATATTAAAGTTCACAACGAGTTGGTCGAATGAGGGCGGTAACGATTGAAGGATCAAATCCTCATAAAGGTCATTATCCATGATTACGTCAAGTTGTCCAAGCTTTTCAATGAGTCCAATCATCTTTAGCTCGTGATCATGGACACTTGTCCCTTCACTTATCCTTGTTCTAAAGAGCTCCTTAGACAAAGCAAACCTTTTGTGTTTTGTTTGAATACCATACAACTCTTGTA